>JAHREE010000188.1:2815257-3058942 GCA_033628505.1 Tringa tobata
GAGGCCGGGGGGTCCGGTGGGCCGCGACCGCTCGCCTCCTCCTGAGGGGCCTGCGGGAGCGCTGAGCCCCCGCCGGCCGGGGCCCTCCCGCGCTCCGAGCCCGGCTCGGGGAGGACCCCTTTGTGTCTTCCGCGCTCGGGGAGCGGCACCGGCTCCCCTCAGGTCGGCCACCGCCTCCGGGGCAGCTGTCCCGCATCGCGTTGCCGCCGTTGGCAGGGGAGCCCCCCCCATAAAAACTGTGGTGCGGGTGCTGCTGGCTTGGTTGTCCGGAGCGAGGAGGCTCCGCAGCCGCGTTCCTCGGTGGGCTGGCAGCCCCCGGCCCCAGCGGGAAACCCCGCCGTGCTGCGGAGCGGTGAAGGTGGTGCCTCAGAAAGTCACGGTAAACGCGGTAGAAGTCGGAGAGAGAAGTGATATTTTTTTGGTAGTAACTGAATTACCAAAAACAATTAGAAAGCATTTGTCAATGAAAGTTACTTAGTGCGATGAATGAGACTCGGGAGTGCATAGAAAGACTGAAGATGGCTTTGTTTGTTTCTTTTTGGTTTTGCTAATTTCACCTTGCCTGTTCTTTAGGCCATGTTTGTCTTTAAATTTCTGCTCTTCGTAAGACATGTTTTTCTTGGGTTTGACCTTTTCCACAGCAGAGGAGAGAACACACTGACTCTAGGTAACTCAAAATTATGCTCCAAAGGGATGTCAGGGAAGTATGTTGCAGTTCTAGATACGAGCAGTTTTTTTCTTTATTATTTTTTGAGTTCAGGTTGATGACTGTTTTTGGTTGTGGGTTTTTTGTTTGGCTTTTTTTAGAGAAAGAAATCTGAATAAAAATACGTTCATTTTTCTTAATGCCTTCTTTGGGCCTTGGCTATACTTACGAGAACTAAGCACTCAATGGAAAGTCAGGATAGAAATTTCACATCTTTCTCTGCCCTCTGGAATACGTTTGCTGTCAGTGACGTGTTTTAAACAACATTATGTGTTTTAATATACTTTTTTTTTTTTTCTTCCAAAGGTCGTGAAAAAGAAAATACCAAGATGAGTAAAAAGCCTCCTAATCGTCCTGGAATCACATTTGAGATTGGTGCTCGTTTGGAGGCACTGGACTATTTACAAAAATGGTATGGAAGACATTATGCAGTATTTGCTAAGAGCAAAATTATTTTGTGTATATTGTATGTTTTGATGACTAATTATAAAACTGAGTGTAGCTATTAATTGACTGCTTCACGTATGGACGTCACAAGTTTCTATGTAAGTCTGTTAAAACTATTTGCTTTTAGGAAAATATTCTCTGTTCAGAAATCAAATCACATTTTTCTGTGGGCATTTGTTTGTTTGCTTTTAGTTGCTTATGCAGCCACAGTATGCAAAGAGCATTTCTAGAGTAGCGTGGAACACAGTGTCATGTGGGTGATGACCGGTGTGTTAATGTGGCAAACTTCTGTGCCTAAGACTTTTTTTGTTTAGTTTGAAGGCATGCAAGTGAATTTGTTTTGTATTAAGTTATCACACTTCATAGGTTCACAAAACTGTTTTTAAAAAGAGAAAACATCCTTAATTGGAGTTCGTGTGGAGTAGGTAAGTACAATTGTATTTGTATCAAACAGTTGGAGGAATGAAGTTAACTTAAAACTGACTCTGCAGCACCCAGTCGTATCATGAGTAAGAGTCGAGACTATAAAATGGAAATTTGTGGATGCAAGGGTCACACTACACAGCATGTGCATTGTGAAAGGAGTCATTCTTTTGAAAGAAATTGTTAGTCAAAATTTTATTAATGCAAGGGGGCTAATTTCATGATGTGCCCTGTCTGTGCTTTTTCAGTTTGAAAAATCTCTGGTCTTGTTAAAGTAGATGACACAGGAAGTTGATGCTTCTACCCAGAAGTTTTTTCTTAGCTGCTCTCTAATTAGTTAGGTCTAGGAAATGTACTGGCCTGTCAACCTCCTTTCCTGTTGCATTCCTGGAGAACTAAACACGTTCATGTAAATATCTGATCCTGCTCCCTCCAGGTCGTGTGATATAAAAGTCCTTGTATTATTTACGTGTTTACTCCAGTAGTTATATGCTCTGTATAAAAACTTCGGTTAAATTTTTTTATCTGCAGAGCTTTGATTTTAATTATAATAAAAGTGTTTTAATTAACAGTCCCTAAAGGAAAGTACGGTTTACAGAACAGTCCTTGTTCTTAGCTTTTGCTGTGGTTTTCAACATACTGATTCTATAACTGAATGCCAAGATCATGAAACTGTCAGAATAGTGCTATAAAAATAAAATAATTTGAATAAACTTTTTATACCATCTCCTGTGATGAGAGAAGTGGTTAATGTAACTAGATAACAGAAGTTAATATGTAAAAATAGCTTCAGCTTAATTGTATCAAAAAAAAAAAAAATACAAATCACTGAGTATCCAGCGTACAGTTTGTATCAGATCTGCCCGGCCTTTTCACAGGGGAGGGTTGCCTGTCAGTTCTGGAGTACTCATCTAGGTTTGGACTTGGCATGAGCCCTGTTGCAAGATCTGTAGCTGAGATGCTTGGTATTTTTGGGCAGAATAGAGTTTCTTCTGAACTTTCTAGGAATTGATTCATCGTCTGGACTACCAGGTAGAACAACTCAAGTTTATACGGATGTAAACTTCTGTGGTGCTGTATTCAGGAGCAGAAAGTTAATATTAAAATTTTGCAGTTACTACAACTCTGAAAACAGGACTCTTTTTCAGTTGAAATAATATGTGTGCACATAACCAAAGAGTTTATTAGAGAAATTCTACTGTTGTGTTATTATTAGGGTAACATGGGCTGGAATAATACTCTGTGACTTTGTTTTTTTTCTCCCTTAGCTTTCTGTTACATAAGGGGGTGGTAGATGTTTTTTAAATTCTTTATATATAAGCTGTGTGCATTCCCCTCATCTGCATGCAGAAATAGAACATGCTTCAAAGAAAATAAAGTTGCTGAACTTACATGAAATCTCTTTATATTTTTTTAACAAAACCAAAATGGAATAGCAGTAGTATTGCTGAGCTCAGTCTTTCTACAAGCAACAAATTGAGAACACTTGCTGAAAAATAGCCTGTGAAAAGGTTTTAATTTTTTTCTCTGCTTTTCTGAGAGCATGCTGTCATTAAAAGATCCAGTGTGCGTGACTAGTTAAAATGTTAATCAAGAAAGGCTTCTAGAGGATGGGAAAAATATAGTAAACTTCTACTGTACATTTTTGCTTTCTCAGGCACTTCTGTGTGTCTTAGATTTTTGTCTATGTAGTAGTTGCTGAAAATAATCTCATGGAATCCAATGTTCTTTTTGACTTCTGGAAACTTTGGAGAGGGTAGTGTGTACTTTGACTATTTTTGCTTAAAAACTCTATACTTTTAAATGAAGGAGTTTTTTTGCAGGCAGTGTTTGGATTGCTGATGTCATTTAGCATGTGTGATTACTGAGTAGAAGAAAGCCTGGTCAAACTGATCAGCAAAGACAGGCTGTCAATGAGCATGTTTATTTTTGTTTTATTGTGGCAGTAACTGCAGTTTCTTCTTTAGGAAGTGAAAAACAATATATTGTTGTGGGGGAGGTCATTTTCCATAATGAATTTGTACCAGTTGTTAAATTTAGATTCACTAAAGCTAACTATGAAATGCAGCTTTAATCAAAATCAATGCGATCATCTGTCAACAGACAGTGAATGAGATGGGATTGACTGCTAATAGAAAAATTTTAAATATGTATGAGATGATGAGGGGCCTGGAGTGTACAACCTGTGAAGAGAGGGCAAGGTAACTGGGCTTGTTGAGGTTGGAGAAGGTTTTGGGACACTCACTAGCAGCCTTCCAGTACCTACAGGGATATCGTCAAGAAGACTTAGCCAAGCTCTCCACACTAGTGTGTGATTGAAGGACAAGAGACAACAGGCACAAGTAGAACAAGAGAGATTTGGACTAGAAGGTACAAGGAGAATCTTTTTCCCCTTGGGACAGTCAAATGGTGGATCAGGTTGCCCAGAGTTTGTGAAGTCCCCAACATTGGAAGTTTTTAAGTCTGGGCTGGATAAAGCCCTGGAAAACATGGTTTGATCCCGTACCTGACCCTGCTTTGAGTGGGAGGTTGGACTAGAGGCTTTCTGAGATCCCTTAACCTTGAATTATCTTATGATACAAAATCATACAATGATACAACATACATGCTATGATACAAAATCATACAAAAACTGATATATATGCACAAACCCTGTATGCCTCTCGCTGACAAAACAAATGCAATAGCAGTAAAGTTGAACCTATCTGCAAGTACATGCCCATGTGTAGGATCTTAAGCTGTTAGCTCCTTCAAGTAGGATGCAGGCTGCAAAGCTGATGTATTTAAAGATATATCTCTGGGTTTTTTTTGCCTTTTTTTTCCTATTTTCTTGTGGTTTTTGTGGCTCTAGCTCTCTGCTGGTTGTCCTGTAAGTGCCAGGTACTGCTTTGAAAAAAACAACCTTGTTATTTTTCTGAGACCATAGTCTTTATTAATCTGCTTGATCTAAACTATAAGTTAGGTAATGAAGGAAGCGTACAGGTACGTGGCTCTTGTTGCATTTCTGGAATGGATACAGCTCACTAAAATAGGTTAGTTATCAAAACAACATGGCTTTGACTTGGTACATTTGATTATCTGGGTGGATTTTTTTTCAGTATGGAGGAAGCTTTTTCCCTGTAAGACTTTGGGAAATCTTATTTTGTACAGCCCTTGCTTTGGATTTCAGTTGGCTTGGTTACTTGATGGTCACGTATTTGAAAGGACTATGAATACTCTGTTTTATATTGATATAATGCAAAATATCTAATGAAAAATGTAGAGATAGTCTTCTGGTATCTGCAAACAGCTATTTCTATTTGTGGAGAAGTCAGAATGGAGAACGTTTGGTTTTATGTCCTGTATGTGGTAGAAGAAAAGACTTTTTATACCATTGTTGTGAAGGCCGGAAGTACGTGTCTGTTTCTAGACGTTGTAGGTGCAAGCTTGGGTAAATTTACTAGTGTTTTTGCATCCTTTTTCACAGTTTGAAATAACTGTTGTCCCACCTTGCAGGGCAATTTACCACTTCTTTGGTCGCTTTTGAAGGGTCAAAAGGAAGACAATGTAAAAATGAAAAATACTGTCTGTGTGGCCATTAATACGTGTTGTGTGCATTGCAGAAAATAGTTTGTTTTCTTTTTTACACTGTCAAGAAATAGAAACTGGAAGTTTCCTATTAATTATTCCTATCTGAACATTGGAGCATATTTTTGTATATGAATATCTGACCAGTGCTTCATAGTGTAAATTTTGGAAGCTATATTAAATTTTGCAGCCTTACAAAAATGTTGCATAGTTTTTACATGTTGGAATAGCTGGAACCTGAAAATGGAGAGTGTGTAATATGTAAATGGGGCAGATACCATCATCTAGCAATAGCTTTCCTCTTCTGTCTTTTAAAAAAAAAACAAGAACAAAACCCCCTGAAATTTGGATGAGACTTTATTTGGGATTATTTAATACTATTTCTAGCATGCTATTAAAGAAAACACACCCAAAACTTGCAGGTTATTGTTTCTTGCCACAAAAATGGCAAGAAAAAAACCACTTGCATTATTGAACGGGAGTGTGGTCATTTGTTGTTTTTTTCCGTTAGTTCATTTTATTTTTTTTTTTTTTTTGGTTCTATGAAAAGTAAAGACTTTTCCCTCAACTTTTTAGAGTGTAGTTTCTGGTTTGTGCTGAACAAATGTCGGCAAATCTGTTTGGATGGGAAATTGATTCTGACGTCTTAGCATGAGGTACTTGCTGGGGGCAAATGGGCAGAATTAACCTGACTGTAAGGTTGTTAGGCCTTATATGTCATTACTTTCCAGTACTTTTAAAGACTGATGTTTATATTTCCCTCTGTAATACTTCTTCATAATGCCTACTTGTAGCTTTGCAATGGAAGGATCTTCTGCGTAAAATTTTTCAGGTGTGTGAGGTGTGACCATCTTCATATTCATCTTCTTTTTACAGAATAAATAGAAACATCACTCCTACCTGTAGTAAAAGCTTTCCTATGTGCATTGTTACTAAAACTCTTTAAAAAGGTGGATTAAAAAATTTATCTTGCCATTTTATCTTTTATTAGCAGGAAATGCATACTTACCTTTGAAATATTTGTATAATTTTGCAAATTATGAAATTGATTATTTTTAGTAAAAGTACAAAAACTGTAACACCAGAAAAATGGTTCTGTGCAGTGTAAAATTTGCAATAGTAAAAACTGCAATAAGTCTGCTTTGCTCATTTCCACTGTGGGATCAGTATTGAGAAATATTACTGTTTATACATATTTGTGGGCACATTGTGTGGCTAAATTTAGTGGATATTGAGGGTAATGGCTTGTTGCTAAATCCATACAAAGTTATTTTTGGGCTGCCTAATAACCAATTGTATATAGTTTCGGTGGTTCAGAGATTCTCTAAATCTTCTGTCTCTGAGGACTGGGATTGAGTGCAGCTTTTGGCTCTTTTTGTCTTGCAACCACTGTTTTAAGATACATTGATGAAACAGTTTATTGGAATAAAGCTGTTATGTGATTATATCATTATTACAAGATTTAACTGTGCAAAACCAGTATTGTGGATTTTGATTCAGAGCTGATAATGACATTTTAAGAAGACTTTGATAGCAGAAATTATGTTTATCAAAGGGATATTAACAAATAAATACCTGGTGCTGCATTTCTTCTGTTGAGTGATCCCTAATGAAACATTATTTGAAAATCTTGTGTTGTCTTTGCTCCCTTGTTTCTTTTTTTTTTTTCCTTCCATATACATTGTCTTGATTCTTGACTTGATGAATTTTCCTTAAAAATCTTCATTTTTATATACTTGTCTCTAAACTGTTCTCTATATTTTACTTCTCCCTCTTACTCAGTTTTCTCTTTCCATGACAGTGTACTACATTTTGCCAGTTTATCCCTTCTATTGTCTTCTACACGCAGTGGGTGGAATGGTGACTTTGCTGATGATGAGCAGTAAAAGCCACCAGCCATAACAGCAATAAAAATCTAGTAAGGGAACTGCTGTAGGGTAGTGCCATAATGGGAACAGAGTATTTGCATTGTAGGTGTGTAGGAAAGGGAGAATTCTTTTTGCTGAAGGTCCCTGAATTTTGTAAAATAACCATAGTCTTCTGTCTGGCTGGCATGTGACTAATCTGAAATTTCCAACTGTAATGAGAAAGAAAGGACACAGAAAGCATTTAAGACAGGGAAGGAAGGAAAAACACTAGAAAAGCAAGAGGACAGGAAATTCACTTTGTAGCAATCAAAATGAGAGTTTGTGCACAAGCACTGAGGCTGCAGTAGTGAAATGAAAAAAACAAGTATAATGATGCTCTATTTGGAACACTGTTACTCATACATTTGCTGAAGTAAAAGTAACTTTGCTTTTTCCTCTGCTTTGCTACTCTTCCTGCTTATTCTGACACTTGGAGACTAGTTACAAGAAGTCTGAAATTGTAACACTTGGGAAGATAAAAAAAAAGAATTAAAGAAAAAGCATCACCAGAGGCAGGGCTTGGAGAAACTGTCTCTTGGCTGATGCATTTTCTTGAAGCCTTGTTTAGAGTTGAACCAGAATGCTGTTGTGGTTTGGTCAAACAGGACAAATATGGGGGATGGAATTCAGGTTTTGACCCGTGAGTTTTACTTTCTGTTTCGATACAATATATCATCAGTTTCACTCTTGTTAGATTGTTGTTGTCAGTCTACTTGCCAGGGGAAGGAGGTAGATCTTGTTGCTCCTCTGAACGAAGTCCCATGGGGTTCTCCTATCTTGAAAAAGATTTAGTTAATAGGGTTGCAACTGAGAATCTGCAGTTTGAGGCTAAGACGTTGTTTTTTTAAAGTTCAGTGAGAAGAAGTTGGCAACTTAAAGAATGGTTGTAAAAACATTTTGTATTTCTGAAATGTACGGATGAGACAAATGCAACAAGAGGTGCGTTCTCATCCAAGGGTGAAACGTGGCTGAAGTAATTGCAGTAGTAACCTAGAAAATTGGAGAGATTTTTTTCTCATTCAGGAATTCCTGAAATATTTAGATGTTGGAAAACTGTATGCATCACTGCAACTGAAGAACTAGGGCTGGAGAAATAAAGGAGCAAATTGAGTTCGACACCTTTTGTTTTAATGCCCTGTTCTAGTCACCAGGAAATAAGGAAAGCCTGGACTTCCTGAAAACTTTTATATTTTGATCAGAACATAGTGCTAAAGACTTCTTTATCAGCACTGGCAGTATTTTGGAGAGGAAAATATTAAAAATGGAAAATGTTGACAGGGTTCCTGTATGTTAGTAATTTCTAGTTGATGGAATTTGCAGTAGGGCTGGAAATGGGTTACTCGAGCTCTGCTCTCTACTGCTGCTCCACAGTAGCTAGAATAACACATTGCCTCTTAATCAAAGTGAAAAACAGCTGTCCTTTTGCTGTGATTGTTCTTTCAATACATATTTTGTTAACTTTACACCATCTCCAGTATATATTCTGGAGAAAATTTGATGATTTAGTTAATATTTTCTGCGCTTTTGAATCTGTTTCAATACTTTTATGAAGGGGCAGAAGGAGCTGGATTCTGTATCATTCCAATTTTCTCTGCGCTTCGTAGTGAAAATAATGGGATCTAATAATTTTGGTTAAGGAAATAGTGTGATACAACCAGTTTGTGCCTTGTTCCCTTACTGCAGTTTTGTGAAATACATCGCGTTGGTGAAACTGGAATAGTAAGACTGCCTGTAATAACAATGGCTGAAGTTAAAGAGACTTGCTGTTTTGCCCTATAAATGTAATCTCAAACTTTATGGTTCCTTATCTACATCCATGCTGCACCCGAAATTAGACCCTAAGACTTTCTCTCATTGCAGCCCAGTCCTGATTAGTTCTACTGAGCACACGTTTGCTGAGAGTAAAATCCCCATGTTAATTAAGACCGACACATTAATTTTAGTGCATGTGGAGTTTTATAGAGAGATGCAGCAATAAAAAATGTTACTATGAATCAAATTTAATGGCAGTGAAATCATGGAAATTGATCTATAAATTAATAAGCAGCTTAGATTCAGTAAGAATGTTCTGTTGACTTCTGGATTTGGTTAGTTGCGTGGATTTGGCTAGAATCAATGGTATAGTTTGAGCATTTCATATAATAAAAGTAATGAATGTACTCCTACAACTATTTTATATCCTTCCCATCCCCAAGCAAATGAAAGCTCTTACAGGATTTTATAATAAAGAAAGTTTTAAAAACTAATAAGCACAAACTTCTAATGCTGCTTTCAGGCAGTCGTGGTCTGGGAGTTTGAGGTTTAAATTTCGGTGTAGTTACCTGACTAGGATGGAGCTGATGATGTATCTTTGATGTGTATAGATAACTATTAAACTCGATGCTGTCCTGCTATCGATTTAGTAACTTCATCTTTTTCAGACTTGAAGATTTTTTTAGTACAAGGTGTAGTATAACTTTCTGAATGGCCAAGTAAGCACTGTTAGATGCAAAAAAAAACAAACCAAAACAAAAAAACCAAACAAAACAAAACCTGTGAAAAAAAGCTTTGGGATTTATCCATTTATGTTTATCGTTCAAGGTATCCATCTCGTATTGAGAAGATAGATTATGAAGAGGGGAAGATGTTGGTCCATTTTGAACGCTGGAGTCACCGCTATGATGAGTGGATTTATTGGGACAGCAATAGGTTGCGACCCTTGGAGCGACCAGCTTTAAGGAAAGAAGGGCTGAAAGATGATGAAGAATTTGTTGTAAGTGGCACATTTATTTTATCTTCGACTTTTGTCCTACTTGTTTTCCTGCACTGAATCTCCCTAGCTCGTAATGTTTAATTTTTTTTAGGAAAAAATCTGAGTGATTAAAATATTAATGATTAAATTTGTATTAAATAGGATTTTAAACCTGGAGAAGAAGTCCTAGCTCGTTGGACAGACTGTCGATATTACCCTGCGAAGATTGAAGCTATTAATAAAGAGGGTATGTATTCATATATGGTCCATTGGTAAGGACTGTTTTCCTGTGCTGTGCTGTAGTCTGCTTTAAAAATTGGCATGCGTATAAAGTTTTCCTCATTGCCTCAGTAGTAAGTGAAAATGTTTCTATTCTAGGAAGTTTAGTAGTAGGTTTGTCTTTTGTCTGTGTGAAATTAAACGATTGGAATTTCTCCTGGAAGACAAAACGCTTAATGTTTCCTCAGGGATGAGAAGGATATTTTGTAACAAATATTTTGTACTGTTGTTGATTTCGGCTAACGATATATTTAAATTTTCTAATTGTTTTAGAAATGGTAGGTCTCCTTAAAGTTCCGCTTATTGAAGAAAAACAATGGAAATAGGTTAATAAAGAAACAATTTAGATGTAGTACTTCACAGTGGAGTGATATTTCTAATGGACATAAGTAGAAGTTGAAGTTTTGACTGCAGTTTAAAGCAGATGAGGATTTGATTGTGAATTGGTTACCATATCATGGCAACTTAAATATTACATGATTCTTCCAGTCAATTATGAGCAAAAATGACACAGGAGGTTAAACGTGCTTGAAATTGTCCAAGTGGACAAAGAGTGACTGTGTAAAAACAGGGTTTCATTGAGGCTGTCATTTATTTTTATTAAAAATCTTGGTCCTGACTGTAGGTAGCGCCTGGTTACTTTGTTCCTACAGCCTACAAAACATTTTGCTAAAGCTTTCGTAGCAACAAGGTGTGTTTGTTTGTTAACTACTGATAGTGATTACATCAATCCTCTTCTAGGAACATTCACAGTACAGTTCTATGACGGTGTTATTCGTTGTCTTAAGAGGATGCATATCAAATCTATGCCAGAGGATGCAAAAGGGCAGGTAAGAATACTTCAGCTATCTCTTTGTTAGGTTTTATATTGGTTATTTTTTTTAATATCTTGAATAAATGTCATCTAGCACAACTAGTTTTAGATTACAGTCTTTATTTTAGGTCCTGCACTGCCTTGCTTCACCAGTTTTATGGATGATGCCACAGAGTGTGCTGCACAAATAGTGTTGCCGCTACCTGAAATGCCTAGCTGCCAACCACTCCATTGCTGACTAATCTGTTCCCAGAGTTTTGTCTAGCAGAGTTTACAAGATCAGGGACATCCAGAGACTTTTTCCTCTGGTGTCCTTTCAGAAAAAAGCTTTAGCTTGTCAGTAGGCTGTGCTGCTGATTTTTTTATTTATTCCCAGCCCCATCTCTTTTGTTTGCTACTGTGGTAGCTTTTTGCCCACATGTTCTTAACTTGGCTGCTCTGTGGGGATTTTCTTCCCTGTATCAGAACTTTTGAGGATTCAGACAGATAAGTATTTCTTTATCTCTGATAATGTCCAGTTGCTGTTAAAGAAAAGCTGCTGAGTAGAAACTGAGGGAAGCTGTAAAGTAAAGGATATGATATAGTCACTGGGCATATCTTCACTTGCAAAGGAAAGCATCACTGAAAACTGTTATATGCTCTCAGTGGAAATACCATTGCATTTATCTTGCATGGTAACTGTATTCTCATAGTTAATGGGAAATTGCTCCATGGAAATCATTGAAGACCTAGAAACAAGAAATGTGAAAAAACCTGTTTTTATTTGCTCCCAGTTTTCTTTAGAATACTCTTTCTAACTCGACAGACAAAATCCAGGCATTTCATAATTACCTTTGTAACCACCTAGATTGTGACAAGAGCAGATAGATAAGCGAAATGGCTTGAAAACATTTCTATATCCTGGCCTCCAGGTTCCGGGTAGCTGTATACTGGGATTGATCATCTATCACACAACACTGGAACTTTGTGCAGGCAACACTGCACTACTTAAACTACGTTTCCTTAAAGAGATTAAGCTGAGATCCATAGTCATGCTAACACTGGCTTCTTGCTGCAGTCTTATGATAACTCTCTTGAACCAGAAGATAATATTTCAAGCAATATTTTCAGTATGACAATAAGTTAGGAAGTTAGAATATTTCATTTTACTTTATAAAAATGAAAACTTGGGTAACGTGGTTGTGACTGAACTGAAATAGCCCTTCTGTAACAACTTAAAGAAGTCCCTTACTTGATCCTGTGCTTTTTCAGGGGAGCTATGTTGTGTCTGATATTGAGTTACTACTCTTAGGCCAAAAGCATTTTCAGCTTCAAAAAAAAAAAAAGTAAATCCATTTCTTAGCAACCATTTAGATGTCCAGACACGCTTGGTGGCAGTCCAGCTCATCTAGCATTTCTAATTTTTCTCAGTAGCTGAGAGTTACGGTGTCGGTCTCATGCATCACAGGGGCTGAACATAGGTGGCTTCAATGAAGTCTTGAGAAAGAATAAGGCGACCAAATTTACACTTTCTGAGATGGCTTTAGAATTCTTAAGTTGCCTTGCAGCAAGAACAACACCAATTATGGAAGATATTTACTAAAATATATGTAAATATTAAAAAAGATTGCTAAGATTATAATTTGATTTGAAAAATAGTGGAGTTGGCAGATCCAAAACTTCATGCTTAATTTAAACCTGTCTTGTTTTTTGTCTGTTTCCAAAGAAAAAAGATACATTTCAAGTGATGAGCATTATCTTAAGATACTTCAAGTTCTAGGGCATTAGCTAATTTAACAAATGTAAGATCTGTTTGGAAGGTGTGTGCTAAGCAGAATTTGAATTACTCGGAGAAAGAGAGTTATAGACTAGTTTAGTTAATTCTTTGATTTGAGCTTAATGTGACTTAAAGGAAGAGATTGTAAACACTGTAACAACCTATTTTTGAGTTGCAGCAGAAGTGGGTTTTAATAAGACTCAGCTGTGAGGGTTGAAAGGCAGAATTTTTAAAGGGTGGAAAATATTTGTGTGGCTCAATGCAATGAGAGTTAGGTTACTCTGCAGATAAGTGCAAATTAATTGAAAGCACACAGAAATGTGGGTAATGTAGTACAGAGAAAATAAAAAAAAGATGGGGATATTGAGACTGCCCTTGTGAGAGCACATATGAAGTATTTGGATAACTTACTTTTTCTGTTTCATGTTTTTTGTTTTATCTTCGATATAATTAGGCGCGCGAGAGGGAGCAGATAGCGCCGGAGCTGAGATTAGTGACGGAAATCGAACCAAAAGAAGTGAGTTTTGAGGAGGGTTTTGAAGGAGAGGGAGGGGACTTTGCACACAGGAAGAGGAAGCTGAGGAAAAAGCATTGATTTGCAATGGGGACAGAGGAAAAAAGAAGATGTGACAGACAATATGAGCCCAGATGTAGGTGGGGCAGACTTTGTAGAATTGAAAGGTGACAGTAAGGATTCCAGGCTTGATGTGGAATCAGCCAGTCAACAGATTGATGATGCTTTGTGTGTGTGTATGTATGAATGTGTGGGCGTTGTGATGTGTCAGGAGAGGAAATCCAGCTGTATCTTCAGTACTTTGTAGACAAGCAAAAAGGTGGTGGTTGTAGGCAGGTGAAGGGAGAAGGATGTGTGTGTGAATTCTGCTATTGGCACAAGGGCTGGATTTTAGAAATTATTCTGGTTTTTGCCTTCTCACTGTTGCAGGTTTAAGGTTATGCAAAGAAATATTTTAAAATATAAGTGTTTTGGCCAATCGATGTGTGAGGCTGTTGGGTAATTTCTGCTAACGTATTTCTTGATAGTGCAATTTCCTGTGCTTTGATTTAGTGAATCTAATTAGCCTAATGACAGTTTTCCTCAGTAGTGATAAAATAATGTTTTGTCTTTTAACTACCATGTCCCATTACTTCTCTCCTGTCAAATTTCTCAGCTTACTTAAGAAGTGAATTGTAGTAAGAACAAAAAAAGGAAACACACATTTTATTTTTTTAAAGTTATATGTATAAATGAAAAACTTTCACTGGGGTGAGATACTGTGGGAAGTTGGAAATAAGGCTCGATGGTGCAGAGTTACAAAACCACAACCAATAGAGTGATGATGTCAGGACACGAGGGATCAGTAGAGAAAACTTCTCTTAGGAGTATTTTGCTTTTAGTTTATTAATTTGTCATGTGTTCATATTTGGGCCCTTGGCTTTGTGTATACTGAATGTTCTGGTGAAAAGTCCTGCTCTTAAAGGTTTGCAACTAGTATCTGTGATATGTATGATATTTAGTGTCCTGCTGTCATGGTTGGTGAAACAGATACCTTAGAACAACCCTGAGACAGATTTCAGAATTCATTGTGTATTAGGCTCCTACTTTGTTGTTAAATTTCTGTAACAATTCTGAAAAAGGCACAAATGCATCTTTTTAAAGGAGGAGTGCCTGTGCTTTTCAAAAGAAATATAATCACCGTAGCATCTTAGATGCTAAATAGTTCTCACATGTCAGGAGCTGTGCAGCTGAGCAATCACCCTGTGGGAGTTCAAGGTTAAAAAGCAGGAATTACCGGTGTCGCTTCAGTGCCTATATATCTATCCCAGAGCCAAGATAACAATGGACCCACAGAGTTTGTGGCCAATCCAGAATTACAAAATTGTTGTGGTTGGAAGGGACCTGTTAAGATAATCTTGTCCACCTCCCTGCTCAAGGTTCTCTTCACTGAGTTTGAATTTACATGTTAATTTAGACAAAAAGTGTAACTGTTGCTATAATTAATGCCTCTCTGCTCCGGCTTCTGAATGTTTAACCTTTGTTTCCTTCATTGTTACATGTGTCCTGCAACCCTTTGTAAGTGTCATGTCTTAAAGAAAGTATCCAAACAGTGAAATAAGATGCAAACAAAAACAACCCTTCATGTTTCACCAGAACAGCTACTCTTAGAACAGGATACTTAGTTCTGTGTGGTCCTTGAAGCTTGGTATCTTTGGAAAGCTTCTGATTTTAGGGTGCTTAGCTTGTCTGAAAGCTAAAATGCTGTTTTGATGCAGGCTGCACTTCGTTTGTTTCCCACTTTTATCATAAGATCCAAGCTCCAGCCATGTTACTGATCCTCTTCATCCCTTGGCCAGGGTACAGTGTAAGACTTCTACTCTCAGGTCTCCTAACTCTTCACCACCACAAATAGCTCAATCCTTTTTTTGTCCTGCTGGATGGGCAAGGCTCTGGATGGACTGGAGCTAATGTGTGTGCTCGTTTTGGCTGGCCAAAAAAGAGGTATGTGTGTTTTTGATTGACTATGCAGCTGGCAGTTAGACACGCTCTTTGCGGCTGGCATGTCACCAAATGGCCTTGGTAGTTGCCTGTTGTGTAAGCATTGCCAAAGCGCTTCCAAACTCTGCTCTGCTAGACTGAGTATGTGTCTTGCATTGACAGTTTGGACACAGAACACTTCATCTTAAAGGAATCAAAACTGATGGTGTTTCTGAGTACATAGCTTGTTGCCATGTAGAAGCATAGCCTATGGAAAGCAGTGATTTAAAAGTATTGAGCTATGGGAAAGGAAAAGCATAATACGAGGAAAAATAATGCTTTGTATTTTACGTTATGCTTTTCTTGTACATCAAAGAAGGCAAAGAAACCTCAGAATAAAAATTCTAAAGACTTATAATGAGTGGGGGGAAAGTTGCATTGAAACGATTTATAAAATCAAGATAATTTATGTAACTTGTATGATAATATAACGAGGAAACAGTCTAGAATAATGTATAGTCTCTTCACAGTTGGGGATAAAAATGTTTTACTATTTGCAAAGCGCTTACATGAAACTAAAAAAATAGTCTATACCTTTTTTTATACGTGCTATTACAAATCTACAAATACCCTTGTAGCCAAATTGTCATTAAATTAAATATCATTCAAAGCACTCAGTTACCTAATTCTTACTGATGGAGGATGAACATGCTTACTGGGTTTTATATGATATATAACTACTCCATGGAAAAAATCTGTACTTTGATGTTATAGAATATTTGAAAAAATACTTCAGTAAAAAGGATCAAGTTAAAATTTTTGGAGTCAGATTGATCCCTGATGCTCAGGAGACATAAGGCAGGAGTCTGATCGCTCCAAAGTAGCGGAAAGAGTCTGGCTCAGCCTTGGAAGTATTTAGTTCTCTCTGTTGACTTGTAGGTGGCTAGACTTCATCTATATGTTAAAAAGTAGATGAATTTGGGCTGTATGTTCTGTTGTTGACTCCTTGGGTGTTCCTGTGTGGTTAAATAAGCCATTATCCAAAATGGCACTTTTACTACCTCGAATATGGATTATAAAATTCAGTCCATGTTTTAGAACACTTTATTGAAATTATTGAATGAAACTTGTAATATGTAATACAAAAAGAGTGCTATCTGTAGTTATTCTAGGAACACAAATATAATTATAAAAGAATTGTCCGCGCTTTATCAGTTTAATTCAGGAAGAACTCTGCCTGATCACGCAGCTGGCTGGACCATGCTTTGAGTTCATTGTAGTTTTGAATAACAGTTAAATTTGAGCAACAATGGAATTGGTGTGTTTCACAGCCAGAAGGGTAAGAAACCAGTCATAGTGTTCTGGGTTTGGGAGCTCCTGGGTTTCTAATGCTAGGACACATAAAATAGATAGCAGGGAACGTGTGCAGCCAGAGTTCTATACACAGTGGTTTTTTTTGAACTTTTTTTCTTTTTGCTTTTTATCCATGTGGCATACTGGTAGTCCTTCAAGTTTATTTAGCCAATTTGGGAAACTTGTTTTACCACTCTTTGAGTAGTAGCCATAAAAATAAATTCAACTGCTCTTGAACGTTTCTAGATGAAGTTTCACTGGGTTTATAAGTATTTTCTGTTTGAATCTCAGGCACTTTTTAATACTTACTTACCATGTTTTCCTTTTTGGAGGATTGGATAGCTTTGGTCAAAGCTGCTGCGGCAGCAGCAGCCAAGAACAAAGCAGGAAGTAAACCTAGAACCAGCGCAAACAGCAATAAAGATAAAGAGGACAGAAAATGGCTAAAAGTTCCTTCAAAAAAGGAAGAAACCTCAACCTCTACAATCATGCAGGAAGTCCAAAAAAAGGAAGAGGAGCCTACATCTAGTGACACATTTGGTAAAAACGAATTCTGTAAAAGACAAAATAGGTTTTTCTGTAATGTTGAAGTAGAATTCCTGTTGTTAATTTTGCAGTTGAGTAAGAAGTAGTATTTCTAGAGAAAGATGTCTCATTTGCTACATAGAATTAATATTACATATTAATAATAGAATTAATACATAGTTAGATACATAGATACATATAATTAATCAGTTCAGAAACAATTTTTAGCAGATAAATCTAGTTCAGTCACCATTTACTACTTGTGCAAACCTTCTAACTAGCTCTAACAAGAACAGAACATAGATTTTTAATTTTTTTTAATTACTTCATTTTACACTTCTGCTCATATTCCTGCATCTGTGAGATGATCCCTGGTTCTGTTCTAAGAAAAAATATTCCAACATGGATCATAAGTCTATGTTCAGGGATGTTTGAAACTGTTTCTGGCTTGATAAGAATTTGTTCATTTTTATGGTCTTTAATACTACATTTCTCATAATATTGAGTAAAAATTAGAAATTTTGAGGTAATCTGTGTGTAATGCTTCAGTTTGTAATATTGAATTTTCAGAATGTGGCATTTGTATTTTTAATTGAATTTTAAAATTACTGCAGTACTCTTAATAGCGGTTCTGAAGTACTTGAGTGTTTTGGGTGTTGTAATATGTTTATGAAATGTGAGTTTATTAGATTTCTCTTCTGTTTGAAAGTAGGATTTCCTGTAGTGGATGTTCCAAAGATGGCCTTTGTGCAGGCAGAAAGCACGTTATCACACAAGAGGAAAAGTAATCTAGGCAACTCATTTCAGGCAAAGAGAGCTCGTCTTAACAAGATCACTGGTAAAATACTTTTTTTATTATTGATTTTTTCTTTTTTAATGTAGTGAAATATACATGCATATGTGTAAGGTACTAAAGGAGATTGATAAAAGCACATTCATGAGACAAATATTTACTACAGTCTTTTACTTGTTTGGAAGTTTAAAGGAGTCTATAAATGGTAATAAAATCTACCTTACTCATAAATCCAGAGCATAGTCTCAGTCTTGACTTGGTCTTTTCAGTTTTCTAGGAAGGTAGCTATCCTGAACTGATGAGTTTTTCATATGTTTTAACTCTAGTTGCACGATTTCCTTAGTTATCAAGTGAATTTGGGGTTTGTACAAGTTCTTAACGTGGTCACGAGTTACATAGCACTGCTGTAGATTAAAGCTTTTGTTAGCTGTGGAAAAGCTAAGTGTTTTGTCATAGTCATAAAGTAAAGCTGTTGCTGAAAAGAGTTTACAGTATTGTAATTTAGAAGTATACAAGCCTAGCTACATATTGAAGCAGTGAAGATCTGGAACTTATTTTTTTCAGTGTCTAAGGCATTCTTTCCCTACATTTATTACTCAAAGCTATTCAGGGAAAATAAGCAAACAGCTGTAGGATACATTTTGTACAGCAGAAAATGGAATAATAGATAATTAGTCTTATGTTTAAAAGTTGAAAAATACATTTAATGCCAAAATTTCATAGAAATTTACTTAACCGTAGAAGAATTATTTCAATTTGTGTCCCACCCCCCAAAAAAAAGCAAATTGTGTTGCCAGCATTGATCCTGTCAGTATTTGGGATGAGGTAATGTGTTTGTACCTGTGCTGGGAAAGTGCTTTTCCAAAGCCAGGTGGAAAAAAGTTGTGAAAAGTTTGCTGCCCCCAGACCTGCCCTCGCCAAAGAGGGGCCCTTGGCCAGATGGTAGGATAGAAAAGCATTCCACTTGTTCCTCTAGTAAATATTTTGTGTTGAGTTGACAAACTTTTGTATGCTACAGGTAAGAGGGGGTTGGTTTGTTTTTTTTTTATAGTAGATAGAATATGGTCATTCATATAAAAAGTCTTACTTGTTTATATAAGGTAAAAATAACCTGATTTACTAAACTGTTTCATAAGGGTTTGGTTTTTTTTCAGACTTGTGAGTATGATTCCATTTCAATCTCTTAATCGGTACTTCAATGTAAAGGAGAAAATTAGTGAAATGGGCCAGTATGGAACATAATATGAAGGAAGCAGTGTTTAGAAAAAACAATTTTCTGCCTCCAGGATTTTGTTTCCTGGAAGGCTTCTTATTTGGTATCTAGTTTAGTTAACAGATATCTCATCAGCCTCATTTCTACTGTCCTTTGCCCATACTGCATACACCCTCAGTTAAGCCCCAATTTAATTGCTGCCATGAGCAGAAGTATAAGATGTGTACTAATGATATATATTTACAGAACCCTATTATTTCTTTCCAATAGCAGTTAGTAGCAGAAGGTACCAAAACCAGCTGAAAAACCTATAGCTCTAGAAATTATATTTTTCTGTGCTTGTGAATAGATTGTCCTTTCCTAAGGAGCTTTGTGAGAATAATAGCTGTTGGATGGGCTCGTATAGACTGAACTGAATAATCAGAAAAGATAATGTTGCAGCCATTGACTTCATTATCATTCTAAAAACAGTATCTGTCTCTCTGTCCATGAAAGTGTACTCTGCTAGCAGAGAATGTGTTACTGTTCAGTGAAAGTAAATGAATCCTTTAGTTACAAGATGAAATTTGTCATGCTTGGTAGTTACTTTGTGTAACTTCTCAAATTAACACACCTCTGCAATTTATACTGTGTAGGGTTTTTCTGTTGCATGTAATGGAATATTTTGGAAATATCACTGCTGATGATCAAACTTTGTTTGTTGTGGATGGAGTGCTGTACTTTGCTCGTAAGAGAGAAGCAGCAATGTATTTATTGATGTAAAACAGCTATTTAACTAAGTTTGATATTAAATGCGACAGTGGTTTGACAAGATTCAATGGCAAGGTACGCTTAGTTACTTGCTGCTTAGAGGATGGGGTCAGACAGAATTGTCAGGGAGACCTCCCGTTGGGTCACAAGGTTCAAAAAGGACCCGCTTAGCTTTCTAAACTCCTTCTCAGAGAGGAGTCTGGGTGCAGCTGGATCCAATCCTACTCCCAGACTTGGTTAATGGTTTATGGCTAAAGGATTATATGTGCACAGTCAATCTAAAATATAACCTTGGTGAAGCTCCAAAGTTCAGCATGCTATTAGTCACTCACTGAGAATCTGTTGCGGTGAGGACTCTCTCAGTCTCAAGGAGTAATCTTGAGAGGTGTCCCTACTCCAGGGGAGCTCCTGGTGTGCATCCTGCTGCTGTGCCGGATTGCTCAGTGGGCTCTTGAGCTGTTCACTATGTATGGGGGTAAGATGACTGACCTATAGTGATACATACATACCCACCACAGATATTAGTTTTTTTTATAGATTTAGCTTGAGTAGGACATCGACCAGCACTGTGGGTAGGCACATCACTATAAATTAGCTCTTGACTGTTGTGTTATCTGTGTCCCCCAAATCCACTTTGACCAGGTGCATCCATCACGACCACCACTGGTGATTATCACTCAAGTAGGGTTGTGGGAAAAGGTCAGGTTTGGTGTGGGGAGCACACTGTCACACTCTTGCTAGGGGCTTATTTCTCATGCTTGAGATACTTGTAAATTGTCATTTGTGTCTCTGGCGTGAGCTTTTTAGAATTGAAGGAAGGTTGGG
Source organism: Tringa tobata (assembly GCA_033628505.1). Taxonomy (NCBI): domain Eukaryota; kingdom Metazoa; phylum Chordata; class Aves; order Charadriiformes; family Scolopacidae; genus Tringa; species Tringa tobata. The sequence continues at coordinate 2,835,820 of JAHREE010000188.1, forward strand.
AATCATTCTGGTGTATCTATCAGAATGGCTCCAAAAGAATCATAAAGTGCTGTAGCTGTTAGGAAAATGGTCATTTACCGAGTGTTTTATGGCTCTATTGGGAAAATGGAGCAAAAGATGTGGTTGTCAGAGGCTGTCTGAAGGGAACTGTTTTCTGGATTTCAATTCAATATTTGTTGCAGAAGGTTCTCCTTGTCTGCTGCAAGGGCCACAGCTGTATCTGGTGGTCTTTGCTCACCATGCAACAAAATCAAATTGCTTGCTTTGCTCCTTTTTCTTCTGTTACTGGCACTGGGGGAAATTACGTTTCCCGAAGGTGAAGGCTATCTCCTGCTAAGTGTGTATTAATGTCTTCTTCCAATTAATTTTTGCCTCTGTGGGAATACTTGCTTCTACATTTCCTGCTGCAGTGGTGTTACCTAAAAGAACAGATAACATCTGCAGCGAACTTAGAACAAATGACTTCTGGTTCACTATGCAGCCTGTGCTTTTTATTTATGTGCTGTTACTGAAAGGGGATGGTGAATCTGTAGTCCTGCTGCTGGAGTAGCTTGGGGAGTTGTTTGCCTTTCTGCAGGTGTGCTAATTGGTTAGAAAGATACCTAATGGTGTGGAGAAGAAGGAAATAAGAGTTATGTATTCAAAGATTCTGGGTTCATTTCATGCCTTTACTTTCTGAGCACTGAGTATCTGGCTAGAAGTGAAAGCCATAGAATGGTTTGGGTTGGAAGGGACCTTTAAAGGTCACCTAATCAACTAGATAAGGTTGCTCAAGGCCCCATCCCACCTGACCTTGCACATTGCCAATGATGGGGCACCCACAACTTCTCTGGGCAGCCTGTGGTTTGTACAACCACAAAAGATGCCTTATCGACTGTTGTTTAGTACTTAAAACTCCACTTATTTTTTAAAATTAATTTATGCTTTTCATTGTAGATACATGGTTGTCAGTATAAGGAACACTGCTAATTTTGCAACTTGATTTAAACAGGGTAATTTGAGTCAGGTTTATTTATGCAGAATTTAAATCTTACCTGGTAATTTTATTTATATGAATTTAAATAGGGCTAAGTAAGTTTCTACATTTCAGTTAACTTATTTAGCTGTAACATCAATTAAATTTCACCTCTTGTTATGGATGTGGTGTTCTGAAAAAGTGTTGGTTTTTTTTCTTTAAATACAACTAATTTCCAGTAAATTGAAGCACAGCTTAATCTAAGGTAAAGAGTAAATAGAAAAAAAACACCTACTCTGGAATGCTCAAATGTGGTAGACGTGTAGCAAAATACCACATTGTTTTTTGTATGCATTTTTTTTTTTTAAATGTCCTAAAAGCTTGCTGAGAGCCCAGGCTTTGCTAATTTGTAATTTCTTGGGCATTGTGCACTGTAAATTAATTTTAAGCGTATCTAATTTTTCATGGAATGCAAAAGGAACGTCCTCTGGATCTGTAAGCTCAAGCTGGTTTTGAGGACTTGAACTTTTCCACCCCCAATATTGACATTCCCAGGAATTATAATAGTAACTTTTATTCAGATTTGTGTTTTTAGGTTTTATCAGTTCTGCTTTGTCTTATGGCATAGAACTTTTTCTTTTTTTGCATACTTAAGTGATTGAAATTACAGTGTGAAGCGGAACTGAAACTTGCTATATGCTTAGTGAACAAAAAGCTTCCTCATATTTATGTTGCCCTGTCTTTTACAGATTTTTCTTTTTTTATAGTAGTGATATTGTATATGAGTTAATGAATAAAGTGACATTTTCTGATATGTTTGCTCCCAGTATGGTCTTGTTATTGGGGTAATTTGGGAGCTCCACTGCTGAGAATATTCATTTGGAATTTAAATCCCTTATTCTGTCTAAGAAACGTTTACATGTGTTAGAGTTAAGAATTAGTAATAAAAATTCTGATGGGAATTTCTTAAAGACTGGAAAGTGGAGAGCTAAGAAAAGGTTTTAAATAATTTTGATCTCTCCGTTTACTTAATTATCATAGGCTTGGTTTTAGAGCCAAAGCACTTGGGCTTTAAAAGGATGGTGAGGCATTATTTTACAATTGATAATTTGATTTTTATCTTGTTAGAAGTACCTCTTGTGAAAGAGCACTGTCATGGGAACATCCTTTAACTTTTTGTTTCTTCTAATTTAGAGTGTTCAGCTTTGTGTGGAACTGTTTCAGAGAGAATTGTATTTTAGATAGAGGCAGTTCATATTTCGTGTCTCGCTGTTTTGCTTTGTTTTCCCTAAATTTTGTCGCAAGCTGCTTCTAATTAAAAAAAACCTCTGCAATTTTTCTCCTAAGGTTTATTGGCATCCAAAGCCGTTGTTGCGGATGGTGCTGAAAAAAAGGAAGGCAACAAAGAAACAGCTCCAGTCCTGGAGCAGGTATGAAATGGTAGAGTTTGATTCTTTTGCAAGGTTCCCACTGGAGTGTGCCATGGAGATATAGTACCTACAACATTAAAATTTGCCCCTTCAGATATAATAGGGAACTGAAAATTGATCTTATGTTTACATTTCTGGCAGAGCCAGAAGTATGGAATTTAATTGTCTCTAAACACAGTGTTGGCTTGAATTTCAGTAATGAGCTTTTGTGTTAGAAAACTAACAGGAAACAAAGAAAAATGAAGTCTCCATGCAACAAACAAGGAGACCAGTGTCCCAAGGTCCAGTTTTATAGCTGGAACCCTGTGACTGGCTTAGGAAAAGGCCCTTACACAAATTTGGCTTGTGTTTGAAACAGGGTTTTTGACATCAAGTAGAACTTCTTTTAAAAGAAGTTTCTTTTATATTGTAAGAATTTGGTGTTGTAGGCTTGTATGTGTTTTATGAACCGCTCAATGAGCCATACATTTTGCAAGGGTGTGTATTTTAATAAATACAAAAAAGAAACTTTTAAATAATGTTAAGGGTCTGATTTTTAAACCTGCATATCTGCAGGACCTACTGCCATTTTATCTTTGACTTCTATTGTGTTTAGGCATTGCTGGACTCCAAGCTGTGCATTATCTTGCATATTAAAAGGGCTGAATGCCTAAGCACAGTAAAGCAAGCTAAGGATGAGCAGTAGTCTTAATTCAGGACATCCTTGTTTTCCAGTGATTTAAATCAGAGCCTTAATGTAGTTTTAATATGGCTTTTTTGTATTCATTTTCATTCTCTTTTAACAGCAGCATTTGAATAAAATAGCCTTGCTGCCCACAATTCTTAAAAGAACGCTTCTGTTCTTAAGCCCCGGCACACTCTATGAACGCTCCCTACCCTAGACTTTATTTGATATTTTGGTTGTACTGGTTCTTTAGAGCTGATATATAATTGCATTGCTGTGGTTTTTCCATTGACACCGCATTGGATGCGAGTCCTGTCAATGGAACACAATTTTCTGTTTCTAATGCTGTCACTGTAACGGCCCAGTGAGCCTCTACGGTGTCAATGCATTGACCCATATTTTTGCATCAAGGTTTACAATGTATTGACATGACATTCCATTTCTCAAATTTTTTGCATATTAAAGATGCTATGATTTTATTGCTCCTGTGTGTGATATTTTCAATGTGCAAAAAACTGTGAAATGGCTTACAGCATGTTGTTTTGGGAAGAATCATTACAATGTAAATCTTACCATGCAGAATCCCATTGTGGTGAATGGGACTTTGTGGTTTACATAGACTGTGTATGCAACAGTATAAACTACAGTGCATATTTACTACAAACTTTTTTTGTTACTTCTTAGACTTAGTAACTCGGCTGTTTCTGTTTTATTGATTAGATATTTAAAAAAAGAAAAGATGTCTCTGTCATTGTTTACATGCTAATGGTCTGAAAAACCTCATTTTTGGGAATACTAGTTAAGCTCCTTTAAAGAGGCATCTAAAATCCCAAATTGTCGTTTTTTCCTTCGCTTCTAACTAAAAACAGAAACCTCACAACTGTTTAAATGATTAACTCTGTGGGGAGGAAAATTTTTGAGCTTAAAGCTTTTTTTGCTGATTTCCTGCTCAAATTCAAATTAAAATGGCCGAGTTATAAACCTCCCCAAAAGGTTTTTCAATAGCAAAGCTGACATTCCTTAGAGGTTTTGTCTGCTGCTGCTATGAAGTTGAATGGGTAAAATATCTTGTAGGGTTTTTTTTTTAATAATGTGATACAGAACATGGTAGAAGTATTCAGGCCAATAGCCGGAAACTGACTTTGTTGATGGAAGTTTATTTTATTTATATTTATATATTTTTTAGTTTACAGTTGTTTTAAACCCAAAACCTCAGACGATTAGTTTCAGATACAGTAGTTTATTTAACTGTATTAGGGTATGTCATGTTATATTTCCTTTTGACCAAGACCTGATTAGATGAATAACATTAATTCATTAAGGTTTTTAATGTTAATTTGTCCTGTTAAGAGGTTAAGCACCTTATCAAAATATTAATTTAATTTTTTTAATCTTGTTTAAATAACTTTGTAATTTGGAAGTAATGGATGCTGTAGTAATGTCTTTCACATCTGTGAAGATGAACAATAAAAATGTTTATTTACAAGTTATGACTCTAATTAATTTCTGGTAATACCTTTCATAACCAGCGTAGGTATACTCTACAGTTCATGGAATATTTTATTTAAATGAATAAACTGCACTTAGTACATGTGTAACTGAGTTATTCAAGGTAGAACTGGTGTCTGCTGAATGGGATGTTTTGCACCGGATCCTTACATGATAATTCCAGCAATCTATTCATGTAGCATTCAGGGGTACCTTTTTACGAACGTAGAATGTGCACTTGGAGTTTTTTGGTTTGCCTTTTCTTTTTTTTCTTTTTTTTTTTTTCCAGTGGAACAAAAAGTTCCAGTGGAAAATCTAATTGTGATTTATAACAAAACCCAATAATACCCTCAAATGATCAGAGATGTGATGTTTTTTAGTTTGGATAAAGAAGTGCACACATTCTAGAAATATCTTTCTACTTTCTTAGTTATGGTTTTATTAGATGGTACCATGCTATGTGATGTAACTGGGAGAAGGTTTAAGAAATCATGTTCAGATATATTAGTTTGCCTTTATTGGGCAAGTTGTAACACGTGCACAGTTTATTCAGTAAAGTTGGAAGATCTTCCTTCCAGTTAAAAATCTAAAGTGCTGATGTCTGTCAATGCATGCTAATTGTCTAAAAATAATACTTCAGTATGTGTGTTAAGGATGAAAATTGAAATTGGAAAGCTGCATTATATCTTGATTTTTTTCTTTTTTCGTCAAAAACTGTTTTCACTCTTTATCTGCCCGTTTTTCCCCAACAGTTAGCAATCTATTTAACCCTGTGGTGCTAGAAGTTGTGATTTCTTCATGTGTTTGCACAAACATATAATGTGGTGAAATCCAGACTCCCAGCACTGAAAGGGGTTGTGTGAGAGTGTGTTCAGTATTTGGAAACTTTCTATTGTTTTCAGACATGACTTAAAGGAGCATTATCAACTTTTTCAGGTTCCTCTTTAAAAATGAAATTCGTATTAAGGTTTTCCTGTACAACTTTTAAAATTTTCTTATAGAGTCAGGGAAATGACTTGACAGCTTTTTTTTTTTTCTTGCTCATAGCAGAGCAAAAGCCTCTTGGAGTTCAATGAGCATCATCCAGATGCTCCTAGTCATATAGTTTAGTTTTGGGTAGTCCTGCCAGGAGCAGGGAGTTGGATTCGATGATCCTTTTGGGTCCCTCCCAACTTGAGATATTCGATGATTGTAGACCAGCGTGTGTATTCTGGCTTGTAACAAGTGTTCTCCATCTTATACTTTGAGACAACACTGACAGTCCTGGTCTACTGAAGATGAAAGAGACAGTAACTAAAAAGACTTTGGTGAATTTTTAAAATGGGGATAGAGGAAAAAATGTTTTCAGGCTTTTTGCAGGTATTTCTAGTAGTATAAAATAAAGGGTGTTCTGAATACTGAAAGTAAGTGATAGTGCTCCTTTAAAAGCAAAAAAAGTTTAATGTGATGCATTTTAAATAGTTTGTATTGAAAATAATGTTGCTTTAAGATGTGTTTTGAATACTAAAGTTGCTTTTAAAAAGATCAAAATAGAATACAAGAACTACAGCGAAGAAACTGAAATAAAAGTATCAATTTTTTATTATTTATTCAGGAGATTTCACCTAAACCACAAAGTCAGAAAAAAAATGAAGCTGATATTAGCAGTTCTGCCAACATTCAGAAACCTGCACTGTTATCCTCAACTTTGTCTTCAGGAAAGGCTCGCAGCAAGAAATGCAAACAAGAATCTGGAGATTCTTCTGGGTGTATAAAGCCCCCTAAATCACCACTTTCCCCAGAATTAATACAAGTCGAGGATTTGACGCTGGTCTCTCAGCTTCCTTCTTCTGTGATAAATAAAACTAGTGAGCACAGACATTTTAAAAAAAATACCGTAATTACTTATAAGGGATATACAGAAATTTTTTTGGGTTGTAAATGGCTATTGCTTTGAAAAATGAATCTGCTTTAAATAAAAGGTCCAAGCGGGAGAATTAGGGGTAGCTCAGTATTATAAAAGTCACCTAATAAGGTGTATGAATTACTCTACTGGAAATAATACATTTAAATAATACATTTATATTTATAAAGTCGTGGCTTTTAATGGTTGGCTTTCCCTCCAGCTTAAATCTCCACATTAGTATTAACAGTGATACAGGAAAAATCAAACCTCCCTTCTGAAGGGGCCTGATTCATTAAAAAGAAAAGATGTGCACCTTGGTTGTGGGCCTTCCCTTCTCTCAGAAATTCTGCCCTCAGCAGGCTGCTGTGCTGTACCTGTTGTTGGCTGTGGCATTCTTCACCTTACGTAATATTTCCTGCAAATATGATGTGAAAGAGAAGATGGGTTCAAGATGTGTGGTGGGCGAATCTAAAAAAAATCGGGTTTCTTTGTCTCAGAAAACTGCTATAGGTGTTCAGCTTCTTGATATGTGCAACTGATTTGCAAAGTACCAAAATATTGGCTGTCAGAAGAACAGGGAAAGTTTTATGCTTCATCCTTAAATATGCTATTTTTTTACGAATATTAGAATATTTTTCGAGATTACATTAGGTTTTTAGTGTTGCTTGCCGTGAGGCTCTTTGTTGCCTGCCTCGTTAAATGATGAGGCCAAGAGTTGAAATAAATGTGGGTTCCAGTAAGTTAAAAACTACATTTTTGTTTCACTTGTAGAATAGTGATTAAGGACGGAAGACTGTACCTGCATCATGTGTTCTCCTTAACCTTGATTTGATATTTTCCCGTAGGCGTGAAGTTTCTGATAATCTTTTCTCACACATAACTTTAAATGAATGGGAGAGGGAGGGATGCAAATTTAGCCATCTTTATTTATTCAGGCTACACTGATATAAATTGTATAATATTAGCAGTCTTCTATATTGTAATATGCCTTCCCTCCCTTCTGTTAAACTAATGGTAAGTAGTTTTCCTTGAGCATGTTTATAATTTGGATTAAGTTAGACTTCTCTGTAGTGATGTTTTAAAAATTAGCTAATTTAGAAATTGGTTACTTAGATCTTGTTAGTGCTGTCACTTAATCTTTGGCTTCTGAGTCTTTACCACCTCTAATGGAAATTTAATTTTGCTGCATGTTTATTTTTAAATCTGTACATCTTTGACTGTAGAAACTGCTTAAGAAAAGGAGAGAACACTGATTTGCAGTGTGATGATGACTTAAATGTTTTCTAAGGCAAAAGTTTGTGAAATGGGGTAAAATTGGAGAGGTGTAGGGGAGTGTGGGTTTTTTGTTTTTAATGAATCAGGCCTATATTAACCTATATCAATCACCCCTCCCTTTTTCTTTTTTTGAAAAAAAAAAAAAAAAGTATGAGGTTCTTGAGCCTTCTTACTGTGCCATGCATTGGCACTGTGCGTTTGAAATGTAGTTGGAGTATTGATATCAGGTTAGCAGAAGACGGGAGGTGGGATATAAAATTAACCACTGCTTTTGATTATTTTTTTTTTCAAGTTGTATGTTACCACGACCCATGAATTTTTAGATCTTTAACTGTGATCATTTGTTCTGCTTACTTGTTAAATCCTATTCCCCCTTCCATTATAAGTAGCCTACTCTCATGGGTTATCTGGGGGGGTTGCTTATTCTAAGTACAGTGTTTGCCTAAAACCACAGCATTTATCAGTGGGGAAGTACATGCCATAATAATGTATAATAAGCAAAAAGACGAATCATATCATGAGCATAACTCTTTTTTTTGCTCCTGGTAATCACAGTTTTTAATTTTACCAGTTCTGCTGTGATTACCAGCTTTGCAAATAGGAGTTATTTAAAGCACTCCCCATCTTTAGATCTCAAATACTGCGGTAAGATTATGGTCTATCTCTCTGCTTCATGAACATTGAAAGATCTCTTTTTAGGTCCATCACAGCCAGTGAATTCCCCTAGATCCTACAAACATAGCCAACGGAGAAGAAGATCACAGCGTTTAGCCACTTGCTCCTTGCCTGATGATTCTGTAGAAAAAGTTTCTTCTCCCTCTTCAATTACTGATGGAAAAGTGTTCTCCATCAGTGGTCAAAACCAACAGTCATCAAAATTGGAGGGTAATGTATCTTAATCTAATAAAGAACTGCCCAAGAGAAATTGAATCATAAAAATTAGACCTTTCACGCTTTTCATCTAATGGGATATTTTGACTTATTGTAGCTAAAGCTGTTCCTATGTTATGTAACGCTGCAATCCAAACTGTTGTTTCTTGGACCTGTGTATCTTTTTTAATATTACATTTTTTCTTTTATGTAGTACCTGATGTTGCTCATATGTCACTTGAGAAGCGTGGACCATGTCTCCCTCTTGACTTAAGCCGTAGTTCGGAAGTTACAGCACCACTATCCACAGAATCCACTTTCCGTAATGAATATCCCAGTAAAGACAAGGAAGATATTCAGATGATTACATATCTTTCTTCCAAAGCAGTAACTGATGGAAGAGTAGCTACAGCAGCGTCAGGTAAAGAGATTCAGTATACAACCAGTTAGGCTTATAGTTATAGGGTTAAAATGTGTATGTGTTCAGTCACACAGAGGGGATGCTTTTTGTTCTCCCTTTCTGCACACTGGCAAACCTGCCGCTCTTCCTGGGGTCCATCCATCTTGCATATATATCTGCATATTCTTTGTCTTCCACTGGCTTTGAGCTGCATTAACACCTTTTCTAACACACTTAAAGGAGAATCTGAAAGTGTGGGATATAAAAAGCAGTATTTCTTTCACAAATATTTTATATTGTTAGAACTTGTAAAAATCATTTATGAAGTTTTTTACTAACATACTAATATATACCAAATCTAGATGTACTCATTGATTTTGTGGCTTCAGCTTTAAAACTCAGCATTTTGCAAGGCGTTCAGCATTCCTCTACCTTTGCTTCTGTTTGCAGGGGAAATTTTGTCATTTGCTTGCTACGAAATGAAAATATTTCTGAAAAATCCTCTAAAACCTATATAAACTTGGTTCACCCTCACAGAGTTATCATAGAGCCCGGTGCTGGAACTCTGCTGCCTCTTGCTTTGTAAGAGTTTACTGGCTACTGTAGTTTAAGTGAATTAACTGAGTGTTTGGGGAAAAGATTTACATAGTGATTTACAGACCCTAAAAGTGGGTTGTTTTCATCCAGTGTAAGTTAGGTGTCCGTATATTTTTGCCATAAAGAAGTGTCTCATGTGGGTGAGTATCACACCATTTGTACTTGGCTTTCAAAAAAGAATTCTCTCACAAGCCTTTGTTTGGTTTGGTTTGTTTGTTTGTTTTTTTCTTAAGTGAGAAAATTGTTTGATAAAGAATAGGAGGGAAAAATCAAATTATTGTACCCTGCTGGGGAAGTGTTTTGGTAAATATGTTTAAGGGAGGATATAAGGGAGGACAACAAGACCTTAAGATATATGATCGTGACACTCAAATTATAACTTAGTCTTTTTTAAGGGGAGGAAAAAACCATTCAGATGATAGTAGAGCTGCAGTGCTCAATTGGGTAGTGAAGCATTTTGTTTAGTATGTACAGCCCGTTGTTGAGTGTCTGCTCACACAAGCTCTCTCCAAGAGTAAGGTGATTGCTTCATGGAGTTGTAGCATCGCTATTTAACCTGATGTAGCGAAAGCTGAGTAGAATTCTTGGATCAATACTGTGTAAATTAAAATAGATCATTGTAATTATCCTTTCTCTTTCTCAAAAAAAGAAAAACCCATAACATCCTATTAATCTCTTAAACTAATTTGTCAAAATAAGGGCTGCGGGAATTTCTAATAAGGTGCCACTTCAGCTTTTGAAAATACTATTTAATTTCTCAAGTGAAACCACGTGATGGTCTTAGTTTGCCTTTGATACATTACATAGCAATAGAATCGCAGATTTCTGGGAAAATTAGTTCTGTAGACATCCTTATATCTCATATCTTCTGCCACTAAGAGAATTACTTTCGAGAGATGTATATTTGCCCACTCAGAACAAGTTCATAAAGGAAACTAACAGCTTCCAACTGCCATCTGTTTCTTGTTTATTAGAACTCATTTCAGTTACTAGGAATTTAACTTCTGGCTGTTCTGGTATGTTTTCTGGATCATCTAATGCATAGCTGGTAAATGCTGATGGGTGTTTATTTTGTTGTCCACTTCCGTCATGGGACTGGCTTGGACTCTGCGTGAGCTGCTTCTAAACCCCCCATCCACGAGTGCACGTGGACCTGTTGGTTGAGCCAGGTCTTGATCTTCGCCACAACTGAGTCTAATTAAAGAAATAATGTATTTCACTTATTACCACCTTTCTTTATGACTCAAAAATATCTGATACATCCATATGCTTTGTGTCAGGGGAAACCATTCCCTGACAAGATTACCTGGTATTACTACTTGAATCCAGAATGGGAAGATGCAGCACTTGCAACAGTTTATACTGTATTTAGAGCTTAATGGAGCTTTTTTTGGACTGATATAACTTTAAAAGTGATAAGCTCTCAAGGAACTGATTTGCCAGCTACCTTTTTGTCTTTGGGTTTTTTGCCTTGGGCAAATTTGTCTTTTGTCCCTAATTTTCATGTATTAGTTTTCCTCCATGCAATAGAACTGTCTTGAGCTTTCATACTGACTTTTATTCAAATGTTAGAAGTTATCAGAATTATGCAGCCCAGCACCCACTTGAGCAATATAAGCTTTATGGCTGAAAAACTAATCTAAGACTAAGTCTGATACCTTTAATTCAGAAATTATTCATAGAAAGTTTTGGAGATCATTGCCACTGTTAGTAGCATCTCTAGGCCTCTGTAACAGAAGTTCACGTGTCTTTTGGGTTCATCTCAGGCTTCTAACTCCAGTGCAACTTGTTTGTCTCCCATCCTTCTCATATTCTTCTAATTAAAAAGAGGAAAATGTAGCTTTTAAGTTCAGGTTTGAAATCTCTGGAGTTACTCTACACTGTTGAATAGTTTTCCTTGTGTTCTCTACCTTAGAAGACATCTTTTTACTTTTGAAATAGCACAGGTTCTCATCATGTTACTTAAGCACACATAATTAGACCAAATTTTTGCATGCATCAGGAGAATAAATAGAATCCACTCTATTTATCACTACTTTTCCTTTTCTAATGAGCCTCTTTAAACAATGGCAAGCTAATATATTGAGAGGTGCCCAAAGCTTTCCTTTATCATTCCTGTCGATGCTTGAAATATTGAGAAAAGTTAGTTTACCTTATGCAGGAACATCTGCCTGCCTAAGTGTAAGTTAATATACAGCACTTTTTAGGATATGTGTTGTGACTCTATAGATTACAACTTAAAAACACTGGTGTAAAATTCAGACTATTCTGTAACAGTCTGCTTTTTTTAATCTGAAAGAACTATTTTAAATCTATGTCCTTTTATGATGTTTCTGCTGCCTAGATTTTATTGACACAGTCTGAACAGGTCTTATGTTCTAGTTTTTTGACAACGCTGGAATTTGCAAAGTGTGTTTAAGTTGGACCTGCTGTCTTTGTAATCATTGAAATAGATACTGTAGATAGTTTTAGAAATTACAATCACCATACCTTCTGTAAGAGAGCTGCACCGTTTTAGACTCAGAGGTGCAATTTGTGGCTTTAGAAGTGTAGACTTCGGATGGGGGATATCAGTTGAATCAATTGAAAAAATAATTTTATGTTATTGAAAATGATGCATTTCAATCACTGCTTTATTCAAAAGATACTAACTTGGTTTTTTCACAGGGGAGGGATGAGGTGCACTGAAGTGACGAAAGCAAAAAATGGCAACTCATAGTATTAACACACAGATCCTTGCTCAAAATGAATTTGTCATTTCATAATGATGGCCCAAAAGCACAGCAATCGTTCCCTGCAGTCCACAGGCTGCATGGAAGCACTGGGAGCACTGTGGTGGGCACTGGTGTGCTCCCAGTTCATTCTTCAACAGAGGTACCGCTTTGCCTAAACCCGTGTATGGTCCTACTTGTGATCACCCCATACTGCACACATAACTAAGAATCCTTTCTTTCAGTTGTCAAACAGCTTAAAATGTAGATAACTGGCTTTTTTTCACTTACCTTTTCATAGGCTTTAAATTCACAGCCAGCCTGAATACACACAAAATGCTGTAGTTTTCCAGTTCTGCCCAGTCAGTGTAATTTTCTTTAAGTTCCCAATCATTTATCTTGGTTTCTGTAACTCTACACCATTTGTGTTAGTTTAACTGTTATTTATTGAGCAAACATAATTTCAGCAATGAGTCTAGGTTTCAAAATTTAAGCGAAGGGGAAAATATTGTTACATTTACTAATATAACAATATCCTGTTTATAGCAGTAATGTTACCCTATTACCATTAGCTCTTATTTCCTGTTCTAACTCAGTCTAGATGATTTTGCTGGTAGGGTAACATTACGTTAACTGTGTGGGAGAAATTTGCAAAAAAAAACCCCACCATATACTTTTACATAATTTTATTGATAACAGTTTCTTGCAGCAGGAACAAGCAATGGCCAATGTGCAAAATTTTCAGGAAATGACATCAGTAGGTTGGTTTTTGTTTTTTTTAGTAAATTCTTGCCAGTGTTACTGGTTACTCTGCTTTTAAGTGGTATCTAGGCTCTAGTGAGCTAAAGCTCTTGTTATTCTGGAGCTCTTTGTTTTATGCTGAACATCTATTGACAGACAGGTTTATGCCCTAATTTGAATCTCTGCCCTGAAGTTTCTGGCTGATTCTTGGGGTAGGTGGCTGAAGGCAAGCAAGAACCTTTCAAGTCCTCAGCCTTCCTTAAGATTGTTTTGTTCAGGATCTGGTATTAAACTGTAATATTGATTAAAGTGTATTTAGATAAAAAATTCATCTTGTGCACTGGGAATTCCGACCAACAAATTAATTACAATAGAACCATGAATTATGCTGGTCATGTTATGATTTAAGTTGTATATTAACGCAGATGATGACATTTCTATTATTAGGCAAGTTGAGAAACCGTAAAAAGCCGTGGAATAGAATATCATGCAACAAAATAAGTTGCTTCACGTTGGTACAATTTATTTTAATTTGCTTCACTGCAATAAGCAGTACGGCTGAAAGCCCGTCTGTGCTGCTGCGCTTGTGGCAGAGCGTTCTGTTCTGTGCCTGCGCCAGGGGCTTGTGTCACTTCTCTGTGCCAGACCAGCAGAGGTAGCATTGGAAATGTGGCATGAAGCAGGCTGAAAATTGCTGTGCTTTTGCATATTATTTTTTTTTATTATAAGTTTTTAAAATCTGAAATGAGTCTTCTGGGCATAAAATTGATTTTAGGGCAATGACCTAGTCTGTAATTTATCAAGTCTAATCTCCTAAGCATCTTTCTCTCTGCTGAGTGTTAATTGCAGACCTCCCACGCTTCACTGTGTGGGAGGTGGCTGACTAGAGAGCAGGAATTCCTCGACAGGAATAAAATTGCAATTAAAAGTAACATTTTAAAAAAATATATGTTGGTATTTCCATAAAGGAAATTTTTTATAAACTAAAATTTTTTTGCAGTATTTGTTACTTGCCCTTTAGACTGCGATTTGTCTACCTTCTGTAATTTTGTGGTTGCTTGTAAGGCATAGTGATTGCACAGTTGAAAATTAGACTTTGCAAGCCTTAACACTTTATTTAGAATTTAGGATTCTCAATTTAGAATGATTTCTGATCAATAGAAGTAATAGCCAAGAGTAACACTGCAGTGTACGCAGGCATAATAGTAATTTCTCTCTTCAGGTTGCTATAGAAAAACAGTTTGGAGAGTTCTGTCATTGAGATGGATGTTTGTGTGACTGTAGCAGGTTTCTGCCCATCGTAAATGTTCCCTCAAACAGTTACTCAATTACCAGCTGATTTCTTTGTCAGATGTGCTTCTGTTGAAAATTATTGTGGTAGTGAAGTTTGTTGTGTTGTGGCGATCAATAGCAGAGCACATTTGAATGCTCGAGGTCAGGATTTCTTCTGAATAGTTCTGAAAGTTTAAATACTAATTTATCTAATATCGAGACTAAAGTTCTCTTGAGATTGTTTGGATGGAGTATTCTCACATCTTTTCATCAAAATGGCAGTGACCTGACCAAATTCTGTGCATTTGGGTGATCCTTTTGTGCTCTTTTTAGAAACGAGACAAGATGCTGATAACATGATGATGTGGAGAAGTGTCACTTTTTTATTTTACTGAGGTGCTAAAATATAGCTCCACAGATGGCAAAGCAGTTCAGTCCTGTAACAGAGACAAACGTTAATTAGGAAACCCAGGAAAGGAATAATTTGAATAGCATTTTGTGTGGATGACAAGTGTCCCAGCAAGCTAAGTCCGCTTGAAACAAAGACAAGAGCCTGAATAGTAGACCAGTCCTGAAAGGGTTATGGTCTTGGGTGAGATGGTTGATTTGAAGGAGTGAAAAGGCTCAGGTGGCCTCAGCCAGGGTCCTACAGCTCGTGTCTACTTCGTGTTAGAAGCCAGAAGGCAGAACTGAGCAGCTGTGCTGGCTGGATGTCATCGTATGGTGATGTCTTGCATTCCCACAGTTGGGAACGTCTGGCGTTACAAAGTGCTGTGTGGGGTGGTAGGTGATGTGCTGGAACTTGCTGTTGCTCTGACTGTCCCTGCAGTGGTCTCTCTCAGGGACATTTTGGTTGTTACCCTGAGAGGGGCTGCCTGGGAGCTGGGCTAAGTTTCACGTAACGCTTACGTTGTAGCCCAGTAGAGTTGTGTTGAACCGTTCAAGCCTGGAAGGCCACCTTATGGAGTCAACAGTCAATCCTGAGACGTTGTTGCCTTCTCCCCAGAATCCTTTTATGATTGATGAATTTACTAAATTATCTTAACACTGCTTATTTAAATGTTTTTTGTTGTTTTATTACTGAATATTTATTATTAAAAAAAAAAAAGAGGGAGGTCAAAGAACCCATTCCAGATCACCTTCATATTTTGTTTTCTTTTATCTTGAGCACTAGCAGGTATTTTTCAGGACTTTATTTGGTTCAGCACTGTAACTCACAAGTGTTTTTTACATGCTGATACTTTTTTTGGGCCCTTGTGTTGAGAGACATAGAAGATGACTGGTGCCTCCAAGTGTTTAGAGCTGACATTAGAAAACCTGAACCCCTTATGGCTTTGCAGAGCTGCATTTTTTTGTACAGTGTCCATGGCATGGACCTGAAATGTCCTCAATGGTCTGGTGAAGATGAGGCTTTCCTAATTACTTTTAAATAAAACTTAAAGCTCTCACATTATTGATGAATGCAGTAATAGAGAGTTTTGAGTGACCTCAATAATGTTATTTATAAATAACTCTTATTCTAGTTTGATTATTTGAAAAGTCCATTGTCCTATTTGATTATAAATATTACCAATGAAAATGATAACTTGAGGGTGTTTTTTATCATGTCATTTTGCAATTTGCATCAGATAAAGATCAAAAAAACTTTTCTGAATAGTGTAAGATCAGAATTGTCAGTACGTGATGCTGAACTCTGACAAATATCAGTGTTTTGCATGTAATAAGAATGTGGATTAAATATACACATGAAAGACAGTAAATGATTCAAATATTATTAAAACCAATGAAATGCAATAAGCAGAAGTGTAAATTTTATACGCAGCACTAAAAATGTTGTACCAGTGCTTAATTAGAGTGTTAACTTAAACGGTACTGACAATGTCAGCACCTTAAACCCTTACTATTGACGTGGGTTTCTACTATAGTGAAATAAAAAGGAAACAAAAAGGCTTAAAAGTAGACTTTGAGTGGCACAATTATTTTAAAAGTGAGTGCAAATTCCAAAACAGACAAAGAAACCTTCTGTGGCATGTATTGTCTGGTATGTAAGACTAAGACCTAGGCATTCGTGTGTAGTAATTCTATGCTGAGTGTGATGATATTATTACCAATACTTGACGTTTCAGGGATCTGACGCAGCCAGTGATCTGGCTGCAAGCCTTACGGAATGCCTAGTAAATCTGTGTTCTTGTTTTCAGCACCCTCGTCCCAAGTACATGCCTTGCATCTGGAAATGCCTTTAACCAATAGTCTAAAGTTCCCCAAAGGGAATAGTAAAAAAAAGAGGTCTTCCACATCAGTGAGCTCTGAAGGGACAGAGATACAGTGCTCTGTGCCCGTAAAGGAGAAATGTTTTGAGAGTCTGAAGGAGAAAATATTAAAGAACATGATTGAGAAGGACAAGCACTCAGAATTTGGTAAACTACAATACTTTTTGTTTCCAGTGCTTTAGACAATAAAAATAATTGTAAAGTGACATTAAAAATGATTGTATTGTTTGTATGTTTCTTAATAGCATGTACCATTAGGTTTTTTTACGGTCTAATGACTTTAACGAGAAAGTGGGTCATCAGCCAGACATTGCACTTATGTCATATATTCTTCTTCAATTTGCAGGTGCAGTGAGAATGGAAAGAAAAGGAAAACTGGAAGAGAAAAGTTCTTCAACATATGGTATGTACAGAGCAATGATATTTTTAGGAAGAAAGGGAAGAATTCTGGAATACTTGATGTCTCTCTAGGGCAAATGTAAAAGCGTAAAACATTTCCTGGGCCCAGCTCCACTTCTTTTGGGTTTTTTAGGTCTTAAAAACAGTTTTTATGTATGTGACAATTTTATAATAGAAGAATAATTTTATAAGAGAAAATGAAAGTGCTAATAGCAAGGGTTTGGAAGGATCTAAATAGTACCTATGAGATGCCTGAAAAAGAAAGTTGAATTGGTGATACTGCCTTTATTTCCTTGTACTGACTGATTGGGGGAGGGAGGGGTGGAGAGGAGAAAGCGGATGTTACTAGCAAAATATTTGGCAGTTCTTGAAAGAAAATAAAAATTAAGAGGGCTTTGGTTTTGCCATGTTTAAAAAAAAAAATAAAATCATTAGAGATGCATAAGAATTCATAAGTGTTTCTGCCTTGTGTTTGCGGGAGATAAAAGTTCTGTTTCTGTGTTCCCTAAGAAGATGATAAGACTCTGATTTGTGTGCAGGAAACAGTCCTTAAATACTGACTTTAGGCATTTAGTTTCTGCAACAAGTCAATTTCCTCATTCTTTATCTCACTACTGATTGCTTAGAAAATTATTATGGAGTGACAATGTTGTGGGATATATTTTGTCTGGGGAGAAATTACTGGGATAAATAGATGTTATTTTTTTTCTGAGACAAAGTACGTGTCCTCAGTGTATATCTACACTGCTTAGGAGTGCACTGCAGTGTAAAAAATGTATCATAAATTTTAGTCAGAACCAGTTTTCTGTGAGGATGGTGCTGTGCAGTAGAAAGAGCTGACAGCATCAGCAGTTTTCTGATACTAAAATTTCCTTCAAGTGACTTTCTGTAGCCTACCATGTGTTTTTAAGATGATGTTTTCTTTTTATTTTGGAGTTTTGCACTTTTTGAAACTTTTTGGATATAAGCTGTAAGTAAAATAGATGTTATAAGCTGTTTAAATAATGTCACTTATTTTGTGTGCTTTGCTATATCTTCTTTTATGATATCTCATTTGGAAATATTTAAAATAGTAAAATGTTATTTGCTGAGAGAAATTTCTTTGAACCATTCTACCAGTTATTAGTAGGAGACTTGCCCAGGATACCAAATAAATTAACTGAATTGTTTTGATCTGACTAGGCAACTGGAATACTAGATTTTGAATGGCATGTTTAGGTTAAGCCAAATGAAGCAAGTAATTGGGAATGGCACTGCTGTTTTAAAATGTTTTTTTTTTTTTTTATTTCAGGTAAAAAGAAAGAAAAGGAAAAGGAGAAAAAAGAGAAAAAGGAGAAAGATCATAAATCAAAACAGAAAAAGAAGAAGAAAAAAAAGAAGAAATCTAAACAGCATGGTAAGTTCAATTTACTTTTTTTTTTTAATAAATAGAACCACTCAGGGTATTTCTGGCATTAGATATTAACACTTATTTCTAAACAATATCAATGTCAAATTTTAGAAATTTCAAATAATAGGTTTTGGCCTTAACTGTTAAAAGGACACTTAGGTCTGTGACCTCATTTTTGTATTTATAGTGCGTCTGTACATGATAAACACAGATATTTCACAGATGTTTTTTCTTCCTTCAAAATATATGCTTCTTCTTCGCATAGCTTCAAATTCTTTATTTGAAGCTCTATATATCCTAGTTAGTTTACTTGAACATAAAAATGATTCTAGTATCTAGTCTGTTGCTAAATTTCAGTGGCTTACTGCATCAGATGCAGCCCCTTCTTAAGAGTTAAACCCTTTCAAACCACTTTGTCCTTCCTTTTTCCTCCTTGTCTGAGAAGTCCTCCTGCAAGAATGTGGTTTAAAGTAATGTGTGCTCCAGATAGGTTTGGTGCAAGGCTTTAAAGCAAATTAAAAATCCCAACAGAAACTTTTTGGTGCTCTGACTATAGGTTTCATTGTCAATCAATGTTCATATAAAAGAGATATAACACAGAAGGTAAATAATTTGTTATTGTACTTTTCTGTCGCAGTGAGGTCGATACCAATACAGCATGAAGTAATCAACTCAACTACTTAGTGAATTGACTCCCCTACAGTGAATATATTTAGGAAATGTGGTAGATGGTGTGTTTTTGACAGGAGAAAGTAAATATTAACAGTGGCTTTATGGAAGGTATTTAGGAGAGATGCATTGTGGAACCCATTGCAAGAAAACTGTAGATCCAGGTGGTAACAGGAATGCTTCCTACAGAAGGGTGGAGGTGTAGAAATCAAATTACTTCTTTACGTTTAAAGCAATAAAATTTAAGAGGACTAAATGGATAGCTACTCTTAATTACCATTTGACCAGCGTAGGACAGACATGGACCTGCTCAAGTGGGTCCAGAGGACGGCCACAAAGATGATCAGGGGATTGGAGCACCTCACCTAGGAGGACAGGCTGAGAGGTTGTTTAGGCTAGAAGAGAGAAGGCTTTGGGGATACCTTATAGCAGCCTTCCAGTACCTAAAGGGGGTCTGCAGGAAGGCTGGGGAAGGACTTTTTAGCAGGGAGTGTAGTGATAGGATGAGGGGTAATGGTTTTAAACTGAAAGAGCATAGATTTAGATTAAATATTAGTCAACCGCCCTTAGTCCAAAAGATGATCCATAGAGCTGCTGCGGGTAACACATCGTGATGGGTTTCATGCCTGGATAATGGAGATGATGGTGCTGCTGAGAGATCCCTGGGAGGGGCCTGGGCAGGGTGTATTTGTTGTTTACCTGCTCATCATGCTCCTCTGGGCTTGGGCATACCTTGCTGGGATGCCCCCGGGCCCATCCCAGGAGCCATCTGCCCTGATGGCTCCTGGGCTGGGCCTGGGAGCATCTCAGGTGGGTTTTCTTTCCTGGGCCCCTCTGCAGGGATGCAGACAAGCTTTGATCACTTAACCTGATGGGACCGTTTGCAGTTATTTATAAGTAGCAATGTTGGTAGTACTACAGACAGACCTAAGGCAAAAGGAGAGCTATCAGCAGCATCTCTGAGGACAGCAGATGGTACAGGATGAATCGTGGAAAAAAAGACTGAATAATGTTCAAGGAAAAATTATTCCTTTGTACATTCAGAGATGGGGGAGGAGGGAGTTAGAAGGGTAATACTTGTCTTAGCTATTAAACTTCATTATGTTTGTTACTGGAATTTTTTTTTTTTACAAAATATGTTACAAAGAGCTTTTGCCATTTCATACTTAGAGTTTCATCATCCTAAAACCTCAGTGTTGATATTCTTTACTTCTGGTCATAATGTTGCAGTATACCTAAATATTCCTTTTTATTATTATTTGTCTCAAACTTTACTTTTGTAACAGCAACTTATTTTCTTTTAACTTTTCAGATTATTCAGACTATGAAGATAGTTCTGTTGAATTCTTGGACAGGTGCTCCTCTCCATTAACACGGTCCTCGGGGAGCTCTCTGACTTTGCGCAGCATGTTCTCAGAGAAGAATACATCATACCAGTATCCAAGAGCTATCTTGTCTGTTGACCTTAGTGGAGAAAGTAGGTTGGCTGAATAGCATTTTTCAGTTCGTAGGTTTAATTCTTTAAGAAAGAGAATTTTAAAGGAAATAATTTGGTTTATGTTTGGGATTGTAACTATAAATACAGTGACTGATTTCTACTTCATCTGTTTAAACCAAAATTCTTACTCTCCTCAAGCTGTTTTGCATTTGGTTTGTTGCTACTTTGCTTCTGAGGACATGACATTAAAGGTACTTTGCAGAATACATCAAGAAAACTAATATATCAACAGTGTGGTTGAGAGTGATTTTTTTTTTTTTTCCCTTATACTAAGGTTAAGATTTTTTTTTTTTAACTGCCAAAAACCCCTGTATCTCCATGAAGTATTGCGTTTCTGCCCACAAAATTTCACCTGTATTTATTTTTACTAGACCTTTCAGATGTGGAGTTCTTGGATGATTCCTCTACAGAGAGTTTGTTGCTTAGTGGTGATGAATACAATCAGGATTTTGATTCAACTAACTTCGAAGAGTCTCAGGATGAAGATGATGCTCTCAATGAAATTGTTAGATGCATTTGTGAACTGGATGAAGAAAATGGCTTTATGATTCAGGTAAAGAAAATTGAGGGGGCGATGTATTTTTCCATGTGAATTTCCTGTTTGTGAAGGTGCCCTTTTGATGTGCTGGAGATCGAAGTTGTGTAGAGACAAACAATAACACAATATTTCTGTGTTCTGCACTTGGCTTGAGTCTGTTCCATGTGCGCAGAACTATTCCTCTAGGATGGGGTTTCTTTCACAAACTGATATGTAGAACAGGTTTGTAAGGAAACGTAATCTTTTTCTTTATAACCAGTTGATAAATTTAGGATAAAGCATCCTTTCTCACACACAAATCATTGCTTCTGTCCACAGACCATCCCGATTAAACTACCCCTTCTGGTTTGGCCCTTGTGCTTTGCAGTATCGATTGTAGAAACCACTCTGCTCACTGTAAATGTACCTCAAATGGATCCAAGCCCCCTGGTACACAGATGACAATGTTGTCACTGTGATGTGTGTGTGATGTGCCTCCTTCATCTTTAGAATTGCAGTTCTCAAGCTAGAATTTGCTTGCTGGTTTTAGAAACTGCTAAGAATTTAAATCTTACTTGGTGTAGAAAAAGGGGAAGAAGAATATAGTGTCTGAATATCATTCAGGTGCTGATGGATTGTAACTGCTCTGCTCATTGATTTGTACTCCGATGAGGGGAGCATTTCCCATCTACTAATGAACGATTGTCTCAATTTTTGTCTCAAGGAATTCATAATGTAGCGATTAGATCAGATGCAAACAATAGTGAGGAAAAACTCAGTTGTCAGTAACTTTAAAAAAGCCATGAACTTCTTGTGTTTCTTTTCCCCGCACTCAAAAACCAGGTTTGTATTCAACTGTTGATGTGGTGCAGTTTCTGTCCTGTATTAATGGCCTTTGGAAAAATGGTCTTTTTGGAAAGTGACAGAAAGAGCTGAAAGTGAAGGACACAAAGACTGTCCCTGGGAACACATTACTGAAATGCTGTGCTGTGTTGGAGGAACTAAGCAGGAGTTCAGCTGTGGTAATAATGTGGAAAACGGACTGGTTGGAAATCTTCAGAGAGAGGAGAGGAAATTGTAGACGTAGCAGTGTGACAAGAGGAAAGGTGACTTCAGTGTTTTGAATAGGTTGATGATGCTCAAAAGCATTGTCAAAGCAAAGAGGAGAGATTTTCAGTGGTAAAAAAGCAGATATTTATAACACAGGCAAAAAGGGAAATGTATTTTTAAGTGGTAGTTTCCTGCTCATTTCTGAAGTCCAATGGCAGCCTGATTTTTCTCTTCCTGCCTTGTCTCACTGAGAGCAACCAGTTTGCTGTTTCTAGACCCTCATGTCTTACCACTTCTATTTTGCTCTCCTATTCTCTTGTTTCTCCTCTTTCATTTTCTCTTCATTTTCTTTTTCTTTTAGATTTTCCATTGGTGCGATATTAAAAGCACATCTTTCTAGCGCACTGGAGAGATGCTTTGTAAATATAAATAATTAAACTGAAGAGTTTTCTACTTTTCACTGTTATGCTGTAATGTATTACATCTTTCTACTTTACTGTAATATTATACTCCTGTCTTATGTTTCACTACTAAATATTTAGGTGCTAAGATACTGAATGTTGTAATAAAATATTATTAAATATTACGTCTTCAATTTCTTTTTTTTTTTTCCAGTCTGGAATTTGTGGTTGAGGTAACTTTCAAACTAGAGCTATTTTTTAGCTTGATGTCTTTGCCTACCCAAACACAAATTGTCCACCTAAAATAATCTTACTCAAACCAGATATTTAAGTTAAACTGCTGTTCTCTGCATTTTGACCGTACAACAAATAGCTTCTGATTTTTGAATCTACTTATCTTAGTTTTAGTTTTTGCTCTTGTTTGTTTTATTTTTCCTGATGTCAGTGTGAAGAGTGCTTGTGTTGGCAGCACAGTGTGTGCATGGGGCTGCTGGAGGACAGCATTCCAGAGCAGTACATCTGTTACATCTGCAGAGATCCACCAGGTAGGGATAAAGCACCTTTATCTGCAGCTGTCTGCTTCGGATGTTTAAGCAGAGATGTTGTGCATTGCTTAAACTGTTAAAGCTTTGTCTGTATCGTGTTATCTGTTACGCTGCTTTGGGGCAAGTGCTTCTAGGTTTGGCTCTGAGCAGAAGCTTACTTTCCTGTTAGTAACATCTTGTTCAGCTACGCTAAATCTTACTCATGATCTTAATTCCCATCACTTTAGTTGTTGAAACTTCAGTTGTGAAAATCACCCCAAAACCTTAGCATTTTTTCATGTCATTGTAGTTTGAAAAATCTTTCTAAACGAATCATTCTTCTTCAGTGACCTGTTTTGCCTCTCCTTGGCATCATATCTGTTCATTTTAAATATTTTTTTAGAGAAAAAGGACTCGTTACCACAGTACACTAAAATATGCTGTGGATGTCATTTCATATCAATTGCAATTTTATAATGTTTGTATTTGTCCGTAATTGTGTAAATAAAGGTGTGGAACTGAGTATGTAAAACATGAAAAAACTTACTTTTTATGGTAAATGATAGTACACATACAGCACATCTTGAATTTAGGATTGTTAGGATAAGTTTGAAATGATAAGAAATAGGAAAAGCATATTTACTTTTAAACTGAATTATTTTGATTAGGAAAATGTTGACTTAAAAATTCTGTCCGCAGACCTATTTTTCTTAGCGGTTATTTGGAGAAAAACTATATGATTGGAAGGAAGTTTTTAGTATTTTTTCTGACAATTTATACCAACTCATATACATGTCTTCTGGCGAAATGTCCAACAGTCCAGCGATTTCAAAAGGGAAATGAGGCTACATCCCAAATTTTAAAATTCAGAATGAAAGTAAAAGGAAATCTGAAAACTGTTTGCAGAGGTATAAAACAGCACAGTTTTTATTAGTCATTTTTCAGAAGAAAATTTAGGAAACTGGAGCTGGACAGGTGTGACTTTTTCCCTTTGCCCCAATCTGAATCCAAATGGATGGTATAGAGTCTTGTTTGGTAGTTCTGTGTGGTATATTCTTTGAGCAGTCAAACTTTTTCTTATTAAAACCAACTAATTTGTCTTGTGTCTTTCCCTGCACTGTGCTAGGTACTTCGTTATCCCCTGCTATGCAGAGACTGTGTCCCTAATTTTTATCTTCTCTCCCTTCCTAACCATTACTTCTTTTCTTTCTGTGTCAGGAGAAAAAGGTCATTCACAATGTCAGTATTTTAAAGTGTATTGGGATAATGGGCAGAAAGGAGATAGACAGGGTATTCTCCTGAAAGGTATGAAGGGCTTCCATCAACCTGTTCTTTGTTCTGTATATGATGATAGTCTGATATGAAATTGAGTCTAAGATATTGCGGTCTTAGCCAGTGTGTTTGTCTGAGTTCCACATTGTAAACAATTATAATGGAATAATTAGCATTATACATTTCTAGTTTTGTTTTTTGGGGGTTGTTTTTTTACTTATTTATTTTATACATAGTTACTGAGTTACTATAGAAGCATTAGCTAAACATTCATTCATGCCTGTTGTATTAAGACTGTAGATGCGTGGGAGACCTAAGGCCATATCCTGTCTAGTAGTATACAGTAAAAGGTGGCTCAGAGGAGGGTGTGAGAACTCTGCTGTCAGATAACTTGGAAATGTCTGTTTTTCATGAAACCTTCTCCTGACTTCTAAAAAATAGATATTCAGTATTGAAGCGAAATATTTGTCTTTTAGAAACAAACTAGGTGGCTTGGATATGTCCATATAAAATCTACTCTAACTTTCTCTTGGTAACTTAGGTTGTTTTATTTTAAGATGCAGTAGTTAAATAAAATGCCAATTTAAACTTTTTTTTTGCAGTTGGTAATAGCACAGTTCTTAATATCCTGTAGTTTGATCATAAAGGTGATTTATTAGATTTTTATTAGATTTTCATTTCAAATGCTATTTAGAGAGGTCTTGAGATTTCAGGTTTATTTTTGTGTTCGTAATTGTTAAGAGTTTCCTCCTATCTATGAAAACTATTTTTTAAAATATCAATAGCAAGATCTCAAACCATCCTTTCATGGTTGTTAGGAGACATTTAGGAGAGTACAGCATATAATTATAGCACTCTAGTTTTTAAATAGGGTTCTGTTCTGGCTTTAGATGGTCCTCAGTTTGTTTGTTGCTTACCCCAGGTCAGAGGTGGAGTGCCAAATATCTTTATGATAAGGACTGGCTAAACAATGGACACATGTGTGGATTATCATTTTTGAAAGAAAACTACTCTCATCTTAACGCCAAAAAGATTGTGTCAACACATCACCTACTGGCAGATGTATATGGTGTAACTGAAATACTGCATGGACTGCAGCTGAAAATTGGGATATTAAAGTAAGTATCAGTCCAGGGTTATTTTCCATCTTTATATATTTAGGTAGCACAGACTGCCATTGTTCCATATGTATAAACTTCTTTCTTCTATAATACTTTAACTAATTCAAATGCAAGATGTACAGTACATTCAACTCCAGTGGGAGTTAAGTGTTCAGCATCTGAGTGGATCTGGTTTATTTGGATTATTGGTGATTTTTTTTTTTTTAATACTCAGTTTTGTGTTAAAGAGATATTCTGGATTTATCTGAAATTGATCAGTGTTTTAGGAATACTTACATATTTGATAATGGTGCTTATCAATAGCTATGATCTAGCAGCAGTGGTTGCTTAGTAGTTCCATGCTGTAAGTGGTATTCTCTATAACTTGCTGGTTTTTTCCTCCTCTTTGTTGCAGAAATAAGCACCATCCAGACCTTCATCTCTGGGCTTATTCAGGGATGCGAAAAGAACAAGAACAAATAACTGTTGGGGTAGAGAAAAAATTAGTGACTTTGCCAGATGCTGTTAATCCAACTGAAAGGACGTGTCACAGTCAAAACCACAAAGAGCAGCCCAGTATACCCCAGAAGATGGAAGAAACGTACATCACAAGTGAGCACAGTTACCAAAAACCACAGAGTTTTGGTCACGACTGCAAAGCAGTCACTGACCTTATGAGCTCAGATGATGAAGATACAAGTAGTTTTGAGGAAGATCAGGAATTTCACACTGAGAATAAAAACTGTTTACAATATTCTTTTAAAGATGATGGCATGGATGAGCAGGTAAGTATCATTCTTCATCTGGGAAGTTTCTTAGTTGGAAAAATATGTTCAGTCTGATAAAAGTCACCGTATTCAAGTATTTAGGAGTGTTTTTTGTTGTAAGTCAACATATTCTGTCAAATAAGTCAGCAGAAATCACTAGAAGCAAAGTTGGATCACTGCAGTAGTTTCAGGTGAAGTATACCCATTCTAGCTGCTGAATGAAATGCAAAGTATGGTTAAAATATTGCCTGTGCTAAAACTGTTTCTGCTCAATCCAATGTTTTGGGGCAAAAAACAATCCAATGTTTGAAATGCAGGGTCTTGAAACAGAATTAACGTGTTTTTTGCAAGGTGAGGAAAATGGGACAAGTTTTCTTTTTTCTCTCAATTCTGTTTTATATATGTGGCTCTTGTTGTTGTTTGTTAAACTGAGATTTGTAATAGTGATTATTATTGTATGGTATTCTTCTTTGAATAGCAACACTATCTAGAATTCTGTCCACTAGTAATGATTTACTGACCAACTAATTTCAGCTCGTGCAACTTCTTTTGAGTCTTTTATATTGCATCTTTCTTGTACTTAAATGTTTCATGGGGTATTAGGAATATTTGGCTATTTAAACATCTCTTTCTCACTTTATTGCGTTAATGGTCTGAATCCATCACTTTGTGGAAATGGTCTGAAACTTATTAGTCTGGTTTTAGTGAAGAATTCTCTTTGAGCAAAAAACAAAGTGAAACAAACCTTTCTGTTTTATACAACACCAACTGTGTGAGAATAAATGGCCCAACTCATCCCCCTTGAAGTACACTTTCTGATGTGGAAGAAATGAGTAAGAGAATGCCTTTTTTTTTTTAATTTTAGTTTTAAATGTGACATGTAAGCTATATAGTTTGAATGGAAAATCTTGGCTCATTCTAATTAGAAATAACTGTTTGTATGTTAAATTGCATGATTATATTCAGTTTGTGTAGTAAGGAGACAGACATGCAGCAGTGTGAAATACACTTTCCTTCCAACAGTAGCTTGAATTGTCACTATAAATAGTATAAATACGTTTAGAATTAAAAGAAAATATATGTGAGCAGTGAAACAAAACTACCGTTTCCTTCAGAGGTGTGCATATGTCTAAAAAGCCAGGTGCTCTCTATTTTAAAATAGGAAGAGATCTGTCGGGGGAGCATCAGACACTGTAGTTCACATTGTCAATAGTCAGCCTTAATATCTGAAATAAGGCTCTCCTTTGTTTCTTCATGAACCTGTTAGTACTCATCTTAAAACCATGATGACACTGGCATTGAAGTGCCATTTTTACATGAACTGACTTCTCCGTAAGGTGCCGCCTTCACCTCTCCTTGCCAAAGTTCTGGTTGGGGCTTTGCAGTCTCCCTTCTTGCATTCCACAGAGCCTTGAATGTTCTGGGTTTCCGTACTGTTTTGTCTTGTCCTAATTTCACTGAATTTTTAGAGTTGGAAGGGACCATAGAGATCATCTAGTCCAACTCCCCTGCTGAGGCAGGATTGTCTAGAGCATGTTAGAGCATGTTACTCAGGACTGCATCCAGGCAGGGCTTGAAAATTTCCAAAGAAGGGGACTCCACGACCTCCCTGGGCAGCCTGTTCTACAGTTCTGATAAATATCTTCTTTTCTCTCATAAACAGTGTTCAGATTGACTTTTAGCAAGACCCTTTTTGGCCTATGCATTGTCTTTAAAATTGTATTTAGTTTCCTTGTTCTTGTTTCTGAAAGCACAAGCCTCCCCGACCTGAACCTCCTGTTTATTTCTTCTTCATGAGCTGCATCCTGTGCTCTGCTGTTCTTACTACCTCTGCCACCACTCACCAATTGCCTACATTGATCTCTTCACTTAAAGGAGGACCTGTTTGATCTTGAGGGTTTTTTTTCCAACAAGCATTTAGTAGCCATTCAAAAAAATACAGAACATCATTAAAAATTAAAAAAAAAAAATAAATTGATGTTATGTAGATATTAAGTTATTTAGCTTTAAGTTTTTCTCTAACTTACTGCAGTGGGCATCTAAAAGATTCACCCAACAGATGATCTTGGTTCTAGAAATATGGACTTGGGTCCTTATACAGCGAGGAAAAAATGTCATTCTTCTCTTGTGGTTTTAGAGAAGGTCTGAAAATTATAAGAAATAGGGCATTTTTTATTTACATTGAATGTATCCTTTATAAAGATTAATACTTTGAATAGTGAAAGCACTGGAGACAAACTTAATGTCTTGAGAGATGAAAGATTTTATCTGAAAGGTTTGAGAGTTTAGAGGCTTTTCTGGCTTTCAAAATCTATTTTTGGTAAATAACTTTAACTCCTTTAATGAATATTGTGAGTATTAACAATACTTATCCTCCAGGACTAATTCATAAAGGTGCCAGTAGGTTGGTCCAAGTTTGATTTGTTTTTTAATTGATTTTAAGTCTTAACCAAAAAAAGAAGAGCAACTGCTTATTTTTAGAAGTAACTTAAAATCCATCAGTCCCATTATTCTTCTTCCCCTCTCTTCTCACTCTTTCCATTCTTGACTGGAGAATGAAATACTTGAAGAAAAAAAATGTGTTAAGTCTGTTATCATGTGACATGGA
Source organism: Tringa tobata (assembly GCA_033628505.1). Lineage (NCBI taxonomy): Eukaryota > Metazoa > Chordata > Aves > Charadriiformes > Scolopacidae > Tringa > Tringa tobata. The sequence continues at coordinate 2,864,573 of JAHREE010000188.1, forward strand.
AAAAAATAGCTGAGCACTTTATCAGAAAAGTGTATTGATATGGTGAAATTCACTCCTTGCTCTGGCATTTGCTGTGAACTGACGCAATGTGAGCACACATACCCAGTATTTTAGTCCCTAAAGCAGAATCATCAGCAGTGAAAGCACTTCATCAGCTATGAAGTCATAGTGGATATAAAAATAGAAACTGAATCATGCTAATTAATGGAAATCTGGAACACTTTTTAACTCATTGAATCTGATATACTTCGTTTGGTTATTTCTATTAGCTGAAATGTCAAATACAGAAAGATGAAGAATTTCTGTATTAACTCGGACTTGGTATGAAGATATTATTTCAGAGAAGCCAATCTTCCTCAGATATTGTGTTTGCCTAACTCTGTATGTTACTGCCCTTGTTAACTGGCCCCAAATGTGTTCAATTCTATCCCAGACTTGTGCTTTCAAGTTATACAGGACCATAGCAATGGTAGGAAGAGAAATCTGTTGTCTTAATCAGCAAATAGAATGGACAGTTTATTTGTGCAAAACAATTGCTTTTGTCATCTTGGATATTACTGCATTTTAGGGAGTTTTCCTTCATTCTCTGGCTAAAGTTGAAAGAAACCTTAAAGTTTTGCACACTTTTGGTGGCAGTAGGCTGATGCAGTTCACCACTTCATGATTTAAGTCACAATTTGTATAAAAAGGGCACAGAAATGCAGTCTGGCTTAGTGCATTAAACAAAGTGCTTGTGCTGGTAATTTCACCTCGTCTCACTCCCCCAGTGCTATATGTACTCATTCCTATGGAATTAGCATTTTGCTTGGTTTAGTTTATTGATGTGTCACGGTATATGGCTCTTTGAGTATGCTTTTGGTCAAGTAGACAGAAGTGCAATTCTAAAATGTCATAATTTGTCATATGACTCATGTTGAAATCAACACCAGAAATTAAAAGAAAACAACCCTCTTAAATGGCAATTTTTTTCTTTCTGTTGCTCCTATGAAGAAGAATTCTGCTGAAGGAAACACTGTGTTTGTTTGTAATGAAAGAAAAGGCTCAGAAGAACAGGTGGACACACATCTTCAATGGCAGCTAAATCTCCTTACCCATATAGAGAATGTACAGAACGAAGTCACCAGCAGAATGGACCTGATTGAAAAAGAAGTTGATGGTAACTGCATTGCTAGATACTTGTTAATATACCTGTAACAGCATCTCCCATAACCACTGCGTTGAAGGTGATCTGAGGCACTGAGGATGGATTTTTAAGAATTCTATTCAAATTTGGGTACCCAGTATTATAACCAGAGCTTATATCCTTCATCCCTCCAGTCCCCTTCCGCAAGTTTTGAATGCCCAGTAAAGGAGCTTAAGCACTCAGGACCCCTGAAAATGTAGCTCAAGTTTGTGATATTAGGCAGACTTCAGAAAGCTTAGATCACTTGTCTCATCTTTGTCCAGGTGTGGTTCATAAAGTTGATGGATTTTTCTACACCTGGAGTGTTTTTGGCCTGATTGTTCTAATACTTGACAATATTTTTTGGGGGGAAAAAAGTGTTCATTCTGCCTTCAACTTTGGTTTGCTCTATATTAGTAAGTAACTGGTTTCAGAAAAACAAATCAGGCTTCATAAGAGCTTGAATCAGATTATAGTATAGGAGTAAATCTTACAGCACGTAAGTTTACTGGCCAGTCATAGAAATAAAGAACGAGGGGAGCTTGTAGTCTAGTCACAGGAGTCCTTAATGATCTTTTGACAAATAAAGTTGTCTTATTCCCATCTGCAGTTTTACTTTCAACATTCCTGCTTGTACTAAACAGTATTTCTAGGCTAACGGGGTTGACCTTCTCCCTTCCCTGTCTCTACAAGCATAGAAATTCCTTGATAATGATGGGAAAAACATTCTGTAATCTGGACCTTGTAACAGGAGCCTGTTAAAGTTCCAGAAGCAAGCCTTGCATTTAAGGAATGCATTTTCCCTTGCAGAACTGTCGTAGCTAGAAGGCCATGAACTGAAGTTTCTTTTCTGTGTGTAGATGGTAAATTGTTAGCCAGGGGTATAATTTGCTCCCAGGTACCTTTTTATAGTAACAACCAAATCTGAAGATATGTTGGGATTGTTTGAGTGAAACACAGAATTAATTGGTGTTTCCCTAATAAGCATTTCTACTATTAAAAAAAAAAAATCACAGCCTCAGTATATTTTTCCTTCTCATAAAAGACAGAATAAGAAAGAAAAGTTTAATTTTTATGAAAACTGCTTCTCAAAGACTGATTCTAATCAACTTCTTCCTTTTCCTTCTGTAGTTTTAGAAAGCTGGCTTGATTTCACTGGAGAACTGGAACCACCAGATCCTCTGGCAAGATTGCCTCAGCTCAAGCGACGTATCAAACAGCTCTTAATTGACATGGGGAAAGTACAGCAAATAGCAACGCTTTGCTCTGTATGACAAAAGGAAGAATAAGGAAATAAAAATAGGTTCTTCACAGTGAATTTTCTTACTAGCCACAAGACTGACAGGAAGACAGCGAAAAGCTGAGCATTTTTCTGGTTCTTTGCTGATTACATTTATAGCCTGAAGCTTTAGAGAGAGAGGAGAGGAAATCTAGAGTAAGAAATCTGTTATATTGAAAATCTGAGTGTTCAGTGTCCAAGTTTCAAAATGTAATATATTGCATACTGAGAAACGTTGATATGATTTTAACATGGTAAACAAGAAAATCCCCTTATGTAAGAAAGTTGAAGAAACAAAACGCTCTGCAAAGAACAGTGCTACTATTTCGAAACTTTTGCAAAAAAATTCCAAATTCAAAGAATTCAGCTGCCTAAAAATTCTTGGGAACTGCTTTTTTAATGAATTCTTCTTGTCTTGCTAGTGAAAGATAGACACAGAGAGATCTGTATCCTCTCTACAAGGAAAGTTTTTAGAGTATTTCCTTCTCTCATGAATGTTCAGGAAAATGAACATACTAGCTTTGATTTTTTTTTTTGAAAGAAATTACTTATCATGGTCTCCTTTGTAAAGTATTTTTTTAAATAGAAATCCTTATTACAGCACCCTTAGAATCCTTTAAAACATAAGTGGCAAATAGTGGTCAGATGTGCCAAATAATATTAAAACCACTGGGATGAGAGTTTGATTGTGACTTACATGAAGATTTTTTCCAAAGTCCTACTCGGTGCCAGCAATCCATCCAAAATTGTATCTAGTTTATATTTTTTTATGTTCTCTTGCAGTATTTGGGATTCAAGGTACCATTTTTGTCCTGGGTAGCTCTGTTCTGGTGTTGGCCCTCTGAAACTTTACCATCCTCAGCTGGGATGAGGAATGACAAGAGCAGCAAAACTGTCTGTGGCTGTGAATATTCTAAACCACTAGAATAAATCTCACAAGATAACATTATCCAAGATGTTTTTAGAAAAAAAAGCTTCGGTGAATGAAACGTCATGAAACCAAAGGCTACCTACGTGCTCTGTTAGCTCTTGCTGGATTTTGAGCCCAGGACTTTCCCTGTGCTTATAAGTTGCCACTGTACCCAGTGCTACATACGTATTTGTATGTATATGTATATGTGTATAGATACACATGTACATATAGACATACTATATACATTTATATCTACACATGTCTAGTTTTATTACAATAGACTATAAGAACTGGTGGTTAACATGAAATGTTACCTTTTAACAAGCAGTTTCTAAAATTGAAAATAATGTATGTACAGGTTTTGAATTTGTAAAATATGACTGTTAAGAGGAGGCTATTTAACTGATGACATTAAGATACTTGAACATTTTATGCCTCACGTCTGTTTATCAGTTCTAGTTATCTGTATAAATGCATTTTAGAACAGATAGACAGTAAACTTGAATTTACCTTTTGATAAGAGTACAAGCCACTGTACATTCAAAAATTATTTAAATTTGCAAACACACTGTTCTATATGTAAGGTACTGTATGTAAAACTGTTTATTAAAACTATTCTGCATACTCTCCATTTTCCACTTTTCTTCCTGATCTACGTACAAATGTAAAAAAGAAGTGATTGTTATAATGTACAGACTGTCAAATATCAAAATATCATGGAATGCCTTTTGAGGATGCATAAAATTGAAAAACGTGCCAAAGATGGATCATGTGGGAAAGACTTTGCAACCAGTGCATTGAACTTCTGTAGGAAAACCATTAATGGGAAAGAAAGCAGCGTGGCTGGCTCATTGCTAAAAAAAACCTGCCCTGACACCCCCCCCTCTGTCTGTCATGTCCTGAAGTGAGGTGTCACCCATGATGTCCAAAGCGAAATGTAAATCCCTCTTACAGAGTGGTTGCTACTTAAATTAAAGTCTTGCCACTTCGTGCTTATAGGAGACACAACAGAGCTGTATGGTAACGTGGAAGTTAATTATGGAATCGTGATTGGCAACTTCATAATGCAGAACGAACGCAAGAGCTGAGGAGTTGTTGATGTTTTTATAGCAACTGTTAATAAATAAAATACTGTGTTATATAGTCGGATGCTTAAAAAACTGCTTCAAACTATGAATAGTTGAGTGACCTACTTGCTTTTGGATATGTGGGACTTTTTTTATATATTATTCACATGCTGCGTAGCCTTGAATGTGGTACTGTGTGTACTGTAGCAGAGACGTGTAAACCCGGGTGAGTTGCTTTGAAACAAAGTGGAGTGTATGTATATAACTTACACAAGTGGAGTGTATGTCTATAACTTACACAGCACACACCGTGCCAATATTACGCGATGCGTGTGCATGCCTGGGGTGTCATATATACCCGTCAATGTTACTGAGGGTGGGGTGGACCGAGAGATTCCAGGTAGGAGGATGGATTTCATTCTTAGTGCAGGGACTGAGGAGTAGTATCCTGAAAAGGAAACCATAAGGTCAAGGTTAAAGTTGCCCTTGTAGCTTTGACTTGTCTTCCGTTTGTATGTGTAGCAGTCTCTAAATCTACATGAGTATGTACTTCTATCCCTCGGGATCCGGCCTTATTCAGGATGGACTCTCCTTACACAAACGAAATAATCTGTTCAGTATTTTTTTAATCTTCCTTTCTTGTGTAGTCGGGTATTATGAATATTCCTGCTGGTGTTCCTGTCTTGTAAGAAATGCAGTCCCAGTGTCCCTACGGACCGTGCTGTGATACCTTGTGTGTTGCTTCACAAACCTGCCCGAGTCGGCTTTCGCAAATTTTGGTGTTAGTCTGTAAGACGTCAATGTTAGGTTTGGGCCCCAGTTTCTCAAGCATTCAAAGGTTTGGGATGCTTTTGAAGTTTGTTGTTTCGGGTTTTTTTTTTCTTAAACGCTTACGAGTCAAGTGCCATAAGAATGCAAAGTGTTTTGCACAGAATGTAACCTACAGTTGATTGCTTTGCTCGTGCGTCAGTCAAACCCCGCGTGAGCTGGCTCCTACTGGATCTAGTTTCTTCTACTTGGCCTTATCGAGAGGATCTCTTTCCTGTAGGCATCACTTTCCATCTCTCTTCCTCCTTCCTCTGTAACTAAGCCAGGGGCCTGCACAGAGTCTGTTTGCAACATCATTTGTTGGGGTGTGTGTTGCAATTACTCGTGTTTTATGATGGAGGAGACGGAACCTCTCTGAGGGAGAAATTGAATCACAGAATGGTTCGGGTTGGAAGGGACCTTAAAGGTCATTGAGTTCCAACCCCCCTGCCATGGACAGGGACACCTCCCACTAGACCAGGTTACTCAAATAATTGCAAATAATATAAGGTGATGTAAGGACTGGTGTTGATATGTGCATGAGAGGTAAAGATTTTAAATTAGCAGCCTTCTTTTAATTTTATATATCGTAATAAAAGGGAAATGCCATTGTACAGAAGCCCTTTGTGATTTCACAGGACTAAATGACAAACTTGTAGAGCCTTTAAATGTCCAGCTTTTTGTCTGAAGGTTGGGGTGTTTTTTTCATGGAGGTATCAGGGTGATTCATTTCAAAGCCTTCTCCTTCCTGTGACCGTACTGTAGTCATCTTCATCAGGAATTCCATGTTTTCGGTTGCAGTGATGGCAGTAGGACATTTGTCTTGCAGTTATAAACAAAACATAGTCTTGGTGACATGAGCAGGTATCACATGATGGGGCTGCCCATGTTTTAGTTGCAAAATGGAGGTTCCTCAGGTAATAGGGCAGGGAATGGGATGGAAGGTGCTTCCTGCTAACTCTGTTCTTCAGTAGCTGTAGGTTGAGTAGTGCCTGTATTTTGGGTATTCTGGCCCTAGATGCATAGGTTTTTGTTAAGCTGTGGAGTAATTTCCAGTGGCAGAAGCCCATTTTCCTCTTAAAAATAGTCAGAAGAAGATGGGTTGCAATTTTCTGATAGATTTCACATATTTTCTGGGTGACAACTGAAACTTCTTCCATGGGTGCAGTCTTCTTGTATGGCTGACATCCACCTGTCTCTTAATTTTGCCTCTAAGCTTCTACATGTGCTTCTGATCTGTTCTGCAGCTTCCATCAGTTTCTCCTTTTGTTCTTCATCTGCACTCTGTCGTCTTCTGTGGTGCCTGGAGGGTTTCGCTCCTCTGTTCCTGTGCCTGGTTCTTTGGCTGCTGGGGGAAGCAGCTGTAGGGAAAGGTTTCCTGCCTTATGTCCTATGAGCTGTGTACAACTGGATTGTGTGTACCATGATGAAAATCTTTAAATATTTTTTTGCTGCCTTCTTTTAGTAAGCCGCTTCTGGTCTTGTGCAAATGATCTCCCTCTACTCCTGTCTTCTAACTTAACTAGACTTGAGTGACTATTAGAGCAAAACCCCTCTGGCACTGCTGGACTCCAGTGCTCCTGGCCAAACCGAAGACTGGGATGTGAAGGAGTTGCTAGAATGTCACAGTAAAATTATAAAAGTATTTTGATGCTTGCAAACCTGAATATTTTTCCTTTTAATTTGAAGCAAAACTACAACTATTTTTTTTTCTTCTCTGAAGCTGTAAAAGACACAAAACCGATCCTGAACTGAACTGGAGCTTGATGTAAAAATCAGCAACGAAAACTGGGGCTGGGAAGCCCTCTGCAAACAGGAGATTGATGACGAGAAGTGTTGTTTGGTGAGGCTGTCCTGACTGCCTTGCCCTGTTGGCAGTCCCACGCAGGTGCTGATGAGTAAAGGGGTTGCAGGTGGTGATGCCATTCGTTTGCAAACGGGACCCACCTTTGCCGTGTCAGTTTAGAACACTGGAACAGCAGATTTTCTCTCTACTGCTTTGAAATGTTACAGTAGATGCACCTTAATTTTGGAGTGCTTATTAAGGTCAGAGGCTTAATCACTTTCAAAATGTCCGTTGGTAGTCTCACATTTAATTAGCTTTTTTCTGTTGTACTGATTCTGTGTGGCTTTAGGTGATCATTTTACAGAGGATGTTTGAAATACTTTAGTAATGTTTTTTATGATATTATGTTATGTCCTGGGTGTGGGGGTCTGTCTTTAGCAATAAGTATTATACACTATGTGTATATCTGTTTATATATGGAAAACAAGTATGGAGCATGTAATGATGGTGAAAATACACTGCCCGGGGAGTGGATTGTGCGCTTGGTGGCCGTTCTGCTCCAGCCAGAACAACTCAAAAAATTGGATATTGCACAGAGAAAAAGAACTGGAGTGAAAAATATCATTTGGGAGTGAATTTCCCTTTCCATACGCACTGGGCCTTTGTGGGAGCAGAAGATGAGCCAGTTTTATTCTATGGATTGATTAACTAAAGCTTGTTCAATTGCTGCTGACTTCAAATAAACATCTCCTTCTTTCAAACTGGCCCGAGCCACCTCCCTTCGGCTGTAGCCTCGTGTGTCAGTGTATTGTCACTAAACACTCTGAGAGAGGCAGCAATGCACTACTATTAATTCTTCTATGAGAGAAGCAAAATACTTTATTCTGTGATTTGTTGGTTTTTCTTTTTTTTTTTTTTTTTATAATAGCAATAATGTTGACTGCATTCGAATATTCCCAATAAAGGTCTGTTGAGATTGTTATGTGCCTGGGCTCCCCTTTAGTGGACTTCTCTTTTGGCGAGCTGGCGAGTGCTTGTTTATGTTCTAAAGCATTAAGGAATCCTCAGCTGCATTTTTAGCCTGTAGCCAATAAGTTACATGCAGTCATCGATACTCATTTATTTGTACACCTTGCAAAGCTTTAGGGAATCTTCAGTTGTATTTCAGCCTGTAGGTAAATTATGCAGTCAGTAAATTAGATACAGAATTACTTGTTGTGTGGCACAGTAATTAGAAGACTTTTTTTTTTTCTGTTCCTGCACTGCTTTGGTGTTCAACCGTCTCAGGGTTTGCAGTGCACTCAGTTCTTGAAAGATGTCCTGGTTTTGCCCAAACCATGACAAAAGACAACGTCTTTCAACAACACGTTCACAGTGATGGCATCTCTTCTTCTGGGCAGGCACATCTGCCTCCTAAGGGTGTTTCTAGTTTTGTGCCTTTGTACAATGTCATTCCAAAATAACTTCAGTTTGCTTTTGGGGATTTCTTATATTTTAGTATTGCCTACAAACTGTTGTTCAGGACACTATTGTAGTAGGCAAGAAATAAGCAAAGGATGCCAAGAAAGTTCCTGTCTTAAATGTCCTGTGGACAAGGCACAAACGGGAAGTGGCAGAGGAATGGAATCAGACAGAATCTAAACAAGTGACTAACACAGAGAAATTTTCCTGTTGTCCACAGATTTTAAAAAAAAAGTTATCTTCAACATGAAAGAAATTTCAAAATTTTAATTCTGAAGCAGGTATTTTAATCATGATTGAAGGTACAGTCTCAAAGCAGTCTCTGAAATTTAAGATACAAGGCCAAATTCAGATCTTGAATTAATACACTGATTAGTAGAACTTATTAAAGAAGAGGTTTCCCGAGTCAGACCAAACATCTAGCCAGTTCAGTGTCTTATCTGCAGCAGAAATACAACGTCAGCACCTGTAGAAACATACTGGCTATAGTAGATGCATACAAATTGGTCTTTCCCTTTTCTTGTCTTTCACTTTGGGTAACCTGAGGTTTCCTTTACCAAAATCTTTATGAAGACCATCGGTTTTATCAGACACTGACAGATCTATGCTCTGTGAGTTTAATCTGTCTTTTTTTCATTCATTTTCTCCACCACACCAGGTGCGGTGCTGAATTCCACAGCTTTGTTGTGTGGCAGGAGGAGCTCTGTTTGTCCTTGAACTCGCTTTCTGACTCTGTTGGCTGAACGTTCTTGCCTTCAGTGCAGAGAAGGTTAAATATTGCATTATCAAAAAGACCAAAAGTGGTTTTGTCCTACCAGCACCAGAAGTTTAGCACCCTGCTGCTGTCCTTGTGTGACTGCCGGTGCCTTCTCTCACCTCCTTGCCTTGCTTTTGTCAAACCTTGAGTTGATTTGGTGTGTAAATCCATCCATCCATCCATCCATTGCCCCGCTGCGGGTTACGGAACCACCTCGGGGTTTCAACGCAATCTATATCCCACTTGTTATAGGAATAAAATACACATTTTCCTTCCTTGCATCACTGTGGTGCTATTAGATAGAGGAAAACTGTTACCTCCAATGGATAAGTTAGAAAAAAGGCTGTTTTGCCTGTCCTAGAAATGGTTCATTTCTGCAGGGACAAAGGCGGATTCAAATGTTCTTACATGGGCTGCTTTAGGTTCTTTTGTCACCAGTGGCAATTTAACAGCTGGTAAATTATAATATAAAAAATTTGAGAAGTTCTGTTCCCACTTTTCTGATCTAGCCAAGTTACTTCCCCATCATTCTTTCAATCTGAAGAACGTGTCATGTATGAAGTGGCTGAAACTTGTATTATCTGGTGGGGCTATGCTTTTTTTCCTTGTCATCTTTTAATTTTGCATCATGTGAGGACTTTTTAAAACTTAACTGGAGATGACAAGTGCTTCACAAGGTCTTCTTGTTATCTGTGCCAAAATCAGGTGAAGAAGATTGAGACAAACGTCTCATGCTTGGAAGAAATGTACCAAATGTAAAACATAGTTCTTTATCTGTAAGTGTATTAAGTTGCTAACAAACGGTGTGATTCTATGTTTTTACATAGTTTTCTTAAAACGCGGGAGAGGATTTTTCAGTATTGGCGATTTATTTAACACAGAAAAGCAGGTTAAGTGAAAATGAATGAACTAATTGATATGGGCATAGTTTGACAATGTATCACGTTCTTAAAATTTTTCTTCCAATTTTCTGCTCAATTCAGGATGCTCCCTTAAGTTTGCTTCTCGAAGTAAGGTTGACTTCTCAGGCTCAAGTTTTATTTGGGTGAAAGCAACCTTTCTGTGGGTGTATATATTTCTGTATTCACATAGAGGAATCATTTACCCTTCAGCTTTTGAATATGTAAAAATTACAGTAGCACAAACTGTCTTTTCTGCTACGAAAGGGGATGCAGAACTGGAACAATGAATAAATGCTCTGCTTCTCCCTTGAGCTTTGTGATTTCAGTGTTTCATCACACCGACATTTTTCTTTCCCCCAGCAATTATAATCTAGATTGAGTAGCCAGGGTGTACAACAAACCAAACCCTCATTTCCAGCACTAGAACAATGATTTTTGAAGACATGTTAGTTTTAAGGCCATATTGGCCTCAGGGACCTTTTCTGCTTACTCCTTTTTCTCCCTTCCATCGGTGAGCTATTTTAAGACATTCTTCTGTGTTTTCTTAGGTGCTAAAAATAGAGGTCAATTCAATTGTCGTTACACTGGAAGTCAGTCAGTGAGGCTTTTCTTAATTTGATTTTGACCAGCCATAGATGACAAGTGCCTTCTTTTCTGTGAAGAATCTGGATTGCGCATATTGCTCTGTAAACTACTTCTTTTTTTTCTTTTTTTTTTTTTTAAATCCACAGGCTGTTGCATCCCATTGAACTTGTATGTACCAAGATGCCCATCTTGGTTTGACGCACATCTACAAGTGGTTTAAGTGATGCCAGTTGCCAAAACTCACCCTCTCACTTTGTTTTCTAAGTGACTTTTAAGACTTGGCAGTTCTTCCCATAGCTCAGAGGTTGTTTTCTGAGTGTTTCTGAAGGAAATAAAAGTAATCTTGGGAGTCAACATTAAGTAGATATTGCAGATTTGTGCTTCTCTCTATTAGTTATAGCCCTTTGCTACCTCCTTGGTTCCCTCTCTGCCTCACTCTTTTATCAGCTGCTAATGACCTGTGGTAGCAAAGAATAGAGGAGGAAAGCAAATGGCTACATTAATGAGCCTGCTTCTCTTCCCATTTGCTGTACAAGGAACCTGAGTGACGATTTTTTTATTAACTTCGGAAAAGTGCACTAAATCAGTATCCCACTCACACTCAGGTGGTTTTTCTGTGGCTCGGAGACATCGTTCTGCCTCTGGGGAGCCCGTGACCCTGGGCTGCCCCTCGTTGCTCTCCTGTAACTGCCCCACTGCACTGGGGGTCAGACACAAACCGGAGACTCCTGAAGTGTGCCTGAGTCAGAAATATATGTCACGGTCAAGCTTTTCATCTCTCCTGATGCAGCCACTCTACTGCTAATGCTGGCTCTTCTCTGTTTACTCCGATTCCTTTGCTCTGCCTGTACGAATCCCCACAAATTCTATGCTAATCCAGAAATCAATTTTCTTTCTGTGCCTGCTTAATCAGGGCTGTTACAGGATTATTATTCTTTCTGCCTCTGAAGGTTGCCTTTTTTAGGTCTGTCCTCTATGCTGGACACGTTCTTCGTCTTTTCCCAGCTTGATCTTTCTGCAGACGATTGACTTTCCTCAAATCCAGAGTAGGTTGCTTGAAAGACAAATCCAAATATAGTCCCACTCATTTAAAAAAGGCTAATCATGCTAATGCGAGATTGTCCTGCTGTTTGAGATCACATTTAGTGTATATATCAAACGCTGTGTCAGTCTGCAGCCCAGACAGAAGGCTGCTTGGGTCACTGTTAGCACAGTCTTGGTCCGTAGGAGAGTGTCAGTAGAGTTGTTTCTAGACTGCCCGGTACCCATGAATCACAAACAAGAGTGCTACTGTCACTTTTGCCTGAAATCAGCCCGAGCCCTGCCTCAAATATGTGCTTCTGTTATTATTTAGCAAATTTTTCTGGGCCCATTTGTCCAACGAGCTTTGCATAAGTGAGGGTGAGTTCTCGTAGTTCCTGGTGCAAGAAAATGCTAACAGACAGTCGTAAGAGGGGGACGAGTAAGAAATCATACTCTGGAATCAAGGAAATAATATTTCCTATATGGGCTAAGTCAAAGGTCTTGCGTGTAATTAGTACGAAAAAGCTGGACTTATTACACTTAATGGTTATACTGATCTTACTCTTGGAGGGTGAAGCCCAGGAAGCTGAGCTGCTTCCCGTCAGGAACCCGTCTGTATAAACATGATTGGTGCAAGTGGGAGTAAAAGACAAAGGTCAGATGCAATTGACTCTGACCCTCAATTCCCTTCACAGTCAGTGTGTCCCTCCTGTTTTTCACTTCATAAATAACCACATTATGAATTGTATTTAATCCTGGTGCTGCAGAGCTCGGAGGCCTAACTCTTGCCTGTCCCCTTGGTGGCTGGGCTCTCTAGAGACACAAAAATGTATATTTCTGACACAGAGCACAAAGTCTGGTTGCACCACGACGCAGGTGAGAGCCAGAGTTCCGGCTGGGGCCGTGTCAATATGCTCAATTTGCATGGTGATTTAACGAAGTCCCCCCTGTGCCTGCTGGTGCTTGCTCTGCTCTCGGATGAGTGGGCTCAGGCCTGCTCCCTGGAGCGGGGACGAGGACCGGCTGAGGAGAACCACCGCGGCTGTTTCAGGTGAACAGACCTCTTGTGGTTTTCTCAGAAGCATCGTATGCGTCACTCGCCCAATTCCATGGCCAGTCTACCGGCACATAAGTGACCCCATCCCCGCGAGGGTTGCTATAAAAAGGCAGGTGAAGGCTACCTGGGGCGTGCAGGGCTGCCGCGCTGGCGGAAGGGGATGGAGCTCTCCCATCGCAAGATGGGCTCCATCCTGTTTTGCACCTTTCTTTGCTGCTTTATTGGCATAGCAGCAGCCAATATATTCGGTAAGTGCACTTCTTTTCCTCTGCTTCTGTCTGCTATTAGCTCTGCTTCTGTGCTCTTTGTGCTCCTCTGTGTATTATTCTGACAAAGTATATAACGGTCTTAAATCTCACAGGTTGCAAACTTAGCTAGTTCCTGTGTGCTGTGGAGAGTGAGCTTTGGCTCTAGGTTAAACACTAAGCTATAAAGATCTTTAAAAAGTCAGGGTTATCTGAGTTCAGTGCACCTGGATTTTGGGTAGAAAACCTGTTTTCCAGAAGAAGAGGCTGGGCTAGAGAAAGAGGCTGGTGAAGAAAAGGGATGCAAAGGCCCTGAGATTATAACTTCTACTTGTATGTGCCATCATCTTGTTTATGCTTGAACTTTAACTGAAGATACTGGACAGTCTGAGTGCCAGCCCCAGTTCTCTGGTCTGAGTTTGACAGTCCTGCGCCACAAGCATTTGCATCGCCTATTAATCTCTTAACTCAGATGTCTTAGTAGATGCTGGCACTGTACAAAGGGATTTCCACACATCTCAGAGCCATGGGCTCAGAGTCACGTTTGAAATGAAAATGGTGAGGTTGGCCTACATGTGGATGTCTATAGGTGAGCTAAGCTAAAATCACTTTACAGTCTCATGAGAATTTTCACGTGGGCTTAAGGGGACACCGTGAAAACTCACAGAAACGATTCAGAGATCTTAGGTATATACACTTATGATGTATTCGCGCTACTATGTGTGGTCACACTCAGACTAAATACTGAGTGAAATTTTGGTCTAAATTGCTGTAGCTATGGTTTTGTTTGCTGTATTTTTACAGAACTAGTCAATAGAATTAAGAGCATGACATTCATCTTATATTGACAGAGAAAGTGTCAGATTGACTAATCTGTTCTGTACAAAAGAACTTGCTGAATATCATCATTCTCCTAAAACAGTATCCAAATGTGGTTTTGAATGCATTAAGAACTGAGGAGTTGATTGTTTTCTTGCTAGGTGCCTTCAGTAGTTGGTCACTTGCCCTGGTAAAAAATGAGAAGTCCTCCTAATATGAATTAGTCTGTTGCTAACTGCTGGACATTGATTCTTTTAAAGTCTTTTATAAGGTTATGAAGAAATGCCTTTCCTTTTGGTAGAATAGTGAGGGACTTAGCTTCAGTAAAGAATAAATACATGTAAAACATTAGTAGTGATGTGGGTGGTTATGGCAAAGGGCTGTTTTGTGGTGATAGCCACAATTAACTGAGTTCATAGACTATCTCAGGTACCTGAAAATGTCAACTATACCGGTACGGAATGGAACTGAAGCTAATTAAATACAGGCTGGGAAATGGGTTAATGAGCATCTCTGTCTTGTGCTGACCCGGTATCTGGCAGCCTAGTGAATTTGTTCAGTATCTCCCTGTGGTGTCCCATGCAGAAATGCAGGCAAGGAACAATGGGGAAACAGCCCATGAACCTGGGGCTTTACCACACAGTTTTGGAACTAGCAGGGTTTTGAGAAGAACAGGCTTGTGGTGAAACCACCCTCATGTGTTTACCTTCTTGCTGCTTTCAGAGTACCAGACAGATTCCCAACCATTACGTCCATGTGAACTTCAGAGGGAAAAGGCTTTTTCAGGAGGAGAAACCTACGTTCCTCAGTGCTCAGAAGATGGCCAGTTCAGGTAACTCATGGCTGCTATTACCCTGATGTTATGTGACATGACCTTTCATTACTAATGAAACCTTTAGCTTCGGTTTTGAAGAGCCTCCATATCAGTGGCCTGGAAGGCAAGGGGTGCAGGTGACTGAAGGGACTTCATTGAACCATGTTGCAGATCCAGCCTCTCCTGAATGAATTCCATGTTGCTGTAAATAATCTCTGGGTTAAGACGTCAATCTAATATTAATAGGCTAATCTTGGCAGAGTTATTTGCATGTTAACTCTTGTTAACTGCTGGAGCATGTTAACTGCTCCTTGGTGCAGCAATACAACTGCTGTCTTCCTACACATGCTTATGGACTCATGGTCTGTGATCAGAGTGCCAGCTGGCACAGCTGACCCAAGTTGACTTGGAAAAGTTATCCATCCACCCTGCTGTAAGTGGCACACTTCCTTCTAAAGGCAGTAAAGAAACTAAAGCACATGGAGAACAGTGATTTAGAAAGCATGTTTGAAGATGCAAGAAGCTAATGAATTAAAACTGAGGCTGAGGGGAGTGTAAATTGTAATGTTTTCTACTACTATCTTAATGTTGCCTGGGGTGGAGGACCTAGACTGTGCTAGAATTCACTTTAAAAATGTCTCAAAATGTACAGAAATTCTCAAATACTCAGAATTTGAAATTTTCAAATTCTCAAATATTCTCAAATATCAGCATTTGTCCAGCCTGCTTGCTTCCTGAATGACTTCAAGTCACTTATCTGCAATTCCTGAAGACTTCAGAGAACTACTAGAATTACAAGCTCCCATCAGGTAGATTTAGAGTCACCAGAAACACAGCCCTTTCTGATTCCATTATTTGCAGTGTTGAAGTACTTGAACTTGTTTGGCTTGCTTTATGTTTTAATTTATACCCCATACTGACTGAGGACTCTGTCACTAATAAAGCAAAATATGTTGTGATCTCCTGCAGGACAGTTCAGTGCAGTAGGAATGGTCTTTCCTGTTGGTGTGTGGATGAGAATGGCATCGAGGTACCTGGCAGCAAACAGGATGGATATCCCATATCTTGTAAGTCAAAAGTTTCTAGTTTTGTTCAGATTGAGTGAAGAGCCATTTAAATCCGATTTTGAACTACTGAAATCAAGAATAGGTTAGGCCCAGATTTTGGTGTAATTTGCTGTGTCTTTCTCATGGAAGTTCTGGAGTTTCTTCAGAGCTGATCATAGAAATCTGATACACCTGGATGATCTGTATTCATGAAAGTCACAGTAATGTAAATCATGAATGAAAGATCCTTTGAGTTGGAGGTCTTCAGCCCATCTGTGGCAGGTTTCCGTATGCCAGTTTTCATGACCTCAAGTCCATGAATGTCCTCATGCCAATGAGTGCCAGAATCAGAACTTGCAGCTCTGAGAACTCAGATGTTGCCTGAATAAATGATTCAGTGCCCAAAAAATACCTTCCTCTAACAGTGCCCCTCTCTGGTGCTACAGGCTTATCCTTTTGCCAGTTGCAAAAGCAGAGGATCTTGGTCAGTCGCTACATCAACAGCAGCAGCATCTCCTACATCCCTCAGTGCCTGGATTCAGGGGAATTCGATGAGGTGCAGTGTGACACGGAGCTGGGTCAGTGCTGGTGCGTTGATCCAGAGGGAATGGAGATTTATGGCACCAGGCAGAGAGGAAAGCCAACGCGGTGTAAGTAATATAAACTACTCAAGTAATAGAACTATTCAGCCCTTTGTGGGAAGTTAAAATACCAGTAAACATTACCTTTTTTTCCTCATCAGGTCCAGGCAACTGTGAGATCCGAGACCGTCGCATTCTTCATGGGTTTGGGGAGAAGAGCCCTCCACAGTGCTCAGCAGATGGAGAGTTTCTGCCTGTCCAGTGCAAGTTTGTCAACACTACAGACATGATGTTTTTTGATCTCGTTCAGAGTTATAACAGGTAAGACCGTAGGTTTCTGAAACAGGGAGGCAATCCTGTATACCTCTTCAAGTCACTGTCTTACTGCATATTTTTTTTTCTCCACATGAAGTCCTCCTGTGACACCACGTGATGTTGTTTTCTATTAGTGAATGGACCAAGTAAAAAAATTTTTTATGCTGAATTCAATTTTCTCATTCAGAAAAGCCTGGTATTCCATTCCTGCTGTCTAATCAGTGTGTCCTCACACAGCAGCAGATACCACATTGTGATCTGTATTTGGAAAAGTAGCCAGGGCTGCCTTTCAGACAGACACACAGCCGCAGACGAGGTAAACGTGGAAGGAAGAGAAGAAATTAAATGTACTTATGAGGCAGCAAAGATGATTCCATGTACAAGATAAAAACAGGACAAGTGGCAACATGCAAACAGCAAGTTCCACATGACGGTGGGAAAATCTCCTCCATTTAGGCAGTGCAGGGCTGCTTACACAGGTGAACCAGCAAGTGGTGAACAGGTGTGCTGATATGCAACTGGCTTTGGGTGGTTGGAGTGGGTTGAGGGAGACGCCAAAACGCTGGATCAAGTCCTTGTCTGTGAGAGCAAGAAGCTGTTGACCCATGGAAGAGCTGGGAATTAACGCTCAGGTGGAAAAATAAGGGATGGACAAGGGGAACCACAGGGAGAGGGGTTCGTTTTGGTGCAGATGTTCAGACACTCCAGAGGGACCTTTTGGTCTCTTGCAAAGTGCCGTTGTCTTGGCATCTCAGCCAATGCATTTCTCCGGTGGAGGGCAGTGGAGTAAATGCAATGTCTCGTTATGACTTGGCTTTGTAGTAGCAAAGGCATTTTACTGTAAATTTCAATTTTGCTATTTTGGGGGGGTTCTTTTTTAATTTAAGCAAAACTGAAAGGCAGGCCCAAATGCACAGGAAAAATTTGTCAGAGCTTCGGGAGAGGTTATTTTGGCAAGCACAAAATAATCTGGCTGTTTTGTTTCTTGGCCTGTGGAGTGTGGAAATTCTAAAACAGCAATTTCAGAGGAGAAAGCAATGATTTAAATTAACATATTTTTTTCTCTCCTTGGGAGATTTGTCTGTAAATGCATGTGAGATTGGGCTTTTCTTGTGTCCATCTCATGTAATTAATCACGGCGGGATTGTTTCACTCCCAGCTGTCTACCTTTCTAATTATGGCATTGACTTAACCCATTGCCATCATATCNCTCCCAGCTGTCTACCTTTCTAATTATGGCATTGACTTAACCCATTGCCATCATATCTGAGTATCTCAGGTCATTAATATAATTATTTTCATGGTATTTTTGCCTGAAATATCATTATCCTGTTCCATTAAAAGGTGGCCAGAGTACAGAGTTGAAGGGGTGAGTTCCATAGCAAAGGACTGTAACAGAACAGGGAATTAAACCCATATTTTATGTTCATGTGAAACCAGTGGAGCAACTTTCTTTGATTCCACA
Organism: Tringa tobata; assembly: GCA_033628505.1. NCBI lineage: Eukaryota > Metazoa > Chordata > Aves > Charadriiformes > Scolopacidae > Tringa > Tringa tobata. The sequence continues at coordinate 2,882,657 of JAHREE010000188.1, forward strand.
GACTGATTTTTGAAATCTAGATTTGTCAAACTAACTCCCTTTCCAAATTGTTTACAGCTTTATAAATATTCCAGAAAAGATCATTATGTTAGGAAAAAATGAATGTAGAAATTCAGTGGCTTAGGGCTAAGGTTTTCCCAAGAGGAAAACTTTTGGAAAGAAAGATGATCCCGCATTTCCTGCCTCACCTCAGTGACTTGGCCGCTGTTACTTCTTTTATACAGACTGTGCCTGGGTCCTGCTTGGATGGGCAGCCGTATAGAAGGCCCTGTAACAAAGTGGGGAGAAAGGTCAAAAAATAAAAAGTCACGGAGGATCCCTTTACTTTCTTGCTATAATTTTCATCAGACTGAAGACCTTGTGCCAGTGTCTTTATCCCAGATCACTGGAAGTTCTGTCCTATTATATGTCATTTCCTTGGCAATGGAAATGATTCTATGACCCTGTGAAGAAACATGATTTGGATTTCTCCCTGTGTTTCTGAGTAGTCAATGAGAAAGGCAACTGTAACTTGAGCTGCACATAGAAGGGGTTACTTGCAAACCTGCTTTTGGAGATCAGTAATGAGTTATCTTTGCTGGAAGCCAAGAGCAAAGACTCACAGTTGGAAGAAAAGGTCAACAACCTCCCATTTATTTATTTTCCCATATTTTTGAGTGCAAGCATTTTTGTTGAAACACGTGGATGCACTATAAATTTATCCGTAACTGAAATGTAGTCATCTTTGCTTCAGCCATTGTTTTGGACTGGCTCTGATAGATGAGGTAGTCTGTGTTATCGCAACTCATCTTGAGCACTGTGATTAAAAAGAGGCTGAGAAAAGAAAAGAAGGGGTAGGAAGTGAGTTTTCCAAGCAAGGTGAGCAAAGTTCTGTCCTTTTGTTTGTGCAGGCCTAATTTATATCCGTTTGTACTTTTTTTGTTCCAAGTTGAGAGTACAGCTAAATATAACCAGAATGACAGGATATGACTACACATCTGCCCCATATAAGAGTAGTATAATTATGCATGTGACTTCTTAATGTTGAGGATGAAAGAAAGCAGCATGCAGAATTTTTTTGTTGCATCCTGTTTCACTCGGCCAGACTTTGAGATGCTCAGGTGATGAGCTCCAAGGATATGAGCAGGGCAGAGTTCTGCCTTTGAATATAAGGGCATTGCCCTCCTAAGAAGAGGAAAAATAATTTTCCTGATTGGGCAGTGGCCCATGCATGATAATTCAGGAGAGCAGAAAGCTCTTGAAATGCTCCAAGCCATTTGTATCCATATATACATAGAAGACCATAGAAAAATGGTATTTAGCTGTTTATATCTTAAATTGCAGTGTTTTAATGCTGAGAGAAGTCCCTTTGTGCCCTGTATGATGTTTTGAATGCTTTTAGCATGCCAGTGTCAGCAGCGGAGCAGGATTTGATGGTCCAAACTGGAGGGAGCCATTTCTCCTCTCCCCTCACCTGACCACTGGTTCTGAGCCAGACAAGCTTTTCATAGAATGGTTTTGGTTAGAAGGGGCCTTTAAAGGTCATCTAGTCCAACCCCCCTGTAATTAGCAGGGACATCTTCAACTAGATCAGGTTGCTCAGAGCCCCATCCAACCTGACCTTGAATGTTTTCAGGAATGGAGCATCTACCACCTCTCTGGGCAACCTGGACTGGTGTTTCACCACCTCGTTGTAAAAAAACTTCTTCCTTCTGTCTAGTCTGGCTGTGTTTCCCAGGGGCACTGCAGACTATACATGCTATAGGGCAGCCCTGAGGCTGCGTGAGGGTGGCATTGGAACTGGGGCTGGTCATAGGCCCAAATGTGCAGAGCTGCCATAAAGTGCTTTGTCATATTAACCTTTTTCCCAGTTTATCAGGGCCTAATTTACCATTACTCTTACTGGTAAGTATCCTTCCTTGGTAACCACCTACGTTGTGTAATTCTCTGAATGTATTGAGCAGAAAATTCCACTTCCCTGTTAGATTTTTCCCAAATAAGCCACATGCAGCTGGGACACCAGACTTTTATTGTATTTCAGGGTAAGGGTTTGTGTCTGTAAAATAATACAATTATTTTGGAACTTGCCAAAATTGTTCCAGTGGCTGTATTGCCTGAATCTAGAAAAACTTATCTTCTGTTTGCTTGGAGAAACCCCAGAGTGTCTGCCAGATAAGATCACATTTATAATGTTTTTTCCAACTCTGACCCTATAAAGTTTCCTTCCTAAATCATTGCTTTGCTGGAATCTGGGTGTTGTCACTCCTAGAATATCATATTGGAAACTAGCGTCTCTTTGATCTCCAGAAGCAAGAGTCAATCTTACTTGTAATACATTAAAACCCCTTTCTCCTTAATCTGTTGACCCATGCTCTGAAAATGGAAAAGATTAGGGAGGTTTTTATCAGCTTTTGTGCTTAATTCAGTGCAGAAAGCTTACATAGCACGTAGGGAAGAGGAAGCAACCTGTTTGTTTAGGCACGCTGCCATCCTGTGCAGATTTGTGGAAGGAGCTAATGAACGGGTGTTGTAATAACATTAACCCAACATCCATCTATTTTACACTCTTTGACAGGCTTTCAAACATGAGAATAGAACTGAAAACGAGTGTTAGATGCTGGGTACCTGCTTAGGAAGGGTCAGAAATCTGTCTGAAGGGAGATAGTCCTGTGCTTGTTAAAAAAAAAGAAAAAAAAAAGGCATTTAGGAGGCTTGTTAACCTGCTGAAACACCAACCTGCATCACATCAGAGCCTGGGTGCCACAAGGAGACCAAATGGGTTTGTAATGGCTTTGTGCTCCACAAGCATCCTTGCTCTCCAAATCTGGGAGCGAAACACAGATGACGCTTTGTTGTCGTCGTCAACGGGCCTCCCTCAGCTCTTCACAGGAGGCTGCTTTTCTTTCCAGGCTCCCGAGGGCTTTCCAAACGTTCAGCTCCTTGAGGGAGACTTTCCCAGAGGTCTCTGGGTACTGTTACTGCGCCGACAGCCTGGGGAGGGAGTTAGCAGACACCGGTAAGTGCCCCCCAGCAGCTGATCCTTTAGCTTGTGCAGCTTTGAATTCCCAAGGGAAAGGACAAATAACACGTATCAGTCTTCAAATTCATTTGGGACTTCAAGTAAGGCCACAGTGACCAGTGCGGTGTCCCTGGGAAAGGCTGGAGCTCACTAATGAAATCCCACCCTTAGGACCAGAGCTTCAGTCAGTAGCAAGTGGAACTGCTGCCTGGGAGGTAATCCTGTTGTTTTTGGGATGGTGGATTAGGATTTCTGAAGGTCCAGACTGCCCACACTAGAAAGCTACATCATATTTGATAAGTTCAATTAACAAATGCAGGGGAATATAAAGACTAAACTATTTTCTTCGTGTTCAGGTAGAATGGCTTAGGTTGGAAAGGACCTTTGAAGATCATCTAGTCCAACCCCCCTGCCATGGGCAGGGACATCAGATAATCGTTTTCTCTCATAGCCTCAGGATATCTTTTAGGCATGTTAATAGTTGATGCGACGTGCAAGAAGAAAGGATGCTTTTTCCAAGAAGGAGGAATGAGGAGGTTGAGGACTTCCAGCTCCTCTTCCTTAGATACTGTGGTTTTAAAAAAATTTTAAAAATGGGAAAAATGCAAAGCACGATAGCTTAAAATTTAGATGATAAATGAGAACTTCAACATCTAATTCCCACAAGGGTGAGAAGTTCTCAAAAAAATTTGTGCACTCGGGGAAACTTCTGCACGGCTTTTATTTTTGGTATACAACCAAAACGTTTTTTGGTACCATGAGTTTCCAAGATTCCATCAATTACTCTACTGCAGACTGAATCTAACAAAACCACAGCACAGTTGCTGGTTACAGGGTGTTCCTCCTGCTTGTTTTGGTAGATGTGAAGGCATAAAGCCAGGGACTGGGCACTCAGCAGTGGGTTGTGTGGTGCGGTGCGTTAGGGTTATGCAGTATAAGTTCACATTTGGCTTGTTTAGAGGACTGGTTTTCTTTTTCCTGGTAGGCTTCCAGTTCTTCTACTGTGGTGTAAAGCAGGTGACTTCTGTCTTAAAACCAGGCTCCGTGCTGAAAGTTTCTTTTTCCTAGGCTTGGAACTGCTGCTTGATGAAGTTTACGACACAGTTTTCTCCGCGCTGGAGCCTGCCCGCACGTTCACGGAGACCAGCGTATATCGGATCCTGCAGAGGAGGTTCCTGGGGGTTCAGCTAGCTACCTCTGGCAAGTTCAGATGTAAGTAACACCCAGGTGGCACCCTGTAAATAAGGTGACAATTTTGGAGCTTATATGTGACAGCTGCCATTGGAGAGAGTTGTTCTAGGAGTCCTTTGCGCTAAAAGCATATCATGTCACAGTTTCGGTGCAAGAATCGAGGTCCCTGAATTACAGCTGGCTTTTAACCTCTGGATTGTACATTCGTACCAGCAGATTGTACCTGGCCTCTGAGCAACGCTTTCCCATGCACTTGTAGTTCCATTAGTCAAAATCCTGTGAACTGTCTCTGTCTCTTGCCCTGAGATTACGAAGATGGATCTGATGATTTATTCAATTAAAAGCCTGAGAAAATGCTTCCAAATTTATGTCAGTACACTCAGAAATTGGAATGATCTTACATTCACCACAACACACTCAATCCCCAGGAGGCTACGTAAGAGTTCCTAGTGCCTTTGCCAGCCAGGCTGAACTTCTGGATCTGCCCTCGGGTCCATTCCTGCCCCGGTCAGGGCAGACAAACAGGGAGAGAGTTTCTCTGCCTACAGGTGGTGAACTCTGGGACAGGAGATCAGGTACCTCCTTCTCTCTCTTACACCAGAGCCCAAGAGAATTCCCTTGGCTGGGGAGAGTTTGAACCCCCTGGTGTGATCCTTCATCCTCCCGTCTAAATTCCTCTGGCATTGCTGTCTGACCCTTGCTAAAGAGTTGCATCATCAGAGATATTAAGCAGATACTGATGTAAGTCTTCCAGACACATCATCACGTGGTTTTTCTATTTGTGGGACCAGCTGATAATTCTAGGGAGTCTGGAAAGCATCTTCCCCCTCCCACTGCACAGTGTTGTGCAAAGAGCTCTGACTGCAGCTCAGGATGCAAAGATGAAGCTGTAACAGCCACAAGATGGAGATGTGACCACATTCCTCAGCCGCTGAGGGGAACTGCTTTGGGGACTTACTCAAATCTCACACCATCACCTGAAGCCACACACATTAGGAAAGTTGTTAGATTTCCTTGATGAACAGGTTGTTCTGATGTGATGCTCTGGCTGCTTCAACCTGGTAGCTGAGCATCGCTGGAAGAGTCTTGAAGGTGAGAAATTTTTAGGCTGTAGGATTACAGATTTATATAAACAAGCAAAATTTCTGTTGGAAGGGTGGAGTCTAGTATTGGAAAGATCATAACTCAGAAAATTTGCTTTATGGGGTTTTTAGGCTTCTCTGCCATTTACAACAGTCTGACAGGAATAGGGTCTTTGGATCTCTGGGGAAATGAAAGAAATTGGGTGGGCCCAGGCCAAATCTCCACAGTCAGATGGGGATACTTTTGCAGGACCAATGCCTCATTCCCTTGAGAAACATTGATGTTTGCCTTCGTCTCAATCTCCCAAGCTGCACATCTGTCTCTGTTCCCCAGCTTTGCTTTTGTGTTAATGGCCAGAGCTCACCTTGCCTCCAGCACAGCTCACTGAGGTGCTGCTACTTTGCCTACCCGTGACTATGGCTGAAAGAAATGTTGAGGTTTTATTTTCTGTTTATTTTTCAGAAATCAATACCTACAGTAGAAGAGCCTGGGGCCAGTTCTCCAGTGGAAAAGAGGATGTACAATTCATATTTTGGGCTGGTACCGGAGGTGTCACTGAAAACAGTCGGGAAATTAAACTTTTGTTTTTCTTTTTTCTCCCAAATAGGCAAAGGACAGGATCAAACAGAGATGGTTCTGAAACTTTAAGCTTTCCCTCCTTAACACACACCGTTTTCCTTCCAGGCCCCTCCAAGTGTGAGGTTGAGCGGTACGCAGCTCTGCGGTACCAGCACACCTACCTGCCGTCCTGTGATGCTGACGGGAGCTACAGGCCAGTGCAGTGTCAGCAGGGAGGACAGTGCTGGTGTGTGGACACCAAAGGGCAAGAGGTCCAGGGCACAAAGAGACGAGGACAGCCCCCGGCCTGTGGTATGTATGAGGTTTGCAAAAGGAAAAATGAGCACCTCTCTTGCTGTCTCTAGGAAGAAAACCAAAGGACCAGGTCCCTTCTCAGCTCTGACAGATTCTGATGTTGAAAAACTGGGATCCAAAAACCTCCCTGGGGTTAAGAGCCCCATCCTAATAAATTATTAAATGTCATATTCCTTTTATTTTCCTTTATGACCTTTCTTTAGCCTTTTAGTTTTGCATACAGCAAGGCTTTTCTTTGTAGCCATGATAATCTGTCTCGACTCCAGGAACTGGGACACTAAATCAGAATATCTGGCTTAATACAAGGAAGCCAGTGATAGTGGGTTTGGGTTTTGCCTCCTTCCTTTGGTGAAATGCTACTGAACTTCTAAGCTGTCTCTTTCATCCTGAGCAGGTTTTTTTTCCCATCCCCATCACTGCATACTTGGGCCATGAAAATTGTCAAATCCAGTGAAAAAAAAAAATGTGTATGAGTTTGGGCTTTGAGAGATTTCATTAAAAATACACCATCAAATCAGTGCCCCAAATGGAAATGACAGCAGAAATGTCCAAGGGCCGGAGGGGAGGAGGAAAGTTAAAAACTAGCACTACCTAAATATTCAGGATTGCGCTGGAGGGCTGGGGCACAGGGTCTTAACGCGGGGACCGCCTTCGGGGAAGGTAATTGCTCTGTCTGTGAGTCTTACCACGCAGATAGAGGAGGAGGAACTTTCCTGGAGTGTTACGACTCCAAGTCACTCAAAGTGCTTTGGGCACAGACAGGCTTACTGTTAAATGAAAATGTTCGCATGCCCCCGAGGCTGATCACCAAGGATATTGCAGGGGAACCTCCGAGAGGCCTCGCCATATGTTGGGACGGGTTGTTTCCTCTTTGAATGTGCTTTGCTGAGCCCTCCTGATGATTTTGGTTTGGGGAGGGAGCAATGACTCGGGGCTGCTTGCAGCTTTTATTGGCAGACTCAGGAAATTTAAGCAGGGAAAAATTTCTGGAGACTAACTCCCAAGAAGGTATTTCTTGAGGATATAGCTGCAGTCCGTGTTCAGACAGCTACATGCCATGTCCAGTTCCTCTCTGTTTTATTTCTCTTTTAATATCTTTGACTCTCACACTCAGCGACATGGGCGCTGGAGGAGGCAGAGACGTAGGTGTGGGTAGCATGTTGGGTACTTGCATGACCTGGGGCACCAGGCAGTCCTGATAGGGACACTCCTTTTCAGACCTTTTACAGTAAATTCACCCCAGCAGGGCTTTTCTGTTTATTCCTCCTCACTCTGCTTTGATTTGATTCGACAGTGGGTAGGAGGAGAGAGTGTTTAAAGATCATGATCCTACATTTGTTTTGTATTAGCATACTCGCGGGACTGTGGCTTACACTAGCTTATTGGTCCCCAAAGGAATGTTCTTCATCCCTCTTACCAAAAGCCAACATTGAAAACAGAAGGGGCCCATCCTACAGAAAATACCTTTACAAAGGAATCGCTGTGAGTGACCCTGAGCCCCTGCCAGGAACTGCAGAGAAGGACAAGGGTGTGAAAGGAGGAGTGAGAAAGTTGCCGATCACAAAGCCTCACATTACTTGATGATCTGTTTGAGCAGCTTTCAAGATTTCCAGCTTTTATATCTTTACTGTTAACAGGATTCTCAAATATTTTATTATATTGCCTAAATGGGGAATAAATGAGGATGGGACAGGGAGGCTGTTATGGAGAAGACCAAAGCTGTTTATTCATCATCCTAAGCAGTGGTGCTTAGGGAGAAAGTGTGAGAAACATGGGAAATGCATATAGCTTCCATATATCCCCCTACAGACAGGAGAGGCCTTGAACTGGAGGCTGAACCCAGATCATTGTGTTCAGAACTCCCCTATGGAGTCATCTTCCAGGGATTTTGCCGAATTGCCTTTTAACCTTTTATCCTTCCTAGCATCCTCATGCAATAAATATCATTATCATAATTATGTGCTCCAATTCTGGACCATTCTAATTCCTGTACTGTGAGAAATACTGGGTAGTAATTTTCTGTTGTGAGTGATGTGAAGAATAGTGTTTTTAAAAAACCTTCATCGTATTTTTTTGCCTAAGCTGAGTAGTCTCTCCTACTGGAAAAAACTGCTCTGTCCTCAAAATATTTTTACATCCCTTCTCTATAATTCTGCTACTTTTCAAGGAAAGGTAAGTGTGGCATATGGCTGTGTGCATTACAGAGATCCAGTCAATGCCATAATCATCCTGTCTGTTTGCTTCTCACTGTCTTTATATCTACCAAGTCTTTCCTTCTTTGTTGTCTTTTGAGCTTTAAGCTGACATTTTCAGAGGTCCTTCTTCAGCAATGTGTTACATCCTAACTCGGAGCTTTTACTGTCTGTGTATGAACATACAGATGGGGCTTGATGCAGGTGACCCTATGACACAGCTTGGCCCACGATGTGGGTGGTCAGGGCTACTATTGGTACCCTCAGTACCCTGATATTTGACTATTTTTGTGAAATTTTGTATTTTTTTCCTTTAGAGCTCGTTTGTGTATGCCATCTGGTCCTTAGCACTCAATTACTGCTAATTTTAACAATTTGTTTTCAAACTTCTTGTAATGAACACTTCACTATGAAACTGCAGATCTGGGGAGGAAGCCTCTATAAATTCTTCATTAGTGGGTATTGGTTAAAATAACTTTCTGTTTTTCTGCAGTCTCTCTCTCTTTCTTAGGATCACATATTGTGCATGGGTCATTGGAGGTTTGCATTAGAAGCAGACATCCTACCAGAGAGTTAATGTATTTGAAAAAGGCTTTATTCATCCTTTCAGCCATAGGAACAGGAATGAGGATTTACATTGGGGCACAATAGAACCAGAAAAGATACCAGAGCAGACAACTCTGGTGTGGTGAAGGAATGTTGCCTTTCACTTTATGTCTTGACTGAAGAAACTTATTTTTCAGACCATATTGAGCAACAGTTCAAATTTCCTTATCAATGTGTGTGATGCCTAGTTGAGGAACTGGAGACAGGTTATACTATCCTTTTATGTGGTTTCCGATTGAAAGATAGCCATAGAGTTACAGGTCTCGGAGGTTCCAAAGTTTGATTGTTCTCTTTTTTTTTAAATCTTTGTCTAGGTGAAGAACAAGTGTGCATCTCTGAGAGACGACGGGCCTTGTCGAGGATCTTTTATGGCCCTGCTGGGTACTTCAGTCAGCCCGATTTATTTTCCGTGCCAGATAAGCAGTTGGAAAAAAATATGGTCTTCTCAAAACCCTGCCCTCCCTCCTTCAAGGAGCTGCTTTTGGACTCTGGATTGTCGTCCCCAGTTGCACAAAGCCCGTATGCCACCCAGATTCCTGGGCTAGAAACCACCCTGAGTGAAGCCATCACTGGGATGTTCCCATCAAGGGAACTGGCTCAAGTGGCACTGCAATTTACTGCCAATCCAAAGCGTTTCCAAGAAAATCTCTTTGGAGGAAGGTTCTTGAAGAATTTGATCCAGTTTAACTTCACAGGGGCACTTGGCACTAGTGGGAAATACAACATTGGCCAATTTTTCCCACAGCAGGATGTGGCAGAGAGGGATAGCAATTCCAGCCTTCTGGATTCAGCTGAGGCATTGTCATTGGAGGTATCAAAGGGGACCTCCATTTTGAGTAAACCTCTTGTAGGCAGCTTCGGCCGCACAGTAACTCTACAGGACAATCAGAACATGATGAAATTCCTTTCCTCTGTCCTGGAATTACCAGAGTTCTTTACTTTTCTTCAACAAGTGATTTCTGTCCCCAAAAGTGTTGCTGAAGATTTAGGTGAGGTGGTGAAACTAGCATTGGGATCCAAAGACTGTGGTGAGTTGCCAAGGGACCTGTTTGTTCCAACATGCACCAAGGAGGGGAGGTATGAGGAAGTTCAGTGCTATGCAGGAGAATGCTGGTGTTTGGACACTTCAGGTAAGGAAGTTCCAGGCTCAAGAGTTCAAGGCAAACGTCCAAGGTGCCCCACTGATTGTGAGAAGCAAAGGAGAAACCTGCAAAACTTGAAGCAAAGCCTGCCTGCAGGATCAGATCTTTTTATTCCCTCATGTACGGAGGATGGAGACTTTCTGCCAGTCCAGTGTTATGGGACAAATTGCTTCTGTGTTGATTTGAATGGCAAGACTATTCCAGGAATAAGGGGAAAAGCTGGAAAGCCGATGCAATGTAAGTCCTAGAGACTGGGAATTTAAAATGCTTTCTTATTGTATTGGAATTTCATGATTCTTTCTTCATATCTGTTTATATCTGAAAATGTATGTATACAAACAATATTGTCCCTTAATAGGAAAGCAAGTCAGTCCTATAGTTGCGGGGGAATAGTGGGAAATACAGTGTATGTAAACCTTGATATCCCAAGGCTTAAAGATGGTCCCCTCTTCTTTCAGTGTGTAGGGTAGGCACGCTCAAAACAGAGGAGCCTGAGGTCTTGCCTTGTTAATAAGCATGTCATTCTTAAGTGTGTATAACACCCGTGATGCCCATGACAACTGAAGCATCTGTGTAACTGGATGTGACCCGTGCTGTGTGAAAAAGCCCTTTTACTTCCAGAACCAAGTCAGCTGGGCACAGTCACTGGCTTATCCTTGTCCTGAGAACTGACGAGCTTCAGAGCCTTGAACCCTGAACCTCTTTTACTCTTTTAGCTTAAGAATATATGCCCCACTTGGTAGGATACCGACCCTTGTCAGCCATCAGCTTGCCATTGCAACTTCCTTAGAGACTGAACTGCCCCTTCTTGCCCTTCTATTAATGTAATACAAAGGAAGAAGGAAGCACATAGGCCTGGGATATTTGTCTTCCAAGCTTCTGTGAACTGAAAATGGCACATTGACAGGGAGAACAGACCAAGAGAAGATCCTGCTTCTCATTTTGGAAGGGATAGCAAAATATCCAGCAGATGATAGTGGTACATAGTGAAGAAGCTCCTTTGAATTGCAGTTTGCAAGTGGGGAATTAATTGAAATGATCTGAATTGGTAGGGGATTTATATCTAGCAATCCATCTGTAGTGCAATCAAAAATAAACAGGTTCCTAATTCTCTGGCGCTCAAAAGGAGATGAGCTCCTGTATTTGCTATGTTTGTAGAGCTGCTTGGTGGCAAAATGAAATTTGGCTCTGGAAACAGCAGAAAACACTTCCAAGACAAACTCACTCCAGGATGGTATTTTTATATTCAGCTGTAATATCCAGGAGAGAATAGGGAGAGAGGACAACAGAATCTGAAAATTCTGGTTTGATCCAAGGGGAAACAAAATCAGTTATATTCTGCTGTTCAGATGGTTGTTTTTGCAGGGATTGGAATAAGAACTAACTGCCAGATGATCAAGTGTATTTGAAATACTTAGTTGGTGTGAACAGATTCAGGAAGACATTTAGTGACATCAAACACCTACCCCCCCAGTAAGAACTACAGGCACCTAATGTGCTCACATGCTTTTAAAAATCATAGCTATGTGCGTTTTCCAGTGCTTGTGAGCCTTTGGAAATCTTACCCTGGTTCAGCATAAGAGCTTAAGGGCATTGAACCTCTTAATAACAGCCCAGAAATGTTGTTGTTAGTATTGGGATAAGGGACCGAGTTTTAGTAGTGGTGTTTATAGTACCAGGGGGAAGGAGGTATTGTATATCTTCCGTGCATTCATAACACAGTGCTGTGCATGTTTTTCTTTTCCCCAGGCCCAAGTGCTTGCCAAGTACTAGCTGGTCAGGAGTTTCTAAAGGCTGTGAAACTCCTGTTGTCGGATCCCAGTGGTTTGTCTCAGCTCTCCAGCATTTACCTCCCGCAGTGCGATGCTGGTGGTGCCTGGAGGCAGGTGCAGTGCAGCGGCCCCCCCGAGCAAGCCTTTGAGTGGTACGAGAGGTGGATCGCAGAGAACAATGAAGGCAAACCCCTGCCCGTTGCTGACCTGTTGAACATCATAACTGGGTATAAAGAGGTGTCTTCCAAAGGCTTTTCAGCTTTTATTAAAGCTTTGTATGAGGCCGACCACCAGAATGTCTTCCCAGCATTCACCTCATATTCTTCCTTCACTGATCTCCCGCCTGAAGTGCTGGAAGGAAACGTGACCTACGCATCTGAGAACATTTTACTAGATCCATATACGTTCTGGCAGCTTCTGAATGAGCAGTTGACCTATTACCCGGGACCATACACTGATTTCAGCACTCCATTAAGCCACTTTGAATTTCGTGATTGTTGGTGTGTTGATAGCAAAGGAAAAGAGCTGCAAGGAACAAAGGCAGAAGTGAACCACATCCCAGCATGTAAGTAACAGAATTTCTGGCACATAAGTAGCAGTTTCTCATCTTTTATGCCACAAGAGGAATATCTCAGGAGGACTACAAAGATGTCATGAGGTTATGCAGGGAGAAAATTAGAAGGTCCAAAGCTCAACTAGAACTTAATCTGGCTACTGCTGTAAACAAAAATTAAAAAAATGTTTCTATGAATACATTAGCAACAAAAGGAGAGCTAAGGAGAATCTCCATCCCTTATTGGATGTGTAGTGACAAACACACTGGGTGTGTAGTGACAAGGGAAACATAGTGAAAAGGATGAGGAAAAGCTTGAGGTATTTAATGTCTTCTTTACCTCAGTTTTTAATCGTAAGGCCAGTTGCTCAGAGTACCCGGCCACCTGGGAAGACAGGGATGGGGAGCAGAATAAGCCCACCATAATCCACAGGGAAATGGTTAGTGGCCTGCTACACCACTTAAATGCACACAAGTCTATGAGGACAGATGGTATCCACCTGAGGGTCCTGCGGGAACTGGCAGAAGCCACTTGCCATCATTTACCAGCAGTCCTGGCAAACTGGGGAGGTCCCAGTTGACTGGAGGACAGCAAATGTGATACCCAACTACAGGAAAGGTTGGAAGGAGGATCTGGGGAACTGTCAGTCTGAACTCAGTGCTGGGGAAGGTTATGGAGCAGATCATCTTGATTGCTATCACGCAACGCATACAGGACAACCAGGCGATCAGGCCCAGTCACAGTGGGTTTATGAAATGCTTGACTAACCTGATCTCCTCCTATGACAAGGTGACCTGCTTAGTGGATGAGGGAAAGGCTGTGGATGTTGTCTACCTAGACTTTAGTAAAGCTTTTGACACTGCTTCTCACAGCATTCTCCTGGAGAAACTGGCTGCCCATGGCTTGGAGAGATGTACACTTCACTGGGTTAAAAACTGGCTGGAGGGCCAGGCCCGAAGTGTGGCAGCCAGTCACAAGTGGTGTTCCCCAGGGCTTGGTATTGGGGTCAGTTCTCTTTAATATCTTTATCAATGATCTGGATGAGGGGATGGAATGCACTCTCAGTAAATTTGCAAACAGCATCAAATTGGGTGGGAGTGTTGATCTGCTTGAGAGTATCTGCGGATAGGATCTGCAGAGGGATCTGGACAGGCTGAATTGATAGGCCAAAGCCAATGGGATGAGGTTCAACAAGGCCAAGTGCTGGGTTGTGGTGAGGTGGGGGTCGGTCTCTTCGCCCAAGTAACAGGCAATAGGACAAGAGGAAATTGCCTTAGGTTCAGCCAGGGGAGGTTTAGATGGAATATTAGGAAAAATTTCTTCACCAAAAGGATTGTCAAGCATTGGAACAGGCTGCCCAGGGAGGTGGTTGAGTTTCCATTCCTGGAGGTATTTAAAACCTGGGTGCTGAGGGACATGGTTTAGTGGTGGAGTTGGCAGTGCTAGGTTAGCGGTTAGACTTGATGATCTTAAAGATCTCTTCCAACCATAATGATTCTATGATTCTATGACTTTCAAGAATGTCTTAAAATGAGGCAAGAAGAATTTACTTTACTGTTTCTCACTGCACAGTCAAGAGTAACAGGTATCCCCTAGCAGTCACTAGGAGAAGAGTGAGGCCACCACTGTAGTTTGCTAAGCCCTCTGTCTAGACAGCTCCACTAAAGCTGTTGGGCTGTCTTTGGGATTACTCCCAAAGTATGCAGATGACCTGTATAATAAATGTAGTCACTAAAACCATTCTTATCACATAGTAATTTTCCAGCTGAGAGGAAGAGAAAGGAAAACGAATAGCAAACTTCCAAGTGGGCAAGGAGTGTCGGAGATACCAGTCCTGTGGACAAATGAGGAATAAAGGGGACAAAGCAGATTAGCAGAGTTATTTTAGTGGAGAAGCCTTCACTGAGCAATTTAAATCAAGCAAGTGCAGGAGGAAACAGAAGATACTAATTAAAAGACCAGTTAGTTTTCACATGCAAATCTTTATTGGATATAGATGAAAGGCACTGAAATAACCTCTGTTTCTACAGGTCCTGGTATATGTGAAGGTGTTAAGCAGGAAGCTATGAAATTTATGGAGGAGGCAGAGCAGCTCATCCTAGCATCAAATAGTTCCCACTTCCCATTTGGAGAAAGCTTCTTGATGGCAAAGGGGATACAGCTCACAGACAGTGACCTTCTACGTTCTGCTCAGCCCTACGAGTCAGAGGTGGTAGTCTCCGAAAAGCTGTTATCGGGCAGCAACTATGCTCTCCAGCTGGCTGCACGGTCAGGTAGGTGAAAGAGAGATGAAAGCTTTATTAAATGGATTGATGTCTAGAATCTGTGCAAGAGTATTCTATGTAAAATTCAACTTTGATGAGAAACAGGTGCAACTAGGCAAGTATCATTAATCAGTGTAATTAAACTGCCCATCCAAGGACTGATTTCAGTTGTCTTATATGTATGAGACCGTGCATATGTAAGATCTGGACACCTACCAGCCTTGATGTACTTGCAGCCTTTGTAAATGTCCCTTATAAAGTGCAGGGAACTATCAGGTGTTTACAAACATGCACGTTTAAAAGATCTCTTTTAAGATTGGCCACTAATATCTTTCTTTTACTTATCTTTTGTAGTTTTGCATTTCTACTGGCGGAGTCACTTTACTTCAAAACGTTCTGCTGGGGAACCAACGCGGTTGGGATTTCTCCCTTACATCCCACAGTGTGATGGCCTGGGAAACTGGGAGCCAACTCAGTGCTATGAAAGCACAGGTGAGCAGTTGCTAGCAAGCTTCTCTGGGCTGTCTGAACAAAGAAAACCAAAGAAGAATTCTAATAAAAAGATGGAAGACCTGTGTAGCCAAACTGGAGAGAGGCTAAGTCATCTGCAAGATGGGAGGAAAATTGACTGGAGTGAGGGACTCAAGTGGCAGCTCATTGGGGCGTTGCTTGCTGATAGGAGTGTTCCTTGGGCACCAGTTGAGGGGCTGGCATTGCTCACTGACTTCATTAATAACCAGGAAGATGTGGTGGAGTTCACTCTCAGCAAGTGTGTGGATGATACCAAATAGCTGGGAGTAGATGATACACTGCAGGATAGGGTTGCAATGGAAGAGTCTCACCAGAGATGCTACATTTCCATTCTCACCACTGCTCTCAGGTCTTGTTTACCTGTCTCTGGGTAGCAGAGTTAACTGTGACTTAGATTTACTGACCACTTTCTATAGTGCTGCTGAGGATGAAAATCTTCCCAATATGCAACAAAGCATATTGCAGTACAATGGCTAAAATAAAGCTGCTTTTCTTCCCTGACCAGGTCATTGCTGGTGTGTGGATGAGAGAGGACGTTATGTCATGGATTCCTTGGTCTCACGTTCAGCAGAACTTCCCAAATGTCAGTTGGTTTTTCTTCCTAAATATTTGCCTTTGTCTGTTCTTACAAATTTTAATATTTATTGAAAATTCTGGTATGAATGCATGAAGCAAGGCTTGTTTCTAACCATTACAAGAAGCAAAAAGGAATTTTATGCTCATTTTGCTAATTCATTTAATTTCACTATGTGTGATTTTGGCTTGCATGATTTGAGAACCCTCTGCTGTCGATGGCCCTGCTTGAGCAGGGTGGGGTGGACCACATGTCCAACCAGATATCTCCAGAGATGCCTTCCAATCTCAACCATCCTGTGATTCTGTGGTTATCAAACACCGATCAGGAATTCCCTGCCTGAGGCTGTAGCAGAGCCTAATGGAGCTGGGCTGTGTGAGGGAGCTGGCGAATGTACCACTTTCTCTACCTTAGGTTTGAGAACTTGATTTTATTTTAACACGTGTACGTTTTCCCTCTTACAGGCCAGACGTCATGTCAGCGATCTCGAACCAATGCCTTAATTTCCAGCTGGAGACAGAGTGGTTCCAAGCTGGGTGCCTCCACAGCAGATCTATTTGTTCCCTACTGCCTTGAGGTGATTTCACATGACTGAGGGAGGAAGAAACCAAACCTCCCCGCTTTAGCTTACACCGTGCCAAAGGCTCTTACAGCCTCAGTCTATGCTTCTTTAGCATTCCTTGTGCATTCCTATTAACCTGAAAGAAAAGGGAAAGAAAGCAAACAACAATTGTTGCCTTGCATGAGGCAGAATTTAAATGGCTTTGAGATGAAGACTGGGACTAGGAAGACACTCCTGCAGGGTGGCTCTGCCGAGTCATTTAGCAGGGCTGTGCTTAAAAGGCACAACTTAATTGGCTGGCATTTGGGGGCCTCTTTCTTCCTGAGCTGTGGGAGAATGTGAAGACAAGAGAAAGTCGGATGCAGGTATCCCAGAATAGGGTCTGTGATGCTTTTAAAACATGGTAGTGAATAGGGTAGAGTACTAAGATGGGCAAGGAACAGAAATTTCAAAACAAGATCATACCAGAATTTTATCTCAATGGGTTCTCAGTCTGTATACTACTTCCTTCAGGGCCTGGTCTGTGTATTAAATTAGGTAGACTGTATTTTAATAGTTTATGTTTCTTCTCAATGTGCTGTATTAATGGAGAAATGTAAATGTAATCAACTATTTTAACGAACCTTTGAAGTATGGATTGCAGTGTGTCTGTATTAATATACATTGCTTTTCAATGGCATGTAATTGATTCTTTGTAGACAGGAGAATACGCTGTGCTACAGAGATCCGACACAGATACTTGGTGTGTAGATCCTGCGTCAGGAGAAGTATTTCAGCGTGGCAGCGAAGATTTGGATGGCAATCCTGCGTGTGAGTAATGCTTTACCCACAGCCTGTGACACTAATGGCAGTGCCTCACGCTTTGTGGTATGTGTACTTTCCTTTCCAGAACGATGCCTGTGAAAACACGGGGGACTTACAGTTTAATTCCCCACTGATGTGGTACATACAGTCAACATGTCAACATCAAAAGGGTGCCTAAAAATAGTTATCCTTTGCTTTCATAACACCAGAAATAAATGAGTCTAGACAAACGGATGAAGAAGCTTTCATACATTTTTTTTACCTTCCGTTTCTTACCACCATAGAAAATTCTTTGGGCTCACAGATGAGTTTTCTATAGCAGTGAAATCCTGAACTACGGGAACTGGGCCACGTGCAATGAGTCCGTTTTACATGGTCCACAACTGCTCCAGAGAATGCTATTAGATCTATCATATTTTCCTATTATCTTCAAATAAAGACAGAGAACTGTTGAGATCTCACAGGAGATTGTTGATCTATTTAAAAATGTAAATAATCATATTATTACATTTTAAATTACATGACTCAAAAATTCTTACCAAAAGATTATTTTTTAAAATTTAAGATACCATCATCTAAATGATGGACTATCAAATCTATGGCAAAAAATATGCATATCCATAATAAGTATCAATATTTTCTCAACTATGTTATTGATGCAAACCCATATAACTTTAACTTTGATCTTTAGAAGAAAATGTGAGTTTTCTAGTGGAAGTAAAATTCCACGTTTCTATAATGATTCGAATTATTTATGGTTTCATGATCACTTATCTTTCTTCCTTCTAATAAAACATTTTCTATGTTTTATTTTCTGTGCTGTCATTTTATAATGAAAGCACTACTGTTAAAATATTTAGGACAATTCTGTGCATTAGTATAGTTCATCTCTGCAAATGATCAGTTTATTGTCTTCTCTTCTGTGTCTTGCAATGAATTTCTCTCTTTAAAGGTCCTAGTGTCTGTAATATGCTGAAGTCTAAAACTGCCTTACGAGAAGCTGGCAAAGGCTACATCCCACAATGTGAAGGGGACAATGGGACTTTCTCACCCGTGCAGTGCAACCAGGATCAAGAGAGCTGCTGGTGCGTCTTTGACAATGGTGAAGAGGTGCCAGGGACACGAGTAAGCGGAGGAAGACCTGTATGTGCAAGTGAGTTCCTGCTTGAGGCACATTGCTTCTGAGCAAATCCAGCTCTGGAACTTGACCTACCTCCAAACTTTTTCCAGTATTTAGTTGCATTTAATCTTCTTTATTCAGACCTTTATAGAGACTTTTGCTCAAGCAGTATGCTTTGTGTAATACCAGATTTCAGATCTCCCTGGGCACAATGTCCAGCTTTCTCCAAGTGCTTTGGCAGGGAGAAAAGAGAAAGGGAATGGATCTTTGATTTTCCCTTGTTCATAAAATTGGTTAAATCAAAGCAGTTGAGCTATAAAACTAGAAAGTCAATCTGTACAGCTTGCTGCAACCTTGAACCTTTTCCAGTCCGAGCTGGCTCTGGGATTAAAAGCCATTCAACTGACTAAAATAAAATTTGAAAAATGTATGCTTCTGCTATTCTTACTCTTGGCTTGTAACCAGACTTGTGTAAAGGATGTGCCAAAACACTGCATATTCACTGAGTATTTCCTGCATGACCAGAGCTGTGAAGTACTGGAATTCACTCATGATTTCCAGTGAGGTGTCCAAATGTGAGACTTTTGGATAAATTTAATTTGCAATGACCTTTATACATCTCCCCATCACTGAAGTGAAGTAAAGCAAATTAAACTTTCTACAAGGCTGTGCTCCAAAGTGTAATGATTAGTGGAAACTTGAGTTGCAAAAAGAAAGCCTTCAAGTGATGACTGCAGGACACTACTGTTTCCATAGTTCTGTTGGTTTTTTCTTTTAAATGAGAGCTGCTGGTAGATTTAGGAAAAAGAGACCACATGATAAGAAATGGTGTTGGTTTCCTTTCGTGATTCTGCTATATAAAGAGCAACATGTGGTCACCAACCAAATACCTGATTGTATCAGCCCAACTGGCTGTAAGGCATTTTAATAGATTAAATAGCTTCTCAGCCAACTTCAAAACCACCACCAACGTCATCTTTGAACTCTCTTGTCCCAGTAGAGAGCTATGCAGATGGGATTTTAGGAGAAGCCACAGGGAGACCTCAGGGTTGTATCTGCCCCATGCATTTTGGTGGTATGTGGAGATGCCCAACAGGGCTCTGAAGAAATGACCTCCAGGGCTAATGTTGCCTAGCCATGTGAGCATAGCAGTCCAATAGAGGTTTCTACCTCTTCAGAGAAGCAGAGCTGATCAGTCTGACAAGTACAGTGCTGCTCCCATCCTCTTTCAGGTTATGGGATAGTATCTCTGTGGGCTGTGGGGCTGTGTGATATTTCTTTTGTTTGGACCTGCTGGAGGAACTCAGTGTGACAGTTGGCAGTCAGCAGCAAAGATTGACATTCCCATAGACTCTGAAGGTGAACAAGGAAAAGTGGAAGTGTTTCTTATAGGCCAGGGAAAAGTCAGAACTAGTTGTAAATGTTAAGTCCTTGATATCTTCTCCTCTCCATGAAAGCTCAGCTTCTGGATTTCCCCCTAAATTCCAAGGGAATTTGTGGAATATGTTCTAAGGGGCTGTACCCTGAGATATGCCTTTAAGATGTTTTTATATTTTTTGTGCTCATCTGATAGTTCTTGTAATGCTGTACTTTTACTAGAGGAAATAGTGACTGAGTGATTAATGACCTTTCTTTTTTCAAATGACTGAGCTGAGAGAGACAACTGCTTAGAAAATATAGTGGAAACCCCGCTTTACTGAGAGCTATCTGTTATTTTCTGCATAGAAATACCATTGAAATAATCTTTAATGATTTTCCTGGATTTTGAAATAGCAATGGAACTTTTTCATGCTGAACAACTTAGTTTCTGTGTAAGAATAAAGACACAAAAATTATTTTTCCCTTCAGTCCATCCAGTCTTATAATTCTAGTCCTGGGAACTGCTAATAATTGTTCAGGGAAAAAGGAAGAGAGTACTGTCTCACTGTCTTGGAGATCTTGTCTATCGGCAAAAGAAGCTCTTGTGGTGGGAAAATATGATAAACTTCTCTTCCAACATCAGAACAGATAGCTGTAAACAGCAAGTAATAACTTCACAGTGCCCAGTGCATGCAATGAGGCTTTCATTAGCTTAATCATTTCCATCAGAGGTAGAATCCAACTTTTTCTAGTTAACATGCACCGGAGAGATGATGCCAAGTATCCTAGCAGTCCTCACATGAGTCTCCCATCCTCATGCTCACTTTCCACAGCTCTGGGTGGAGATAGAGGAGAGAAAGAAGAGGAGGTCCTGGAGACAATAATTACCTTGTATAAATCTTTAGCAACACCTATGAAAGAAGTGTCAATATTCAACTGGATTCTGATTCACAACTACAGGGCTGAGAAACTGGGTCAGAAATAGAAGAATGACAGTGACGCAGGCTTAATAACGATAGTAAATGAGATGACATCTGTAGAGAGATAAATGAGCAAATTACTGATTGTGAACTGAAACCTGTGAACCACACTGGGAAACCATCCATCACTTTTATTTTGGGGGCTGGTTATTTCCCTAGTTCACACACCAACTCTCATTGCAACAGACAGTAAAAGGCTGTAGCAGAAGACAGCTGAGACTGGATTTGACTTGCTGGGTATAGAAATGTGTTGCAACAGTAAAGAGACCACAGGCTGATTTTTACATACGTTGTATAAAGAGTTGTTAATGTAATTTACACATAATGGTGGGTGTAGTTTGCATCGGACAGGGTAAGTATTACCACCTCTTTTACAATGATATCTTTTGGTCCTAAAATCTCAGGAGGTTTATTAAAAATTTGTTAAGCAAGGAGGCCAGGTTTTCACCTTGACTGAAAAAGAGGCTGGATACGGACTCAGTGAGTGGAGGAATATACTGGCCCCATTTACAGAGTTATTGAAGAAAAGATGCTGTAAAAGAGACTTGGAAAAAAAATCCATTTGGCAATTCAGAGAGACAGATATGAAAGCCTTTTATTTTGGCATTGAAAATGCTCAGAGTTGGAAAACAGAGATGGACTGTGCACCCTGGATCACAAATTCATCCTGCAATGTTTTAAATTTTTACTGAAGTGGCTGCTAAGTTAAGGAATTCATCTTGATAATTCCATCAGAAGGAGAGAGAGAGGCTGCTCAGACTTGAGCCATCAGCAGTGCTTGCCTTTCTCCAGTGACTAGGGAGGTTGGGACTGATCTGAACATTGGTATTTGGAAAATGATTTATACATACACCAAGCAAGTGACTTGTATGATATGAGAACAGCTTTTTCTTTGTATTTATTTCTGGGTGAGGAAGGTTTTTTTTCTTTCTATGGTTTGTAGAACTCAGAAGTGTTTAATTATAACTAGATATATTCAGCAATTAAGTTGGGATTTGGCTAATAATGAGTCGAGCAGTTGGTTTGTACTGATTAGAAATGAATTATCATTGTAATTAGTCTGATATAAAAGTCAATTAAAGTGGGCTAGCAGAATTGAAATGACTGTATTGATGCTGAGTGAGTTGATAGGGTAAACCTTTTGCTCTAACTCCAAAGCTCTATGCTACAAT
The DNA here is from genome assembly GCA_033628505.1 of Tringa tobata. Lineage (NCBI taxonomy): Eukaryota > Metazoa > Chordata > Aves > Charadriiformes > Scolopacidae > Tringa > Tringa tobata. The sequence goes on from JAHREE010000188.1 coordinate 2,904,434, forward strand.
TAAGAACTTGCTGGGTCACCAGAAGCATTCTGGTGCTGCTGAAGACACCTCAATCATGAGCTCCTAATCTTAAAGTTTTCAATCTTCACTCTAAAGGGAATCGAGACTTTTTTTTCCCCACCCTGCCTATTACTACTGGCTGTCTTTTGTAAAGGTTTGTTCTGCTGGTGGTTAGAAACCTTCTTCTCATTTCCTGCTTCAATTTATTCAGACTGTTTTAAAATTATCTGTTCTTATAAACCATGCACGTAGCTTTTTGGACCCAATGCGTTACCCATCAAAGTCAATATGTGCCTTTTCATCATCTTTAGTAAACTGAACCATGCTGACATCAAACCAGATCCAAGTTGAGATGAGTGGAACATGCGCAGTGTCCTGTCCAAGTTTTCTCTGTTGATGTGAAGGTCATGAGACATTTTACTAGAAGTGCTTCATAATATGCCACTAATATATCCCCTTTCTCATGTGCCCAAAGGTCCGCAGTGTGCTCTGCCGTTTGGTGCCTCATCTGTTCTCAACGGAGCTGTATTTTGTGAAAACATTTCTGAGGAAACTTCAAGGGTTCAGCAGTGTTGGCTGGTGTGTCGCCAGGGCTTCCACAGCTCCTTGTCCAGCACGTCGTTTCAGTGTGATGCACAGCAGCGGCGATGGGTCTCGGCTGCCCCGCTCTACCAGGCCTGCCAGAGTATGTCTGAGCTGCCCCATGGTTGGGAAGGGCAGAGAGCAATGTAAATAGATGTACAAAAATGCTACTGCGTGAATGACAATAGTAGGACACAACAGTTATATGGGAGTTGCTCAATTAAGGTGTAGTAGATTGGCCCTGTCTTTTGCCATCTTCATGTCTGTCTCTTGGCTGGCTCCTATGCCAGAAACAGTCCTGCTTTTCTGTAAAAATATAGCTATAAATAGTTATTCAATCTATATGCAGATTTTTCTTTGCAAGTTAAAAGATGCTGGCACCATGAAGTGATTCTGATGGAACCACTTAGTCCTGGAGGAACAGATGAGCACCAGATGTTTGAATTTGGCAGAACTTGACTGTTTATTTGCATAATCAAGTCACTGTTACTTCTGCGTCTTTTCACAGCAGTCTGTTCTTTAGGATTATTGTTATCTTTGTAGGCTGACTGATCATATTTTTCAAACCATTTTTCTTTCAAGAAAAAAATGACACTTTAAATCTTGAAAGAATCAGTTGTCTATTCACAGCTCATGTAACTGGATATTAATGTTGGCCTTTTCATTTATTTCAAAGAGAGATACCTTCTGATCAAAATGACAATTTATGGCAGTGCTGAACTTTGAGAAATGCAGAGCTTGATGCCAAATTTACAGCTACTCTTCATCCCCAGAATGGGTTAAACCATCCTGGAAACCTCTGTATTGACACATTTCCAGTTGTACCCCATGTCTTCTATTCCAAATGGAAATTATCTCTAAATTTAAATTTCAGACTGAAACTTTTGTTTGTCTGTAATCGTGTTTGCTAGGTTTTTGTAGCATGTTATGAAGTAACTTTCATGTTTGACGATGGCAATTGAATAACTGTTTACAAGGAGTGTGTGCCAATCTGAATACAAGCTGCCATTTAATGCAAACTAAGGACTTCCCACAGTAATTTGTGTTTGAAATAGAGCATCCTTTTAAGGAGAGAGAAAAAATCCCGACACATCTGAAGGCAATTGAATAAACTTAATGATAATGGAGAATTAACCACAACACTTAGCAATTTGTTCCAATGGATAATTACCCACACTCATAAAAATCTCGTTTCCTCTTCCTTATGTGTACACTTAGAGATTGTGGTTAAGTCAGGTCTTAACTACTTGCTGATAAAGTAAACAGATAGAGGGCCTTGTGCCTTGCAGGAAGAAGTAGGCTTTTGTGTCCTCTGGTCCCTCCCACCATTCTCCTTGGATGCTGTACAGGCTTTCCCATGCTCATTTTGGGAGTGAGGGGCAGGGCATTGTGCTTCAGCAGTGACACTTGTAAGTGATTCAGGAAGGGTCTGTAGGGGAGGTGAATGAGGGAGAGCTCTGCTGCTTCTCCAGGCTCGTGACGGCACGACCACTGGGCTGAATCTGAGATAACAAACCCTCCGTGAAGCCTAGGGTCAGCATAACTCCAGTGGAGACAAGAACTCTGCATCTGTTGGTTTTTTTTTTTTTTTTTTTCTTTTCTGGCTGAAAACTGGTTAAACAGATTTTCATTTTGTGACTGGTGAGCTCATGGGTTTCTCATCTATTTGTGTGATTTGTGTCACTTTGATTTGCTGGCAAAAAATTGGGATTCCTTTGTCCACGTCAACGCCATTATTACGCAATCAAATTTATTCTCTCCTAAAACTTGATTCCCAGTTAATTTGAGAAGCTAGGTTTCTGAAATCCCATTTGAATTAGTATTAATTGCTTTAATCATTTAATTCCTTTTTTAATACAAGTCCTTTCATGATTGTGTCCCAGAGAGGCGGAGGCTGACAGGTCAATAATTCCTGTCTTCCTGTTTCTTTTTTGACTATTGGCATAACATCAGCTTTCATCTAGTTCTCTGGAAATTCCTATTTGCCAAGACTTATAAAAAGTCATCAATGGTCCAGCTTGTTTCTTATCCCCCGTGAGTTAGTGCTCCATTGTAAAATATATCTTTATTTTTATATAACTATATCGCCTGGCTTTTTCCTTAATGCACAACAGATACATATTTATCAATCTTGATGCTTATTATTTACTAGTGCCAAATTTACTGCTTTCACGTAGAAATGGGGAGATGCTATTGATGCAAGAACAAAATGCCAATCAAGGTTGTCTTTTCTCACAGTAACTTTGGAAGTAAGTTTCCACATTAAATAGTCAGGCTGCTAAATACCCTTTCTACTTATATTTTAGAGCTCCAATTATTTCAGACAGTCCAAGTTCAAACACACTTTCAACTACTACTGCCTCCTGAGAAAACTTGTAGTTCTGACTACTCTGGATTACTCCAGGCATTCCAGATATTTATTTTAGATGAACTGAAGGCTCGTGGCTTATGTTACCTCCAGGTAATTTCAGTTCCTTTTTCTCTATTATTGGTGTTGGGTTTTGTTTGCTGTTTTTGTTTGTTTTTTTTTTCTTGTAATAAAAAAAAAAAAGGTGAGACACAAGGTAGAACTTTGCCTTGGCCTGCTTGAGATAGGTGAAAGCAGAAAATGCCATGAAATCTGTTAGGGTTGGCAGCACTCTCATATGGATGGCTGGGAAAATAGAATGTTTAATCTCACTGACCCCACATAAGCAGATCAGCTTAATTGTAGCCATAGAAGTCATATCACATAAGTCCAATATTTATTTAAAATATATTTTAATGGAAGAGAAACCTTTGACTATTCTAACAGCGAGTAAATGACCTGCTGAAATTATCTTTTCTTACTTCTACCTCTGTTTTTACAGGCCCTTTTGAAAATGTTACCTTTGAGCGTAGCACAGTGCAATTGAGTAGGGAAAGGCAAGAACTAGAAAGTTCTCAGGCTGACTAACCCTGGTTTCATTTAATTTTGAATTTGAGGTAAATGCATTTGGAAATACCGAATCTCTCTCTGTCTGTGATGATTCCACTGTCTATGTCGAATGCCTGAGCGTGGACCGCCTGGGGGTGAATGTCACATGGAGGGCTAAGCTGGAAAACATCCCAGCAACTTCTCTCCCTGACTTACATGACATTGGTAAGTTTTTTTTTTTCCCCTTTTCTGTGAATTGAACCTGCTTTTCTTTTAATTGTTTTGCTTCCCTGTGTCTGCTCTTAGGAGACATTAGCAAGGTATTATAAATATATTTCTCTCTTCAGGCTGTGACTGCACAGCAGAAAGGAGCTACAACTGAATGTTTCTTTCAGATAGGACTACCTCTTCCAGCTTCCCTAGCTGAGATTAAAAATTACTTTATTGGGCATGAGCTGAACTGTCCCAGATGTTAATTTCCATTGGACAGGTCCTCGGTGGTGGAAAAGATTGTGTTCCTTACTGGATTGGACTCAGAAACACAATTCACACATTGCCAAAAATATAACTAGGTTCTTAGGTTCTTCCAAGTTGTTTTTTTTTTTTCTCCTTTCTCCACCCCCACCCCCCCCCCCTTCACCCTCCCCCTTTTTCTATTTAATACATTACCTCTGACACTAAAGAATAACCCTTACCTCAGACATCCTAGAGCAATTTTGCAGACGCCACTGACTGGCAGATCTTTCCAGTAGTCTCCAAGCAGGTTGGGGATGGTGTAAGGAACTTCTTTCAAAGCAGTCAGTTTTTCCCTTTAAAACAAAAGGTATAAAAGACATATCCCAAATTCAAATGCCCTCTGTGCCACCTTTCCTTCAGTTTTGGTGCTTTGCAATGGTGTTGCCAGCACTAAATATAAATAACTCTGCCTGCATGTGTCCTTCCCACTAACTCTGGGACTTGGAGATGTATGCTCTACAGTAGCTTTTGCCTGATCAGAACCAAATTCAGAAGCCTTTGGGTTGCAGAAAGTGGCTGTAGAGGTCGTGCGGTTCCTGACTTTACAGCATTTTTGTGTTTACATCCTTTCAGTTGCTCCAGATTCATGAATATTCAAGCAGTTTGCAGGAGATGGATCAAAGTATAAGTGTGTTTGGTTTTATATTTATTTAATTTAAATCTGAATATCAGATAATCTTGGTTTTAATCTGCTGAATTTTTGTAACTCAGAAACCAAATTTTGTTCTCTAATGCTTTAGTTCTTGCATATGACATTTTTGTTGGGATTTTCTTGCTGTTTCTTTAGCACCTCCACATATATAGAGATTAACACTAATCTGATAGACACTGTACAGATACGTTCTTGTCTGCTGTTCACTAACATGCTTGTATTTCTGTATTTGCCAATGTTTTTAGTTTAAAGTTCATCAGTTTCACTATGATTATCCATTACTGTATTGGAAATCTCTTTAATACTATTTTGTTGTGTTTTTCCCCCTTTAGAAAATGCAATTGTTGGAGAAAAGCTAATTGGGGCATTTATAAAAGAGATTGGAGATGGTGGTTTTGTGCTGCATTTGGACTCCAAGCAATTCCTAGCAGATTCTTTCATTGATTTTCCCCGGGATGAAGAGTTCTATCTGTCTCCAAGTGTGCAGCTAGGATGTAGAAGCGGGTTTCGAAGAACTTCATCTCCTGGGAAAGCAGTCCCAAATTCACAAGGATGTGGTATGTCTCAGTGTATCTTTACCTCATTTGGTGCTGCTAGGAGTCAGTATAAAGCTAAAGTTTAAAAATCATCAGTGAATTTGTGTGTATGGTCAATATGTAAGAGGCATGAAGCACCAATGTGACTGATAACTCTTAGGGGAGATGGGAATTAGTGCTTTGCTTACTGTTCAGTCCTTGCATTGAACCAATGATTTGGAAATAGGGATCATGGCACTGACATAGTATAGAAGGTTTAGCAAACATTTTTTGGGATTTTTTTACAGCTGTCTGATATTAGAAGGTCTTTCTGTGCTGTACGTGATCCTTAATAAGATGATTTCATGAAGATATCAGCTGAGAACACAATACAGCTGAGAGGGAACAGTCTAGAAGGTTCCTGGAGTGTGTCGAGGATAACTTCCTGACACAGCTGGTGAGGGAGCCGACTAGGGAAGGAGCACTGCTGGATCTAGTGTCTGTAAATAGAGAAGGACTTGTAGGGGATCTGGCGGTTGGAGGCCGTCTAGGGCAAAGTGACCATAAAATGATAAAGTTTTCAATTCTTAGGGAGGCGAGAAGGGGAACCAGCAGGACCACCATCATGGGCTTCCAGAGGGGAGACTTTGGTCTTTTCAAGAGTCTGCTTGACAGAGTCCCGGGGGAGGCAGCCCTGAAGGGAAAAGGAGTCCAGGAAGGCTGGACGCTTTTCAAGGAGGAAGTCTTAAAAGCGCAGGCGCAGGCCGCCCCTGTGCGCAGTAAAGTGAGCTGTCGAGGGAAGAGATCGGCCTGGCTAAACAAAGAGATAGGGTCACAGCTCAGGGAAAAAAGGAGAGTTTATGGACTTTGGAAAAAAGGGCAGGCCACTCAGGAAGATTATAAAGGTGTAGCAAAGTTATGTAGGGAAAAGATTAGAAAGGCCAAAGCCCAACTTGAACTGAACCTGGCCTTGGATGTTAAAAACAACAAAAAGAAATTCTATAAATATATTAGTAGCAAGAGGAGGACTCAGGACAGCCTCCATCCACTATTGGATATGGGAGGTAACATAGTGACAAAGGATGAGGAGAAGGCTGAGGTACTGAATGCCTTTTTTGCCTCAGTCTTTAGTAATGGAGTAGGGTGTCCCCTGAGTACCCAGACCCCTGAGCCAGCAGATAAGGGCAGGGAGCAGAATGATGCCCCTGTAATCCATAGGGAAGTGGTGAGGGACCTGCTCCAGCACCTAGACGCAAACAAGTCTATGGGCCCAGATGGGATCCACCCAAGGGCATTGAGGGAGCTGGCGGAAGTGCTTGCGGAGCCACTCTCCATCATTTACCAGCAGTCCTGGCAAACTGGGGAGGTCCCAGCTGACTGGCGTCTAGCAAATGTGACGCCCATCCACAAGAAGGGTCGGAAGGATGATCCGGGGAACTACAGGCCTGTCAGTCTGACCTCGGTGCCTGGGAAGGTCATGGAACAGATCATCCTGAGTGCCATTATGCAGCGCATGAAGGACACCCAGGTGATCAGGCCCAGCCAGCACGGGTTCACGAGGGGCAGGTCCTGCTTGACAAACCTGATCTCCTTCTATGACAAAGTGACCCGCTTGCTGGATGAAGGAAAGGCTGTGGATGTTGTTTACCTGGACTTTAGCAAGGCCTTTGATACAGTCTCCCACAGTATCCTCCTGGAGAAACTGGCTGCCCATGGCTTGGATGGGAATACTCTCCGCTGGGTTAAAAACTGGCTGGAGGGCTGGGCCCAGAGAGTGGTGGTGAATGGAGTTAAATCCAGTTGGCGGCCAGTCACAAGTGGTGTCCCACAGGGCTTGGTACTGGGACCAGTTCTCTTTAATATCTTTATCAATGATCTGGAGGAGGGGATCAAGTGCACCCTCAGTAAGTTCACAGATGACACCAAGCTGAGTGGCAGTGTCGGCCTGCTGGAGGGTAGAGAGGCTTTACAGAGAAATCTGGACAGGCTGGATTGATGGGCTGAGACCAACAGGATGAGTTTCAATAAGGCCAAGTAGAGGGCCCTGCACTTGTTTTGTTTTATATGTAGATATGTATTTAGTTTTAGTTTGTTGTTCAGTATATTCTGGTCATTTATCCTTCTGAGTCTGTTTCTCTACTAATATTAGGGACTAGTAGTAAGAAGTTATTATTTGCGATTACAGAAATCAAAGTTGTGTGAGGGTGACAGGGATTCTTTATTCTCTTCCTTGTCCTGTTCCACCTTGTTCTTGAAATGCAAATTCTCTTTTCAGATCCTGATCTTATCAATTTGTTTGTTTTTGTTTCACTGTTGTTGTTGTTCACTGTAAGTGACATTTCCCCTTGCTTCAGAAAGTATTGACAGTGCTTAGTAGTGGCTGCTTTCTGGTGTTCTCAATAAATTGAACATTTTTGTTTAGGATCACACATGAACCTGCCTCTTCATCTCTCATGTATTTTCCTTTCCTTCCTCTCTGTTTCTTTAGGTTTGCATCTATTGTGGCTTTGTTTTATGCTTTTTTTCTGCCTGTAAAATGGCTAACATTTATAATGTGTTAATTTTTCTTATGTGACATTTTTTCATTGTTTCAGTCGTAGACTGAGTTACTTTACCCCACAGACACTTATGAAAATAATTCCTTAAGAGTCTGAGGTAACAAGTTTTTTTTAGCTAAATTTTAAAGGGACAAAAGACACTTTCTTTGCTAAGGTGTGAGTCAAAAAGAAGAGAGCTGGAAACTGTTCGGGAGGCAGCTCTATGAACTCAACGCTTCTCCATTCATTTATATCAGGAGAAAGCCTGAAGCCTTTTTGTGACCTACCGTTGTTTTATTACATATTTTTATGCCGGTTCCTTTTATTATTTAGAAAGCTTGGCGATTCTCTCAGAATTGCTTTGAGCAGAGTATAACCAAAATCAAATAATCTGCTAGATTTAGAGCTGAGTTGGCAGCTGAAGACTTCATTTGGAATAATCTGGATCAAGGATCTGATATCCTAAATTTTGCAGTATCCCTGGAGGGAGGATAGAGCAGTGAAAGCATTGGGTAATGGTCACTAGTCACGGTCTTTAAGCATTCTTAGAGTCAGAGCTGGCCTCAAGTAAAATGAGGTTACTCTGAGGAGCGGTACCGCTCCATGGAGTTCATTTGTGTGTCCTCAGTGAATTGTTCTTTAGCCTGGAAATTGCTACTCAGCTCATTGTTCCCCTGGTACACAGAAGCCCAAGTCTGGTTAGAAGTGAGACAAGGGTACAAGTCTGATGTGCAGGAGCAAGGGATTAAATTTGGGTGTTTATTTTATTTTATTTATTGTTTCCTTTCTAGAGATACAATTTTTTGACCCACTGTTAACACTTAGCTCTGAGATTTTGGATCAAGGCTGTTCTCTAGTCTCCTACATTGTTAAAACATATGAATGTTAAAGTTTGAAAGAAGCACAGTGTGGTGGTTTGTCTGACTTCCCGAATCAAACTTAACCTCTACGTAATTGTGTCAAGGGCAACCTATAGTTGAAATGATATGTGCCTTCAAGAGTTATGGAGTCCAGAAAACATAATTCTCTGCACCAATATTTTTTTGCTGTTCTTTGTGCCCTTTTAAAAAGGCAATTTTACTTGCTTAAAGTGTGGCTGGAGACACAGATATTACTTTCGCATCATGACTCTGACAACAAAAAACAAGGAGGGTGCTTTGAAAAGCTTTATTTGTTCCTTTTTAAACTGTAATTGCTTAATTAGTCTCCCTCATGCTTTGCATTTTGTCTTCAATTCAGGCGTGGATTATTCATTTCATTTTAATTTCTACTGTTGCTCATTTGCAACAAATATGATCCTTTTTGCATGTGTTGGAAAATGTCTTTAAAATGTATCAGAGACTCTTGTGTATTAAATAATATGCATGAGAAAGGAGAATTTTGTCTGATCCAGAATTTTTTTGATTCTGTAATTGATTTTAGGTATGTGTTATACCTAGAGCAGTTGCCTTGATACATACTTGTGAGGAAAATTTCTGTCTCAGAGTTGTCTCATCTGAGGCTTTCCCACTGGAACATTCAGAGCAGATGAAGGAAGATATGATCATTTTTACGCTAGCTGTCTTTTTAGTCTATTCTGATTTAAATGCTCATATAAGTTAAATTAATTTATTTTGCGGTGTCCTGGCCAGAAGAGCAATTCATTATATGGGTTGTAGTGGAGATGGCCAATTTTCCATTACTGTTTCTCTTCCATACAAGCTTAAACTGCTGTCAAGATGTAGGGCAAGAACAGAAATGAAGTTTTGCACCTTGTCAAAGTCCCAAAATATACATTTGATAGTGTTTTGAAGGAAATCTACATCTGGAAAGCAGCTGTGAAATAACAAGTAAAGGTATTGTCCTGCAAATGTGTCTGCGCCTCTTCTGCTTTAATGTTCAGTTGAATGATCTGGAGGGAAAGACAGTATTCCATGACATCCCAGAAGAAAAACAGTTTTCTTTATGATATGCAATAGGTCACATGGAAATATTACTCCTGTTTTGTCCTGAAAATGATATTAATATAGTCTAAGAATATCTTTTTGTTTTGTGTCTGGGTTGTCATGTGCACAACTAGTGCCTTTTAATCCAGCCATTACTGTTTAGTTTGGAAGTGCTTACCAAAAATTTCATTACCAGGAATTCTGAATGAAAGTGTTACCATATGGTGTGTTTCTGGATAATGTTTTTGGAGTTTCTACTCCTAGGAGTCTTCCTGTTTCTGTCTGTAGTGTTTGTAGTAGTTACTCTGTTTGTAGCTTGTGTTCCTTTTTGTTTTCTATCACAACCTACCCACAAAGTGCATTATCTGATTACAAATGGGTTTGACAAATGCAAATCAGGCCTGGACTTGGCATTTCAAAGAGCCTGATGTACACTAATTAAAAAACATTTTTAGGGTGATCTGAGAAAAAAAAACACCATGGTTTATACTGCAGTCATTGGTGAGTTTAACAAACATTTAAGGAGTGTTTACATTTGTTATAACACTTAGAAATACATATATTAAGAGCTTGAAGCCTATGGAAAGTCTACCAGCATGGTTTATATATATCCGAACACATATGTGTGCAAATGCCTGAAGTGGTTGGATTCAAAAAGAGTAATAAGGTGGCTGTTCTCTTTGCAGTTGTTTGTCCTCCAGGCAGTCATTTCCAGAACGACGAATGCATTCCCTGCCCTCTTGGCTACTATCAGTATCAGACAGGACGTTCCTCCTGTATCAAGTGTCCTGTGGGCAAAACTACCAACTCCTATGGGGCATTCAGTGCTGATCACTGTAAGTTGAACTCATTTCTTCCCTTACCCTTTGTATTCTGGCTTCAAATAACTAACGGAATTATTTTTTTTGTCTGTAAGTTAAAAAAAAATAAAATAAAACCCTCTGGGGTTTTTTTGGATGGATAAGATCTCTTCTGCATACATTGAAAGACGTTTTTCAAAGGCGGAAAAATCCATCTGGTGTTTTGACCAAAAATGCATGAGAAATGAGTGGTCAGTCTCATCCAGGATGTTGTGGTTCCTTAAGACATGTTCATTGTCCTCAGAAATGATACCTGGGTATTCAGTATCAGTGAGAAACATCTACATAGTTCATTTAATGGCACTTTCATGAACAATAAAGTAGTCTTGTCTTTGTACAGCTCTTCCCCCTGCAAGTACAAATACTTCTCACAAAACAAATATTTATATGTTCACTAAAGTTGGTGTATTCAGCTTAAATGACTTGGTTTTGCATGCAGTTTCCATAAAGAAAGTTACTTATTAAGTCCAAATTCAGTTTTGCCTACAGAGCTAGCTCATGGGTAAAAATAAAAGTGAGTAGTGAGAATGAGTTTCTTGGAAGTACTGGTGAGTATAGGAACTGCCTTGTTCTGTTTCAAACTATTTATTCTCTTAGGTGAGATTTAAAAAAAATAAAGGTTTAGTGTAATGTACCCTGACATCAATTAACTTTTGCCTAAATAAGATGGTAGACTGAGGTATCATTCTTCATTTCTATGTGTGTTTCCTCTGTAGGTATGGGACCCTTGTGCTTACAAGTTTGCTTCTTAAAGTTTCTTTACTGCACTTGCAGTTTTCTTTATTGCAAGTGTCCTGCACCTAAACCTGCTCCTTGCCCAGTTTCCACCTTACCTGTGTGCTGAGACTCAGTGCCAGCCCTTTCCAAAGGGCCGTGTTGTACACAATTAGCTTTATTCTTTTTTTATTTCTTTCCCTGCTGTCTCCTTAAAAAGTCTGAAGAATTTACTGAATTAACTGCCAGATAAAAAAATTGAAAGTATTGCCTTGCAAACACAGCACGGGAAAACTGGAGGGCTGAAATATTCTCTCTGTGGCTTACCTTGTTCTCCTCCCAGAGGTTGTGCCTCTGTGGCAAGGACGGCCAAGAGGCACGAGAAGCATTTCCTAAACTACCTTAGCTGCTGTCTCAGTGCATTGAATTGAAACAATGCTGGTGCTTCCTCATTTTGGTAGATGAGTAGATGAGCCTCGCTCGCTTCAGTAGCAATTCAGAGGGAGGACATCAAGGTGGTTAACCTGTCAGGCTGAGTCCACCTGGGATTCTCTGCTGCTGCCTTCAATGTTGGTCAGATTTCCAGATTTCTTTCTCTGTGGAGCCCAAATGCTTGATTTCTAAAGATTTCTAAATCATTAAAAATGTTTGGTCAGGGAAAATGCTGCTAATTAAAATCAAACCTCTTCATTCTTTAAGATTGGAGTGCACCTGAGTGCACTGAAAAAACCTGTAGGAAAATACAGTTCCTTCTCTGTACTTCTTTGCTTTACAGTAATTTGCTTTACAGTAATAAATTAGATCTGATCCATGGCAGAGAATCCTTAAAATGTTAGGAATATGAATTGCAGTAACAACAAATCAGTGAGACTACCATGTTTCAGAGCATGAAACACAATAGAAATTATAGGTTGATTTTCAGTGAAGTCTTTGAGCACTTTTGTCCTATAGCATTGAAACACAGTCCTTCTACATTGGCAGGGCCAGAGGCAATGGGCACAAGTTGAAACACAGGAGGTTCCCTCTGAACATCAGGAAACATTTTACTGTGAGGCTGACCAAGCTCTGGCACAGGTTGCCCGGGGAGGTTGTGGAGTCTCCAACCTTGATGTTCAAAATTCATCTGGATGTGGTCCTGGGCAACCAGCTCTAGGTGGCCCTGCTTGAGCAGAGGGGTTGGACCAGACGACCTCCAAAGTTCCCTTCCAAACAGAACTATTCTGTGAAACCCAGTGACAGCATTATAAATGTACCTTTTGTTTTAAATTCTTGTTTACTTGTAACAGGCATCACATACTGTCAAAGCAATGAGCAGGGTCTGCAGTGTGATGAAGATGGCCAGTATAGACCTTCCCAGCAAAACCCTGACACTAAGAAATCCTTCTGCATTGATATCTTTGGAGCAGTGTTGGACTGGACTGAAACAGATGATCTCCTTACAGACTACCAGTGCCTAAGTAAGTTTCAGATATTTGGATATGTTTTGACCACCACAGAAGTGAAACCTCCTTATGAAAAGACTTTCTGCTCCACAGCTGGCTTGCCAGCTTATGGGGATTCACTTTCTCATGGTTCTGGCCTCTGCCTTAAGCTACATTCCTCCTTAATTTTGTGTGTCTTGACTACAATGGGGAAGTCATTTCCTGTAGGGGAAGAGGGAGAAGCAGGTTCCTTGCACTGTCAGATGGCTGACAGCTTTTGATGTATGCTGATCTCCTGCTCTCTGCTTGGAAACTCAAAAGAATAAGGAGAGGGCTAATGGGAAAGAAGCAGAATGATGAATTTCTTAGTAAAATTATCACTCATTAGCGTGTTCAGGAGAAATGGACTGTGTTTGGCAATGACCTCACAGCCATGGCATAACGGCATCCTCTGGCCTTCTGCTGTACAGTATCTGACTTGATGAACATATCCTTGCAAGCTGGGGAGACTTATTTCTGCTTGAACACAGCTGTGAAATGCCAGCTCTCAAGGTTTGAAAAAAAAGGCATCCATCAAACAGTCCCAAAACTGCCAGCAATATGGTCTAATTGTGCATCTCAGCCCTAAAGCTTTTGCCTTGACCAAAAAAGTTTTCCAGAAGGTTTTATTATTCTTCATATAATTGGTATCAAATTTAATGGAATATTCAGTTTAGAAACTAATGTCCTAGTGTGCTCTGAATTAGACAATGTCTTATGACAAGTGTGATCGGTCCAAGGAGTTTGAAATGAAAGCCCTCGGTTGTGAAGAGGTTGAAAAACTGTCTTCAGCTAAAATAGCTATTTTTTTTTCTCTGAGCATACTCAGAGACTGATCATAGTTATGAAGCTGAGGTGTTAGCCTCTGTTGCTCTGAGTCATGGGCTAATTACTAATGGGGATGTTTCTCTGGGAACGGGACTCACAGCAGCTCAATTTTCCTGTTACTTACCTTGAGCCCTCCTGCATGAGCCTGAGTCTGTCCACGAGGAAGCAGTTGTAGATATCTGTGCTTATTTTTGTGGATTGTGCTAGAAGATTTCACTACAAATAAATATTTATAAGTGTTGACAATTCAGGGTTTAAAAAACCAACAATAACAAACACCCAAGAAGTCTGGTTAGTTTTTACAATAATAATATAGAGGCTAATTTAATTTCATTTTTTTTCTTTTAAAAATCATGCTGCATTTCCAGAAAGCATTATATGAAATGAAACCAATTATCTCTATTTTTACTATTTCCCCCGACCTCTTCTACTTCCCTTAACAGAATTCAGCATGAAACAAGACAGCAGGGCCTGAATACTGATCTCAGTTTCACAGTAGGCTGGTGAATGGGCAGGGTCAACAAATAACCCAACTGTTCTTTGTTTTTTGAGGCTGTAGTGGGAGTAAAAATTTTCTTTTATTAGTGCACAGGAAAAGAAAATTGTTCTCTCATTCTTATTGTTCTCTCGTTATATTTTAAGGCACAATTAACATTTATTGCAATAAGAGGGCTGGGTTCTAGAGCTTTACTCTCTAGTAACATGAGGTGAAGGACAATTCCTGATACAGACTAGGCCTGTTAAAATGTTATATTACTGTTGAGAAGAGGGCAATGTGAACTAATAAATTCATGAAAATGTGAGCTGGTAGAATATTTTTTCATTGTGCTTTTTTTGGACAAAGTTGCTTTATGAATCTAACTTTTTTACCTTTCTATTTATTAAACAAAATTCAAGAATTTAAAAAAGGCATCTTTTCTATTAGTTTTGCAATGATTTCTGTTTAATGTTTCATTATACTTTTTATGTTTTCTCTACTTTTCTCTCATATTATTGCAGAGAAAATGGAGGGGTGGGATGAAGCCAGAATTAGGAAAAAACAATCAGAAGAAAAGAAAAACATTTTAAAACTTCATTTTTTATTTTGAATTTTGCATTAGAAATGAGGGCAACAAAAAATTGCAAACACCATAAAAGCACTGTTTCTTTTTAGTTTCAAGAAAATATGTGAATTCTCTTTTTTAACCAGGTATAACTGGAAGTTACAGATGTAGAAGGAATTCTGTTTAGTGCAGAATTAAGCTAATTCTTATATTTTAGCCTCTTGTATTTCTAGGAATGAAAAAACTTCCACCTCTGCTTACACCATCATTCAGCCCTCTCCCCAACTGAGCTGGAGTGCAAGGAATTTTTTGTGCTAAGTGTTTGCCTAGTCCTTGTGGTTTTTTCTGAGCAGAAATGATGGTTTTATCAAAAGCACCTGCTGCCTCAGCCCTGACAACAGAGGACATTTGCTTCTGATTTAGCCCTGGCTGTTTTGCTGTAAGAGTACAAATGTTTGTTTTAAGAACTTATCCCTGACTTTTATTTTGTGGTTTATCCAGACATTTCAGGGAGAGAGGCCTGGGATCCCCCTGCTGGATCTCAGTGCCCATGTGTGCAGAGGAGAGAAGGGCTGAGCCTCCAGCTCTTCCATGTGCAGGCATCTCCCATGGGCTGAGATCAGACCAGAGCTCCTGCTGCTGTGCTCTTTTAGGTCTGGGCAAGGCATTGGCTGTGATGGTATAGAGTTTTACATTCATTTTGAGCATCTAGAGGATAAATTTGGTGATGTAAGCCACCATGTTCTTTCCTCCTCATTAGTATGCTGTGTTCACTGAAAAATATTAGTAAATCACCTGATGGACACATAGTACCAAAACCCCTTTGAAATACAGGTAGTAGCAACCTGAGCAGGGTAGTGGTGGTGCCACTGTGTGTACCTTCACCAGACTATAATCTTCTTCAGGGCACAGCCAGGGCCAAACCTTCTGGGGCTTATATTGGATTCGTTGCCCCATTTAATGACCTTTGGGTGTTGCATCTCTAGGCCCCGTGAGCTTTTCCCAGTTCATGAACAGTGCTGCTACTCAGACTTCCTTACATTCAGGTGCAGCGGGTCCAATTCAGAGAGAGTAGATAAAAGGGTTTGTTAAATAAAGTGACAGTCTGGAGTTAAAGGCTGAATGAAGGGGGGGTAAATGAGCATGTAGGACATACTACCTTGGGTAGATCCCGAAATCAGTGGTGATCAGGCTGTTGTGCCCCTGTAAACAAGTGACAAGGCTCCTAGATTTCTCTTTTAACCAAGTTCTGTTGGAGCCAGCTCTTGTTCTGGTGGCTGTTTTGAAGAAAATTGATTCCCCGCGTTGACTCAATAGTTGGTTCTGTGCCATGGACAAGTAATGAGAAATGGCCAGTCTGCTGCTGGAAGAGAAGTCTCACTTGAATGTAAACTCCCAGCCCACTCCTGACTAATTGTTTTTAAAAGATCTTATGACACTTTTTTTTTTTCAGAATAGAAATTATATCCTCAGCCCAGCTGTCTCCTGCGTTACCTGTGGAGTTATGATACATCGTTTAATGAGCAACCCTTTTTCCCTACAGAATTAATGAATTTTTATTCCTACCTAAAATGTCTTTGTCTTTTTGCAGCATGGGAACTGATAATAGCACCTGGTTCTTTTGTGGTTTTTTTATAGCGCTTAGAAAATTTGAGAGAATACGCGCTTCCAGACTGGTTTATGGGTCAAAAGAAGCTCAAATTCTTCAGTCTCAGTCATTTGGGGGAGACCTGCAAAGTTCAGCTTTTCAGTGTATTTCAGGTGAGGAAAACTCTCAGAAATCTGTAGAGACAACACTAACCATCATGAAAAATAATAATCTTTTTACATGAAGAGCTTTTAGTTAAGTTCCTGGATGAACTATATGTTTTCCAATTCAGCACTAGTTCACTGCAAGGTGTTTACAGCTTCTAGTGACGTTGATTCAGGGAAGAGATTGGTTTTTCTTTTAGAAAGAAGTCTTCTGACTGTATCTACCGCATTAGACAAGTCATCTGACTTTAAAGCCAGTTGGTATAGTTTGCGATATGGATGAGAGCTGAGATTCAGACTAGGAAACATTCATCAGACTTTTCAGATGTGCAGACAAAAGAAGGATTAAGTGTTCAGGATGTGTGAAAAGCAAGCTTTCACCTTTCCCAAATTACCTGATTGGCACATAAAAGAGGAATAATTGTCCTTGCTTATGTCAGAAGGATGTTGTAAGCAGTGCAGGGATATTCCTCTGCTGAGACTTACAATGCATATACTATATTACATCTGACGTCACTTGTTTGCTCGTTTATATTGATTCAAAGTCATCTAAAACCAAGGGGGATCACTGCACTGCTGTCAGGGTGATTTGAATCAATGCCTTACCTTGTGTCTCCTGATGCTCAGACTTATGAAGAGAGGGTGTGTGTGTGTATGTTACATTCAAAATAAAAACACCCTGGCAGTAATAACACAGGGGGGCTGTTTGTAGTGCAGACATCACCAAAGTCTGACAAAGTCAGTGGCTTTGTGTCACGTTCCCTGCTTTAGCAGGAGCAGCCACCTCATGCTGAGAGATGAATCTGTGTTACTGGAATGATTTCCCTGCAGCAGATCATCCCCTAGGTGTACACTGCAGGATTTCTTGCACCTTTCTCTGAAACCAACAACCTTCAACAGCAAAGCACTGAGCTGAGAGGACCGTGGGAATGAATTTAGGGAGGAAAAGATGCCCCTTTGACAAGCAGTCTGATTCCACTGCACATTCCCCCTATTTTCGTTATAAGTTACATGCACTGCCCAATGGCAGCACTACTACAAAATACTACTGTTGAGTTACTCACGGAAGGGTAAGAGTTAACCCTTCCCTCTCTGCTTCCCAACAAAGTCAGGCAGTTTATCTTACAGTTCTGCTGATGTTCTGTTCTAAGCTGGTGGATTTTATACTAAAGATACTTGGAAAAATTGAGCCAGTTTGCCAGCACATCACATCTCTCTGATACAGTAACCCCATGGGAAACAGGTTGTGACAAATATTGGAGTGACAGGAGGGGGGGAGACATCAAATTCTTCAGTTGTGCTGGCTGTCTGTGCAGCAGTCACAAAATTATCCAGCAGACATTAAATATTTGGGTGGGGGTTTAGTCCTAACTCAGCTATTTGTATCATCAGGTGATGAATGTACTTTTTTGCATTAATTTAACTTAAAAACCTAACCCTCTGCTAAAATAGTTGAATACTAGAGGTTGTCTGGCTAATGAAATTCATGTATTTTCTGTCTGATAGAGGTATGACAAACTGGGTAAATAGCAGTAAACAGTGAAATTTTTAGCAGAAATTTTGCACATGAAGTGCTAGGAAGCCTAAGGTTTCTTTCCTGTTTTTCAGGCTGTGAGAGGGAAGAAGCATGTAGTTTTGCCACAGTAACTCCTGCTGGAGCTGAAATTCTGTGTGAATTGTACAGTGCTGCTGAAGTCAACTTCAACTGCACCACTTCTGAACTGGTAAAAATGATCATATTTAAAGATATGTGTTTATCATAATACTGTAGGTTCAATATAAGTAGAAGGCATCACAGAAGGAAGGGAGGTTGTTACCTGATGTTTGGACATTGCTCTTCATTATGACAGTAATAGATTCCTGCAGGCTGCTAAAGAAGCTACTCTCAAGTGTTCCCAAAACAGACATCTGAATGCCTCAGTGTTTGGTTGAAACATCATACAGCACTTCTGTTCTTAAAATGTGCTGAGGTCCCACAATCTGGAAATCAGGTTAACTTGAGAGGGAGGTTCATCTGGAAACTAGAAGTGTCCAGGTCAGTAATCAGGTCACCTGAAACAGTCCTCATTTTTCAGTCCCTTCCTCTGGTCCAGGATTTGATTCATGCCCTCTTTAGCACTGTGACAGCTTCCTAGTCACTACTTTTAAATACAGCAAAGTGGCACTGAAAAATCGAGATCTTCATTTGATAGAATAAAAAATAACCACACAGAGGTGTCCACCATAAACCGTGTGTGCTAACTTCTCCACGTGAGTTTTTGTATAAGGAAAATGTGTTTTAGGAGAGGAAATCAATTAGGTTGTATTTATTGTGTGTGCCTGTTTTCTGTCTCAGGTGCAAGGTGTTTGGGGGAACCCTGCTGCCTCTAGCATCGATCGCCTCAGCTGCCTGCTTCATGTCAGGAATCCAGAGGGAGATGCAGTGATGCTCTATTTGAAGAGAGGTACCACATGCAAATCACTCATCTAATGTTAGACTGCCATGATCAACTTTGTAGTTACTTCTGTGTAGGATCATAATTAAATATGGGATGACATCTTTGTTCAAGGTGACATAATACTTTTCAGAGCTTAATGTTTAGTCATAGACCAGAAACCTCAGCAAATCTTCCCATTATGTCTTGTTCCCTAGAAATTAGGAATACAGCTTTTGTAAGCCATTGCAATGGCAGACAGTCCCAAAAGAGCTTACATTTTATCCAGTGTATTATTCTATATTTTATTCTGTTCTGTTTCGTTGTACTATGATTTCTCTTTATTTGACTATATAAGGCATTATCAATGACCAGTTTGTGTATAATTTAACAGTTTACATAATCTTGGCTGCAAGCTGTCTTACTAATATACCAGCCAGTCTCCAGTGAGACCAATTACCCAGGTATAATTGCACCAAATCATTTGGTGATCTTATCTTGCATTTGAACCTCAATGTCCAGAAAAGAAGTTTCAAGGCTGAGTTTTTATCATAAAACTTTCAACCAGCCTCCAGTCTGCAGGCAATCCAAAAGCATCCCATCTCCTCCTGAGCTCTTTTGAACATTTCTTTCCCATTCTGTCTACCCAGAACAAGAATTTAACTCATCTGGACTCAAGACCTTTGAAAGGACCAGTTTTCAGAATGTGCTTTCTGGTGTGTATCGCTCCGTGGTGGTCTCTGCAGCCAGCACGTCTCTGACTGATGCTCAGCTCTTCTGTCGGCAGACTTGCAGCAGGGACTCTTGCTGCGACGGTTTCATCTTGAGTCAGATTGCGCTTGATGGAGGTACTGTCTAACTGCAAAATACAAAATTATGCCATAGAAAACAAATGCTAACTGAGTAGAACTAATTTTTGGACATGGTACACCTACCTTTACATCATACCAGTGCCTGCCTCTATATCATTGACATATTTTGGTGTAGGCAAACTTTGAGTAATGCCCAAGACTTGGCCTGGAACAATAGAGATAAAGAGTTAGTGAGCTGCTCTTGGAGAGAAATGGACATTTTGGAAGGATAATTCTTTTGACCTGCTTTACATATCTCCGTCTGGATGAGATAAATCATTCTGAAAATGCCTCTCTCCTTACTTAATGCCACTTGGTTGCCAGAAGTTGGTGCCTTTCAGCTGATGGGGGAATTAAGAAGGTGCCTCCAGACAAAGTCATTGTAGTAGAAATATAAATCAGCTCCTCTTTTGGAGCAGGAAAACAGGATGCTAAGCAGGGAATTATGTTAAGTTACTGCATGCAGGAATGCTATAATTGCCTAAGTCTGGGTGTCTAGCTAGGAGGACAAGTGGGAGTGGGATGGACAAATTCTGGAACAGGTGGGACTTAGTCAGAGCCCAGATTTCTGCCAGCAAATTTAAGGATTTATTGTCAGTGCCTGCTTTTTGTACTTTCTTTTTGAGCTCACATGGGATCAACTTTCCTGTTAGAGGTGCATTTCCTGTAGAAAATGTGAAGTTCTAATTGAGATGTCTCAAGTTTTTTAAAAATGAACTTTTACAAATCCAAGCATGTGCTACTGGCTGCTATGTCGCAAGCACCTCTCTAGTTTTGAGTGGAATCTGATCCTGGATTTAAGAAAACTTTCTCTGGAAGTTATCAAGGAAATGTTTCCAGGAAATTATTTTCTATTTTGGCATCTCATGTTTTTTGCACCAAAATATTCGAGGTGATTTTATAAAGTCCATTTCTCTATATGTATAACCTCAATTTTTTAGATTGTTTGTACTTGTGAGTGTCGAAGGGGATGGGGAGAAGATTAGTGTTGTAGGGCACCCTGTTTAGTTGAGGTGGCCTATTTGGATCAGTAATACAGCTAAATGTATTACTTTGACTAACATTTCATTTAAAAATAAATAAGTAAATAAAAGTAACACATTCAATACCTTATGTACCCAGCCCATTGAAAACATAGTATCAGAGTGTGCACTGTAAAACCATAGAAATCCCTGACCTATGACAGCGAGTACAAAGCAAGAGCTAAATATTGTCTAGATGTTATGGTAACAGAGTGATGCCAAAACATCTGGCCTTAAGTGTGCTGGTGCCCCTCGACTCACACTGCGATGCTGGGGGAGAGTCAGGCCTGGACTGACTAAAATCAGGCACCAATCCAGAAAACCATCCCAGGAAAAATGTAAGTGCTTTCTTGGTTCAGAGCCTGAGACTGTAAGACCGCCAAAGGACTCAATATGTCTCTGTGGTGCTATAAAGTGCTGAGAACACTGTTGGGTATTATCAGATAATAGTAGTATTTTATTAGGTGGTAATAGTGTGTGCTTGAAATCTCTGAAAAGCAGGCTACAAATGTTTGGTTTAGGTATGAATAGCGAACCTTAATGCTCCAATTTGAATGTATGGCTCTGATTTCCTTCTTTTTTTTTTTTCTTTTTGTTTTTTTTTGGGCTAGCAATGCTAAAAGGTATCTAGCCCAGTTACACAAGTTCAATTGACATTTAGAGAAAGAATTGGGATGCTGGAGTGAAAAGCTTTGTGTAGCTACAAAGTGTTTGGAGTGATGCAACTCTCTCTTTGCCCGAATCTAGGTACCATTTTGTGTAGTTTGATGAGCGAGCCGGACGTGCTGATCTGCAATGCGAATGCCTTGAGTCCAACACCAACATCTGGCATAGATGGGATATGTAAAGGTGTGAGCTACGACGAAAAAGAGAAGAAGTTTTCCTTCACACTGGGAGGGCAAGCGTTCAGTGGAAGTATGTCAATGAATTATCTCAATTTATATCCCTTTTCTATAATTCTTCTATAGACTCTGCCTTTTTCACCAGCCTGCTCCTGTATTTTAGTGCTTTTTTCTCAAGTAAATCCGTATCTGTACAATCACAAGAGAATAAGAACTCCCCAACTGGATATATTGTTAGACAGAAGGGCCTCTCATACTTTACTGTGTGATCATTGATGAAAGTCAAGAATGTGTTGCTTTTAGTATATCACCCTGTAATAGTTAGTTTAGGCAGATTCAAGACAATAATCTGAAATAAAGATTAACTCTGGAGCAAAGACAAGAAGAGAGATGCCCAGAGCTGCACAGAAAAAAACAATGATGGAAAACAGAATAAAGCCTTGGCACCCTGGGCCCAGACTAGCACCAGGGCACCTGGCTCCTTCCTCCTCAGAGTCTTGTATTGTAAACAAAGTTGTGCATAGTCTAACGATGTGTTTTTAATGTAATTTCTGAGCATTTTAGCACTACCTGTTTAATTTTAGCAGCTGTTCTAACAAACGTTTTCTTTCCTAGCTTCTAAAATGGCAGAAGAGGCAGAAAGAAATTTTACTACCTTTCAGCAAGTTTACCTGTGGAGAGGTGAGTTATCTCACAAAAGTTGTCATAAAAACTTGTGATGAACAGTAGGCAGTGGCCGATGTGTAAGTAGTTCTGGAAACTTATTTAAACTGGAAGTGTTATTCTGACTTTATTTTATAGCATCCAAATTGAGACATTACTTAGGAATTTTTCCAGGTGGGGCGGGTGTAATCTGGAGTAATTCTGCTACTGTCAGTTTCATGAAACTTGGGTAAATTCTTATGTCTTGGAATATGCTATATAACTTTTAATACCCATGAAAAATGCTGTCACAGAGACATTTGCCTTTGTCCCATCAATGTCCAGGAACCTTAATAATTTGGCACTTTATGCATAACTAGGTGGGTTACTTTTATTAGTGCAATAACCATGCATGTCTTGGTTTTGCGAGTTTACATTCGGAACATCACAACAGAGATAGAAAGACAAATGATTTGTGATACTGCTTTATAAATGCACACAGCACCCAGACCACTGATGATGCTTATATAGTGATTGAGGATATACAATTTGTTTTTATACTCTAAACAGCACGTTTTGGTTTACATTTTTTTCCCATGGAGTTATTCATGGATGGTCTTCATAATTTTTGATTTATCAGTTGGTGGAACTGTCTGAGGAGTTTTCCTAAATGAAGCACTTTAAAATGTTTGCTAAATTTAGTGCACTGAGGGTGAGCTTGTCTTGTGGATGAAAGGTAAATGGAATTGCTATGCTTTTTAATTCCAGGTTCTGATATGGTCACCCGGACTAAAACCTCTGCATGCAATGCTACTGCTTTGAAGACAGAGAATGACCTAATGTTAACAGGTATTGTAGTAAGAGTGGACAGAGAAGGCAGCAGAAGATAGCTCAGAGGGATGCAGAATTTAACTGAAAAATATCATATATTTCCATATATATATCATAATGATATAATTGTTATGAAGTCCAGAGGGTTTCTCTTGGGTAAGAAGTACAATACAGGTTTTGAGAGACATGTTCAAATTGTGAATCTCCTGTCTTTATGGTTTTTACTTTTCCAGGTCAGAAAAGTCTGGAAAAGAAAGTGTTAAATGTTCTGTGAAAGCTTATCTTTCAGACTTACTGAACTGTAAAGACTCAGGAAATATTATTTGGCTGGGAAAAAAAATCAAATAAACTCAGGAATCAAATCCTTAGCCTGGGTACCTGGGCATATTTATTGCTGTTGACAATATGACTCAAATGATGCTTAGAGGAACTCAGGATGAAACTGCTATCACAAGAGTTTCCTCCATACATGATGAACGCGAGGGACATGTGAAGTTCTCTAGCTTTATTGTTATTCCACCAGTCTGCTCTTCATTATACTGTCATGTATATACCAAAAATCATTTGTATTAAGTTACTAGTGTTCCTTTGGGCCTTCAGAGAGCATCTTTAATGAACTGTAATCTTTGCTGAGGAGCCTTGATGAATACCTGAGCATGTGATCTAATACCTGTAAAATCCTTACATGAAGTGAATTGCTGATTTTGCTAATGGAATTTGAAAGTAAACTAAAATGTCCATTTACCTAGTGCTGCTTCCGTATAAATAGTGGTATTTTAAAGTCTAGACTTAAAAGTGAGAAAAAACTGCACTTACCATATTGGGTGAAATTCTCTTGTGTGTACCTGCCAAGGCATGAGTGCAGCCCTCAGGGTTCTCCATTTACCTTGCTGCAGCTGATGATATCATTAAAACCTGAAGTTATGCAAGGAATGCAGCTTCTTCCTCCATCCCTTAGTCTTAATCATGACACAAACTGTTTTAAAAGAAGTTGAGAGGTAGCAAGACTTAGAAGTCACCTTTTTAAAAAAGTTACAGATACATCTGGGAAAATGTCTACACAGCTTTTATTGCTTTGATCATCCTTAAAGCACATGGTAACATATCTTTTCTGTTTTCTGATAGAAAATTCAAACTATTGAGCACTCCCAGGAGGTGCTTCAGCATTTCAGCTGCAAACATCAGCGTGTCTTTACTATTTTCATTTTTGTCTGGCTGTTTCAGTGCATGTAAGATTAAATAACAGGAATCTCTCCTGTGGAGTAACTGGGGATGACACCTGCCAATAGCATTTGATGAATAAAAAGATGTTATGAAGAAATTTGTAAAAGATCAGTGAAGAGTATTTATGTCTTTCAATGTTTTACTTGGACTGTTATTTAAAGGGATGAATTTGAAAACTGCCTGAAATAGATTTGATTGTTTCAGAGGAAGCTCAGGAGATATAAAGTGTTACATGTGCATCTAAAGTCACAAGCAGGAGGCAGAAAGGAGTTATTTCATGTGGTTCGTGGGAATATAAACTAGAAGAAATGATTAAATGACTGAAATAGGTATTAAGCTTGTTAAGAAAACATTTAACATTGAGAGGTGTAAAAGCTTCTCAAGGGAATATAAGGAAACAACTTGATTTTGGATTAATAAAACTAGATTGCTTAAGGTATTGCGAATTGTAGGTATTGTATGATTCCTCTGAGGTATCATACTTCACTGCTAGGCTGATGTGTTATATGACGGAGCAGAGAAAACCTTCTTATTTCTAGGAACCTAGCTTTTGGGTGGTGGAAATAGTCTGACAATGCTATGCTGTGCAGTGGAGCTCAGCAAGGAGGCAGTGCCTACACAGGCATCAATAACTGTGGGTGGACAATTCTGTTACTAAAAGCAGCCTTTGGTGTGTGCTATCCCATTTGTATTGGTGTATGCTGCAACAAAACGGTTGCAGATGTTTTATCGTGAAAGACAGAATTCTATATACAAATAAATTTAATTTATTCCAGATCATACTTAAGTTTTTTGTCGGCTTGAGCAGTTTGTTTGTTTGTTTATTTGAATCTCAGATTCTACAAAGGATCTTTTCTACCTAATGGACAGCAGCCGGATACAAAGTGATCAGAACTATTTTCTCCCTGACCGGCAGTATTGGGTCTTCAGGCAGAAGTACTCAGCAGAGGAAGCTGTGCTTTGGTGTCTCACACGTAAGCCGCCTTGGAGACCGTTATTCTACAGAGAATAATAATTAATTATATTTTTTAATAGGTATTATGATGAGTAGAAACTCTGGACTGAAAGATTTTTCAGAGAAAACCCCACAAAATGTTTATGGAAGTTGCTAGTAGGGCCATCTGTTCCTTAGGATCTTGTGCCTACTGTGGCAGAAAGGGCACCCATCATTCTTCACCAATGTATCCCTGTTATGGACAAGAGAAGTAGAAGAAACAGCTAAGACAATACCCTGCTGTTCTTGAAATGTACACCTCCAGAAAAGATGACATATAGTTGTGAAAAGAGAATGTAAAATTCAGATGTTTGGAGTTAATGAAACAGTATATTTTGATGTGATAAATAGAGAAGAGTTTCTAGCTCTGAGTACAGGAAGGCAGAACCGAGAGTACTAAGCTGTGCACAAACATCACTGCAAGAGGTCAGTAGAGCTATGCCTGTTTAAAATGAAGCATTGAGGTATATATTTACAGAAGCTATTGCCTCTGTAATTAAGAAACGGGTTTGACAAATTTCAGTGCAAATTGCTACAAGCAAATGGCTTGAACAGCTAAATCTGGAAAATTATTTGTATTTTTGTGTAACACGAACATTTCAGAAATATTTTTTTGCAAAAACTTCCTAAGATATTATAGACTTTATTCGCCTTTTTATTCTTTAAAACAGATATGTGACTGATGCAGAGTTCTTTTATGATTGTACAGTTTGTATGTCAAATTTACTAGAAAGAAAGAGAGAGATATCTTTATGAATTGCAGTGATAGTGACACCAATATAGTAGCCTGATACTTGTCCTGGCTGGGACAATTAGCTGTGGTGTAGCTTCTTTTCTGTGCTCCCCAGGTAAGGCTGTTCTTCAGTGTCACTAGAAACAGAGTCTGTCCCTGTTCCTCTTGCCCCATAACAGAATAATATTGACATCCTTGCTTATAGTTGCTTTCTGAACAGCAGCTTTAAGTGTGCTGAAGACATGAAGAGGAAGGGAGAGGGAAGAAACCCTTGTGTGTGTAACTCTTAGTAACTTTGCTTCCTAGGTTGTGCACAAGAAGATGAGTTTTGTCGAATGGCAGATCTTCAAAACGCCACAGATATATACTTTGTGTGCACTCTCTATCCAGAGACACAGATTTGTGATGGCAGTATCGATCAAATACCAGAAAACTGTCGAACTGTGCTACCCCGGCAACCACAGACATTGTATCGTAAAATAGGCAAGTTTGGGGATTTGGATGTATAATGTGTGCTCTAACCCTGATAATGCAAGCTAGTGTTTTGGCTCTTGATTCTGAAATAAAAAGTCTGAATGTATGAATGAGTCCTGGGTTGTGATGGGGCAGCGGAAAAACAGGCTGTTCTGGGTATGGATATTTTCATTTTCAGTTCAGAATGGAAAGATATTAACCATGAGTTCCGTTCTCCACCTCAGTTATTCCCAATTCAGTGAGGCTCAAATAATTTCTATACCAGGCCTTAGGTCTTTTTATAATGTGATTGAAATGGGAATGTCATTGGGATGTCACCAATCCCATTTTCAACCATTAAAATTTCCATGGCAGTTAAGGAATGCAAAAATTGAAAGTTGTTGAGTGTATTTTTTTTCCTTTTTCTTTTTTTTTTAGCAAATCCAGACTTATAAACATGAGGATTTTAACCTTTGCTCTTTGAATACTTGGAATACTTGGGAAGTTGATTGATTTTCTTATAGGGCTCATGGGTGAAAGCTGGACATGGTGGAAGCCTGTTATCTCTGTACAGGAACCTTATACTTTTGCTGTGAAAAATGTAGAGGTCCACTGAAAAAAAGCTATTAAATTGTGTGTTTTGGGGAGCTCAAAGTGCAGCACAAGCTGACTACTGTATGAGTACACTGGAGTCTTCCAATCTGGAGTTGCTCCCCAGTTTTTGGACCTTGAGGAAGTAGTAATGTCAATACAGATCTCAGAAACTCTGGGTTGAAAGTCTTTTCTGGGTGATGTATTTTGCTAGGTTTTTAGAACTTGATGGATTTTTGTTCATAATAAGGCTTAACTGTCAAAAGTTTACCGTGATAATGCAAAAAATACCTTTTGATGCATCAAGACCATTGTGGCATATAAACATAAACTTTAGCCTTATCATGTGATTACTTGACCAGTGTATGTAAATTACAAGGTTAAGCTGATTTTTCCAATTTTGTCTTTTCTTTTTCCTTTAAGTGACTCTAAAAAGTTCTGTGAAGAGCTTCTACACACGTGTACCATTCCAGAAAGTAACTGAGATCTCAGTGAGGAATAAGACTGACATGAACAGAAAAACTGTTTCAGATGGGTAGGACATGCCTGTTCCTTTGTTTTTACTGGAAACTTAATCATGCCTGGAATACCAAGACCCTGTTAGGTAGATGAAGGGGATCAGATGTATTGATCCAAGAAAAGCATTATTTAAGAATATTTAGCAAAGATAAAAAAGCATATGAATTAAAGGACATTTATAATTGAATTATAATAATAATGTGCATAATTAGTGATTTTATATATGTGAATTATTACTCATACTGCTACTGAATTGCTGGTTGGCCACTTACATCTC
This sequence comes from Tringa tobata, assembly GCA_033628505.1. Taxonomy (NCBI): domain Eukaryota; kingdom Metazoa; phylum Chordata; class Aves; order Charadriiformes; family Scolopacidae; genus Tringa; species Tringa tobata. The sequence continues at coordinate 2,932,107 of JAHREE010000188.1, forward strand.
TCAGTAATAATGCACCAAATTAATGTAAGCTGATATTTTTAGGGCAGGTATCAAAATACTCATCTAAATTATTAAATGTAGTCTGGTAGATGTGTACTGATAGAACATAATTTCATCTACAAATAGAAAAAGTATGGGTGTGTCTATGCAGTATGAAGAACCTTGAGGCAATCTTATAATGAAAGGCATCTCTACAGGTTCTCAATGTCTCTCCCCTATGCAGTATCCTCTCTTTCCTTCTCCATGGCAGAGACAGATTACTATTCATAATAAAAGTAATGATGTTTTTACTTTTCCAGCTTTTTTGAGTGCGAACGTTGGTGTGATGCTGACCCTTGTTGCACGGGATTTGGCTTTTTTAATGACTCCCAGCTATCAGGTATTTTTTCACTATTTGTATTTTAAAAATATTTTCAGTCTTCCTATGTTATTACAAATTTTACTATTCTTTTGCCATGGAGGACACTTTTAAAGCCCTTGCAGATCTTATGCAGCTCTCTTTAGCACCCGAATATGACCATTTCTAGGAGTTCAGTGCAATGACAGTCTCCACAACTCAGAAATTATTAAGAAAACCTCACAAGAATGAGTCTTTAAGAGGCTGCGGTTTGAACAAAATAAAATTAAAACTAATAAAACTCCAGGGAACTGTTATTTCTCATTTATCAACCTCTCTTCCAAAATGTTTGTTGACTTCTTTTTGTGATTTTTTTTTTTCTGTTTGTTTGTTCCATCTTTAAAACCTAAGGGACTTATAAAACTAAATGTTACTGAATTTAAATGCACGTTAAGCACATAATGTCTGTGGATACTTTAGGCAGCTTAGCCTTTTGGCTTTCTTGGATGTCTGAACTTCTCACAGATTTTAGTATTCTACTTGGAGAAGATTGTTTGAGGATAGGGGTTGCCTATCTTCTCCCATCTTAGTATTTTAGCTTCTTAAGACATCTCAAGTAGAGTTTCTGTTAATCTGAGGAAATCAGATCTTTAAAAATTTGTGTGACTTGAAAGCCATTAGAAAGTCAGATAAACATATTTTACTCACCTGAGATGGCTAATTAAGGGGTGTTGTCACCCAGTGCTCCCTCTATAGTTAGCAGAGAGATGTATAGACACAACTATAGGGTCGTTAAGAGCTTTGGTTGACTCAGTGCTGTTCAGGTACTTTTCTTTCTCTCCGCTTGCTGTGAAGGAAGTGCTCTGTTTAAAAGAAAGTCTTCAGTTGGTTTTTAAAATTGGATGCCATCCAGGTCAAAGTCAATGAAATAGGTTTTAATATTTTATTCCAAATCCAGGTTTAGACAACTAAAATGGCCAGCCTTGGAAGTGTCATGTGCTAATCAATATTCCCTGAGATCATTGGGATGTGCCAGTTTTACAATTAATTTGAGAATTTGGAACACTTCATAAATATATATTTTTAATTCCCTTTTTTGTTGAGCAGACAAATGTAGTTAAGATTGGAATTACTGCACAAATCAAAAATAGTTGACAGCTTTCACACCTCCATGTGACCACGTGAAATCTGAAGTTTTAACTGAATACAACTTAAGTTTCTTTAAACAGTTCTAACACAAATTATGGATTTAAAAGCACAAAACATGCAAAACTGACACCTTTTTGTTCATCTGATCAATATTTCTTATCTATGACATTTCAGACATCCAGTCCTGGCGCTCATATAGTCAAGAGAACTTTCAGTATTGATTTTAACATAGGCTAGAATAAATCTTCAATGGAACTGCTAACTGTCTTTTAAACGCTCTGATTTTTTTCAAGCACAGAAATATATACACTAGGTCTTTGAAAGGCAGAATTTTTATCTTGATGTAAGTAGGGGCTGTGTTTCAACATAAATGCAGATTTTTAATTTCCAGGTTTGGATTAACCAAAGAGGACTGCTTGCTCAAAAATGAGGTCCTGATTTTTGCTCACCTTAATGGGTGATAATGTTGGTTACCTACCTTTCCTCACATTGAATTAATTGAGATTTTTCAACACTATTTTCAACAACAGTAAAACTTTTCCCACTTTAGGTATTTCCTTCCTTTGATTTCTAAGTTAGTGGAGCTTCTTTTTAACACAGTGAAACAGTGCTGTATTCCCTTTCCTTAAAATACTATCTAGAATAGGAAAATTTTTCTTATCATTTCTATAACCCTGTCTTTCCCTGTCAGGTGGAAAGATTGTGTGCCTGACTCTGAACAGCCTGGGCATCCAGACGTGTGCTGAGGAAGCAAGAAGTGCTTGGCAAGTTTCGAATTGTAGTTTGCCAGAGGCTGAAGCCAGAATACACCCATTTGGCTGGTATCAAAAGCCTGGTAAGTGATGCAGGGCACGTGGTCTTTCCAACTGGTTTCTGTACATTGAAGCTCATTATTTAGCCTCAATTTATAGAAGCTTTAGCTTTCAGAAGGAGAACCCATTTGCAGGGACTGCAAATAGACAGGGAAGTCAAGTATGTGCAAGGGAAAGAAAGGTGCATTTTAATCTCTGTTGTTTTTTTTTTTTTTAGAAAAGGAATAGAAATATCACAAAGAAGTGTAATTGTATTTCTTAGATTGTATGGGAGACTTGTGGCCAATGTTGGAATCTAAATATATTTTCTCCTAACTCCACGGTCCTGGTCAGGACATCCTTCTTTGCTTCTCACTGCTGGGCTTATCATTCAACAGTGTGAGTGAATGAGTTGCCTTAAAGGATATGTTTTTTTTATGGAATTTAAAATTCACTTTTGGCTGTTTTGGTAAAGAAAAGGCCAAGAAAAAATTCCAAGATAGCACTGTGTTCTTCAAGCAGTAAGAAACTGTCATGCATTTAAGCAGAAAAAAGTTATGGTAGGTTAGGTAATTTTCTCAAGAGGAATCGAAAGCAGATCTAGTTAAAGTGAGTTTTCTTTTCCATAGTGAAACAAAAGACTCCATTGCTTTGTTGAAGAATTTTAATGGTTTTGTCATCTGTTATACTCCAGGGGCAGGTCTGGTGATGTTGACAGAATGAGAAATAAAATTTGAATAAGGAACACTTTTTTCTGCTTTTAAACTTATCAGAAGGACTGATATCGAAGTAGAGAGGGAAGGCTTGAAGTGTGGATATATACTGTCCAGTGCATGTAATATAAAGATAATCCAGTTGAAGTTGTGTAGAGCTAGATCAGATACCCTTACAATGCGCTGCATTTTACAATGTTGGTGAACTTAAAGCAAACCTTCATTCACACTGTAAGTGTCTGAAAGATGAACTCAGTCCTGAGCTTTTCAATTCCCACACTGGCATTCTGTCCCCTACACCGTCCATTTTCTCCCCCACTGGTTCCACCCTTGTTAAAGAGGAGGTGCAGCATGGAGTTGAGGGGGCACCACAGAATCTTATAGGGTTTCCCAGACCCTCGGTGTGGGCTTGGGGAGGGATGAGGTGAGGGTCTAGTGCTGAGAGGAAGGGAACAACAGGCCTGATAAAGTAGGAAATGAATGGCAAGAGCCTGTGGGCAGGGGGAGCTGAGAGGCAACCGGGGTAAGAACGACAAATGGCAGAAAGGCAAAATGAAGAGTAGATGGCAGAGGCGTAGATAAACTTCCACTTCTTGGAATTTTTTTTCCTCTCATTGATAAAAAAAACACCTGAAAATAAAGTACTTTTCTTACTTCACAGACAGAAGGATAATGAAGAGGAGCTTTGGCTGTATGCAAAGGGGATAGTGTTAGGAGAGATGGTCTCATTTCCTTATGTAGTGAGGAGGCTTCAGATGTGTTTCCACCATACCACACAGCAATGCACAGATGTTTATGCAAATGGAGATATTTGCAGACCAAAATTTGTGTCAGTTGCGCTGGTGTGTTGGACGTCTGGGAACCAGGAAGAGGAACAAGAAAGCTCTGAGTCTAAAAGGGAAAAATGAGTGAAATCTGAAGTAGGAATTTACTGTAGGCAGTGGAGATGTTAGCATAAAGCAGGGTCTTTGGTTTTCCACTACTTTGGTAGTCCACAGTCTTCTGTTGAAAAAAGGTACTTGTGTCTCCGCGTTTCATAGTATGTTAAATTGATGTATGAGCTGTTTGGCCGTGTGGCTCTGCTTATTAGCGATTTGACTTCATATGTATAGTCATGATTGCAGCATATTCAAGGAGGAACATATAGTAGTGTTTTAAAAAGAGCTCTCTGTAGCTCCAAATCCTCACCCCTGTCAATGTGAATGGTAAAACTCCTGAACGTATTGGTTAAGTGCACGTGCAGTGCAAAGCGGAAGAAGCAAACAGAAAATCTGATCTGTCTTCAGCTTCTCTAGGGATGGTGTTCTATATTGTTTTAGCAGAGAATTTGTAACTGATTTGATTAGCTGAAGTGTTTTACAAAATATAAACGCACAGGGGAAACTTCTTGTTTGTTATTTAAAATTACAAGACCTTTAAGGGACATGTTACCAAATGAGAAGTTTTGTGTGTGGAAAATATAAATGATTATTTGAATTTTAATTTGAAAAGATTCCTGTTGGAAACTGACTTGTTCCTAATTCTCCTTTTGAAAAATTCCAGTTTACTAATCAGGAAGCGGAGAAAATCTCATGATTGTTGTGACATAGGAACCAAATACAGAGGGGAAAAAACAGAGAACTACTGAATTGAGTTGGTCATAAATATCTGTATTTTGAAAAGTGTTTGTAGGAATGTATATAAATATGGGAACTTAAGTATGATGTCACATATGAGTGAGATATCAAAGCAGCCTTGCATCCTTACTCTTGGTGTTTGGGATGAGAAGATGCAGCATTCAGATACCAGATGTAATACTGGACATATTAAGGTTTTGATTTTAAACCTTCAAGAATAATTGTTTTAAAATGTTCTGTGTTATCTGCTTTTAGCTGAGTTGAAGAATACCGTGCCTAACCTGTGTCCACCTGTTAATTTACCTCTCAGGCCAGAAAATGGTAAGTGTATTCACATATTAAAGCTAAAACAAGGGCACATCCTCTATTTTTGTATATATTTTTTTTTATATATTACTCAAAGATCACATTATAACAAAATGATTGTTTACCCCACGAGTTTTTTAATTCAGATGCAGCATGTATTCTTTTTATTAAGTGTGTATCATTTAAATGGAAAAATTATTGTTATCCACAGTGCTGGCCTAATATCTCTCAAACTCACTGCCACAAGAGGTCACTGAGGCAAAATATTTGTCAGGATTAATGAAGAAATATGTAATTTATAAGTGTGGATGTCACATCACTTTCAATGGATGTGACATCATATGTTAGTACTGTGGCCAAGGAAGAAAAGCTCTGGCAAGGACAGCCTCCTGAAAAGCTGTTTATTGTGTTATTGTCCACTGCTGTGGGGCTTCTAGTGCCTTTCTTGTAGCCTCTGGTGCTTGCCAGGATGGTGAGGGATGACAGATTAGACAAATCACCAGCACTTCCTGTCAGTAATGCAGAATGCAAGGAGCGACAAGGAGTTCCCAAATAGCTACAAAAAATTACAATAGAGATGCAAAGTCAAATTTAGCAAATCTAGTTTTCAAAAAAAAAAAAAGAAAAAAAAAAGATTATAAAAGGGACTATTCCTCCAGAAATTAAGGCAGGTTTATAGTGCATTATAATTGGTGGTACAGAAGGATGATAAACTGTACTGCCTCTAATCCTTCTTTGTGGTTTTCTGCAAGGGAGTATTATCTCAAAGATTTTTCAGAACTGGATCACAAAAAATGTAGTATTTGAGGTGTGTGTTGGGTCCCACTTTTGAAGAGATGCTGTAACTTGCTATGAAACCATCTTTTTTTCTTTTTTTTTTTTTTGTATTGGGAAGAAAAATTTATTTCAGTCTTGCAGGAAATTAATCTTATGGTACTCAAGTGTTATTTTAAAAGTGGGTGAGTCTTCTTAATCAATGAAACTTAACTGCTGTCTTTCAGGGCTTTTTGTTTATTGCCTCTTAAAGATATATGCAAATTGTCAACAGCTACAGGCTTTCCTGATGTGTCCTTTCCAGAAATATACAGCATATTTGCTAAAAGCTGCGCGTAACGGAAAGGAAGCAGGTTAACTAGTCATTAGATAACTCAACCTAACCTAAGGTTGAAGTCTCATCCTCTCAACCTTGTTGAGAAGTCTCATCCATCTCTGCCCTTGATTATTTGTTTGATCTGAGCAAATTTGTTAATCTGTTTGTGTCAGTCTTTTCTTAATCTATATGCAACTAGCCTTGCAGGAGATGGTTAATTTTTAATATTGAGTTCAGAATTTATTACTTACCATTTCATCATCATATCTATGACTACCAGTCATGATCATGTTCAGAAAATTAGTATTATTAGTAGAATTTGTGCTTTTACAATGATTGTTTTAATGTAATAGAGGGAAAACACCTATCTTTATTGGTAAGAAAAATATTTTTTGTCTAAAATGAAGGAGCTAGTGGGCTAATGTGTAGGTTGGGCAATTCAACTTCTTTGCAAAGTGTTTTTCCCATGGCACGTAGAAAACTGCTTTACTAAAGTGTTTTTTCTCCCACTGTGAAGTTTTATAGTGATTTTGTCATTTTCCTTTTATGTTTTTCTTGCTTTCTTAAGTCTAGGAAAATAGTGACCTAAACGGCACTTAAGGAAATTAGGCCTTTCTATCTGTCATTTGCTTTCTACTCCAAAGAGTGCTCAGAACTTAGCCACAGCAAGGTATTCATCGTACCCTCAGTAAGAATCTTAGTCTGTCACACCCATTTCCAGGTCATGTTTCCAAATGCAGAACAAGTAGGTATGTCTGTGGTTCTCAAAGGTCTGGTTAACCACCCAAGTGAGCAGAGCTTCCCATAAAGAGAAAGGATTCTGGATTGGAGTGGTTGTTCTGAGGACAGCAGTCAGGACAAGTCACTGAATGACAAAGATGACAACTAGCCCGAATGCCAAATTAGCACTGGTGTCCTGTACTATTTGGGTTTCTAACGCCAGTGTGTGCAGCAACACATTCAAAATGCAACTGGGCACCATCTGTCCTTCTTATGTTCTGTCTCATTTTGATAGTAAAAATACCAGCCTGGTTATTTAGGTCAAATTTCTGTCTCTGTCACGTTGTCCGTGGTCTTGGAAAATTTTCAAAAACATTGTTTCCAAACTCTTTATGATTATATAGGTTATATTAATATATGCTATAGAAGATTAATGGTTTTAGGATGGGGCATCATAGAAAAACTAGCGGTGACTGAATTTGCTACATTATGCTATTTTTTGTACATGGCGAAAAAAAAAGTAATACTGTCCCTCCTGTGTGGTGACCAGATGGTGAGTGTAAGAAAATGTCACTTTTTAAAGGGCTCGGTCATATGTGTATGTATGTGTATATGTGTGCATGTAAGCATATATATGTATTTAAAATATATTTAAGACTTTTCATCAAAAGATTAGAAAGATACTTAAATGTGAATACTTTGCCAGAACATTCTGTGAAATAGTGAAGTTAATGTCATGTCCCATCTAGAGTCTGAGTTTACTGAAGCACAATTAAGGCCTATATTTTAATAGTTAACATATTTGACTGCCTCATTTTCTAGTTGGCCAATTTGAAATCCTGAGGACTGAGTGCCCAGCACTTCCACCCATTTGCAGTCAGGGTGCTGACTTCGTTCCATGTCTGTGGTGTTTCCAGCCCTGTGGAAATTCTTCACATCGTGAAGAAACCCAGATTAGCACACTTATTTTCAGTCTTGTGGGAAGTAGACGCTTTGCCTGTTTTATTCATTGTTCTTCTTGATGGTGAGGGTAGAGACAGGTAGAGTCATCGAACAATAGAAAAAGCCTCAATAAGAAGGATTTTTACAAGTATGTGGGGAGCAAAAGTAAGGGTAGAGAAAATGTGGTTCTGCTGCTGAAGGGGGCAGGATGTGGAAATTCATAGACCAGGTGGGTGTGCTGCCATGCAGAGGACCTCATCAGACTAGAGAAATGGGCAGACTTGCATCTTGGCTCTAACGGTTTTCCATCAAGTTGTCTTTTAGCTCTGTCTGAGAACTGGCTAGGACCCTCATCTCGCAATTGTACGGAGAAGCTGTTTTAATGTTTAGCCTTAGCAAGAGTTGCAGGCTGAGGTAACATCTGACACTAGCTGGCTTATGTAGATGTAAGAAGGTACAGTTTGAGGAATCCTGGACATCTTGCAGGAGGCTTGTTACCTACCAACTTCTCTATCTCTACCCTTAAGGAAGGATATTGCTTTAGATTTGAGCACCTCTGAAGAGCCAGTAGAATCCTTCAGCCCTGGAGATGGTGAAGTGCCATTCTTTAATTAAAAAAAACCAAACAACACAAACAACAAAACAATAAACAAAAAAAAAATCAACACAAACCTGTCAAGATTCTCCATTTTCTCCCTCAATAAGCTGGAGAATACCCTTTAACAGAAAAATTTATTGCCCACAAAGCACTTTTTTGTCCATTTGTTCTACAATTAAGCCAACTCCCTAAAAGCTAGATTGTCTTTCTATAGACTGTTACCAGATCTTAGTTTGTCTCACTTTCTGTGTTATTTAAACTCAGAATGTCACTTTTTGTTCATTTTATTCTTTAACTGCCCAAAGTTAGCAAGGGACAGCTAGAATAATTTAATTTATGCTATATCTGCCTGAAGGCAGAAATTGTTGAGCCAAAAAGCTTCAAGGTACTGTCCACCCTGTTAATCCCACTGTACACAAAGAGGAGTTCTGTTGCAGTCACTGCAGATCTGAAAGATGAAAAGTTGAGACCAAATTCTTCTGTCAAATAATTTGCTGGAGTTTCCTTCACTGAAACTCTCTCTAAATAATTGAGTAAAAACATGTATTTGTTTTCCTTCTATTTCCCAATCAGGGCTTTTTATGATGTTCATGAGCAGGAATCTTCCTAAAACCACTGGGCCTTTGAACCTGCAATGCCAGAAATACTTTTCAATAGCAGCTTCTTTTCATGCCCTGCCATAGAATAGCCCGAAGCCACTGGGGAGGTGCTTCCCCATGCGAGGCTAACCTCAGGAGAGATAGAGCAAGAAGGAAGGCTTGGGGGTTTTCTCGTTCTTTAATTTGTACCAGATTATTCATTCAGCAGCCCATTGTAGCCCTGTGATTCCTCTTGACAGCCTGCGGCTCCTGTTGGAGTTCCCCGGGTTATTCTCCCTGTAAGCAGTGCTGCTAGGCATTTCTAACACTCATTAGATGCCCAATTATCCTGCAAAAAAAGGGAACTAAGTGCTCTGTAATGCCTGTAGGTCACTGCTTTCTAGCAGGAGGGAGGTGAGCAGTGCACTTTTACCTGAATTCTCATCATTTTTTTGTGGCTTAAACATCTTTTGCCTATTTGTATTCTTGCAATACCCTTTTCTGATACAAGGTTAAACTCTCCAAGTCATCTTCACCACTGATCTCTAGTGCATTTAACTGGATGTGTGGTTTTCATCTTTACCTAAATGAATACTTTTATTTTTCTTCTGTACATCTGTCACGTGGAGCAGAACACGCTCCTGCTGGTCGGTTGTGATTTTCATGTAGTTTCTGTTATCTGAGAAATAAGGCTTGAAAAATAGGCTGAACAGACTGGGAAAGTCCAATTTGTTATGTTTGGAGCATTTTTTTTCCCCTGAAGAAGTTTATGTGCTGTGGTGACACTGAGTATGGAACCATTTGTAGCTAGTTTCAGGTATGATCTATGACCTTTAATGATGGGAGGACAAATGTTATTTTAAGACTGCCTGTGCTGAAAATGCTAATACGTCATGTGCTAGAATTTAAGTAACAACTCTGTTGGGTTGCATGAATATGGGGGAATGTTATATTAAAGAGAAAACAGTTGGGTCTCACAATTAGGTTTGAGATGGAACTTTCTACAGCCAGCTGTAAGATATCGGAAGATAAGGGAAGTTTTTTATGAGAAATTTTGTATTGGTATTTTGTGGTTGCATAATGCTGTTATTCAAATGATCTATGCACAGGAGTTTGAGCTGTGGACATTTTTATATCTTTACAGTTAAGACTGGAAGAAGCAAAACAACCTATGAAACATGTTACCTAGCTTTTTTAGGAGGAATACTTGTGCTGAAAGCAAATGAGAGCCTGCAAATATTCCCATGCATGTAAGAATGTGGGAGAAGTGAAACTGATATGTAACTTCTGCTCTTATATTTTGTTATGAGATTTATGAGTTGTATACAGTAATTATCCAAACTTTCATGAGCATTTGTGTCTTCAGGTTCCTCAGTTTTTAGTGGGATATGGGTATCTATCTTAGATTTGACAACTGCTAGAAGACAATGGCCCTTAAATGGTAATCTCTGCATGGGACTGCAGATCGTAAACAGATCATATGGGCTCCATTCCTATTCCATTCAAATCAAGTAATTCACTGAGAATACACAGAGTCATATGGATGTAATGATCTGTTAGGCCCATCCTGTTTCTGCCTCCTGTGATCCCCTAATGATTTATTCCCTCGATGCGGGACTGAGAAGTGGCTATGGGGTTTTCTGATGTGGGAATCGGGCCACCTCAGCATGTGAGGGGTATTTCCATTCTCAACAGAGATGCTGATGGTAGTACATGTGCTGATGTAGCTGACTTTGGTGGTTAATAGCATTGTTTATCTTCCTGTTTTCCCACAATGCTGAGGATATGTCAGAGAGATCTTTGGTGTGAAACAAAGACAGCCTTACTTTATCCACCCTCAAGTGATTTACCGTTCCCCCATACAGCATAATGGACCTCTGGTGTAGGATCACTCTATCTTTGGTCTTAAATTTGATTTTTATTCTGTTTGTAAACATTTAGTCTTTTGAAAACAGCTTATTTTAAACCTGGATAAATATCTGGTACATTTTTAGTATCCTATTACTATACCATTTACTATAATTGGCACTACTGAAGGAGGCAGAAAGCTTGCATTTAACATGAGCATAGCAAGACTGCTCATTGCTAAAGGCCATAAATCACACCTTTGTTAGGCTGGGACATATTTTTCTGAGGTGTGATTATAGTTATTGTGTTGCAGTTTTGAGAAAATTGCTCATTTTGAGTTGTTCAAATCTCAGTGAATGGACAAAAATGAGAAGCAACTATATTTTAGACAGTGTATATTTTCTGCAGGTCCACTCTGAGTTGATGATTTTCTGGTTTTGGAGATTGTTGGTATACAGAGAGGTTGTTGGTATTCAGGCAGGTTAGCAGTCTTCATTGGAAAAAATCTCTGAATGCTGGGAATACAAAGCACTGAGTTCAGTCTGTAAGCATGTTTTGGGCTTGAGTCAAGGCTATTAAATATGTCTCACAAATCTCAGAATTAAGATGAGAATTTGTCTTTCAAACATGAATTAGCCATACTGAACCCAGAGATCTGATTTATGTACCTCTGTAGCCTCATGTTAACCTCATCTGATTTATGTACCTCCTCAACTTCACAAATTTTCTTCTAAATTTAGCTTGTTACTTTATTGCACTTCTGTATCTCTGCGTCCTTATCTCAAACGTCAAATTTTTCAGCAAATTCAGAACTGACCCCTCTTTGCTCCCACTGAAGTCAGTGATGAAACTTTTATTGACTTATGAAAAGGATTTTATAATGTCATTGCCTGTGAAAGTGGGAGGCTGAACTCTGTGCCCCCAGGAAATCTATTCCAATCTTGTGATCTTATAACTTGAGTGGGAACAGAGTAAGGCCAGTGTGAGTCCTTTTGCAAATCCAGCCTTAAACCTTGCCTACCCAAACAAGAACATCTGGAAGAGCGAGGCTCTCTGTATGGGACATCTATAATTTTGCAATAAAAGTTACAGGGCTGGCTGGATTCAGAGTGCTGTAATTATCCAATCAAAGCATGTGCCAAAATGTGGTTTGGAAGGTCAGAGCTTAACCTATATATAAACCAGAAACGTCTTCCAGCCCATCAGGTGCACCATGCATTTTCAGTGAAGCAGTGCCAGGCTGTAGCTTTGTGCCTTGTGAAAGCAGTTTCTAGAGGCGGCAAGTTTAGATCAGCCATGGACTGTTTGGCCCAAGTAATGAAGCGGTTGTGCACGGCTGTGGGCATTGCTGGATCTGCTGCCAGGAAAAGGGAAAAAGGAAACAACTAATAGCCAAATTCTCACTTGCAGCGAACTGCTGGCTGGCAATGTCCACAGTGGTGCCATCCATAGACAGCTCTGGGTTAAAGGGCTTTGCTCTGTCATTAAAATAAGCATTAGTTTTTCTGTATTTATCTGCATTTGGGGTCAGCTGGGCGGGAGATCAGAAAGGGAAAACATTGGAAGTCTCAGTATCTAAATCTGGTCTGACATTAGGAATGTTTCATCCAGGACTGAGAATACCACTCCCCCTCCCCTCACTCCAACCCAAAAAACAACCCCATGTGTGTAGTGGGAGGTTGCATAAGTCACTTCTGTGAGATTTGGGGCAAAGAATAAACAAAATAAAATATGCTTTACATATGAATTGATGATCTATGGATGTTTGAATCATGAGTGCTCTTCTGTGCCTAGCAAGGTCTGCAAAAGGCCCATTGTGTCTTACATGTATTTAAAATGAAAGTTACTAATTCGACTACCCCACATAAAGGGATAAAATAAAATATTTTAATATAGAAGTAGGAAGTTAATTTTTTTGATCAAATGCAGAACACATATGCCTAATAACAATAGTGTGCACTCACAAGCTTAATTTGAGTACCTTCAAAAGATTTTAGTAACAATAAGCTAGTAAACCTCAGGGAAATAAATACAGAAGGCCAAATTCAAGTGTCAGAGGTGTAAATAAAAGGAATTTTTTTGCTTTTTTGGAATTGTTTTGGATTTCTTTCTTGAGAGAGTATAGTTTAGCTTAGCAGGAACACTTCTGAATGTTTGACCTGTGAGCAAACGGAGACATATAAGAATTATGAGACCTGCCGAGGTCACTTGGTGAGTCAGGGAAGCTATGGGGAAAGAGTAAATCTGGTGAAATATCTTCCAAAACCACTGATGCACCCAGACTTGTTGACTTACAATAGAATCCATACAAGGCTCTTTTTTGGAGGAACCACAGCCAGTAATTTGAAGCTTTGTGTCTGAACCTAGGGAAATTACTTGTTTCAGCAGTAGGACCTCAGTTACTAGTACTGTACACAGTGCAAGATGACACATTGATTAAAAAAAATCTTTTCTTGTTCATGTTTTCAGAAAAAAAATATTTAAGAAATAATTGAAAACACAAACCAATGAGATATAATCTGGAAAAGTAAGACTTGGAGGATCTAGTAGTTCACATAATCTCCGGAGAGGATTTAATGGTTGATTCTCCATCACTTACAGAGTTCATTTCTATTTTTAGGTATCTTTCTAAATAAATGCCACAAACTGCCACCCTAGATGTAGAGGCTGACATCTTCTAATATGAGTCATGCAACTGGTCATATTAGATGGTTTTGAAATAGAGAAACCATTGACATTATGAAATGTAGTCATTTCCATATAACTAAAATCACTGTATTCCTCTGAAACAATTAAATAGTCAGTGCTCTAGGGGAAGAAAAAAAATTAAGTGCAGTGCAGTAGGTCTGTTGCACAAGTCAAGCTGTGATTGCAGGGTCATGCTCCATTACCAGTTCAGATTCCCTCTGAATATAGTGCTGATGGTGACTTTACTACTCTGCGGTCAAGTATATCCTCTTTAACATATGACAGTGCAATACCAAATTAACCTTCATTTTTACTTAGCTGGAGACTTTCAGGCTCTGTCTCATGGAAAAGTTGCCCATGAATGCAACAGGAGTAGAATGATTTTGAAGTGTTTGAAAAGGACCCATGCTTTCTTGCCTACTTCACGCTTGGGCTATTTGGGAAGCTGTAGGGAGTACAGTGGGTCAGGTCATCACTCCATGAATCCATGAGACATTTTCTTCAGCAAGGGTGAGAGCAAAGGAGCTAGTGTTAAGGTAACAGCCTTGGCGATGGTGGTAGCATATATGTTTTTTCAGCTTGTCCTCTGGGAGATAATCCATGCTTGAGGCTTACACTTCCTGGGGAAGGTTTTACCTTGCAAAAGCAAAGACTTTAGCACTACTATAGAGCCCTGGCTTGTGGCAGTTGCCCTGTGTTGTCATGAATTATTTGGAATAAAATAATTTTGAAATCGATTTTAGTCATCACTATTTCCTGCCTATTTGCTCAAGGAATGATGCGACCAGGCTAGTCTGTGGTCTGTTTTGAGTTCTCATCAACTGGACAAGTACATCAACATCAGGATTTCCAAGGAGCAAGGAGGGTGTGCCACAGCCCTGATTGTATGAACCCCAGACCTCAGCTTGAGATTTAATGTTGAGTGGTATGGTCACAGCTGACTTTCTGTGAGGAGGGGAAGGAAGGAAACTTTGGCCATCTTTGCAAGTCACCCATTTCTCAGAAGACTAGAGGAAATATTTAATGAAATGACCGGTCATAACTTTTGCATCTGTGTAGTAAATGAACTCAAGCAACAAGGCAAGATCTGCTCACCAGGAATAGCAAGTCAACAGCTGACTCAGCTCTGTCCTCCCCTTACAATTACATGGAGAGGATAATTCCAACCTCCTGTTTAGAACTCAGTGGCCACAGCAGGACCCTTTTGCTTCTAAAACATATTGAACTGTTGAAAGGAACAAAAATAATTAAAGGCCAATTCTTTCCCAAGGTTTCTTTTTTGACTTTTGTGTGCAGAATTAAAAGCCTGCAGGATATTTTTATCTTTTTGTGTACGAGCAAAGAATGTTGGTGGCATTTTTTTAAAATGCACTGTGAGACAGAAGAATAATTTGTGATGAATACCAGAGTCAGTATGTATGTGTATACATACACTTACATGTGCATATGCATGTGTACATGTATATATGTGAATATACATGTTTGTAAATGTGTATATACACAGGTGTACATATATATATTTGTGTATATATACATATGAAATAAAGTTAAATCTGAATTATATAAAAGTTCCATGACATTAGAACAGTTCATAAAATTTAAGGTTTTTCCATTTAGGAAATCAAATTAAAATGATCAAAATAATCCTTGTGACCTTTAGAAAAGAAAAGTCTGTAAATCTGTGAAAATTGCATGTGCTACTGTGGGATTTTGGTCAATTGCTTGTAAGGGAAGTGAAGACATAATTTTCACATTTGTGAAAACTGTTGTCTCATTTTCACTTAGTCTGTAAGGTTGGGACTTGCTCTCTGAATGTAGATGTATGCAGACAACATAAACATTTCCATTTCAGCTACTTGCATGAGGTTCCCTATAGAGACAACTTGGACATCTGCCTCCTGTAATCAGTGAATTCCTGGGGGTGATTTGTCCCACCCAAAAGCAGATATCTAAAGCAGGATGGAGATACTGTATAGTAAACTGTTTGTTCCTCCTGAGAGTACAAGGAGTTGGTGTAATTAACTCAGCTGCACAGGAATTTGTGTGCAAGCATTATGACCCTTAATGTAATTACATCTGTTCAGAAACATTTTACTTAAACTGGTTGGATTTACATGTAAACCTGGATGGAGCTGCTCATTTACTTCTTTATTAATTGAATACCTTTGTAAATTTAGTTTTAAATGACTTCTGAAGATGAGACTGGACCCTCTAGTCAATCAGAAGCCTTTGAATATTATATTTCATTTGTTCCCTGTTGATGCAAAGGAAGGTGAAAGTCTTTCATTTGGGAACTCTCCAGTGCTTTTCCCTCTCTGTTATTTTCCTCTGAAGTTATTACTGATTTATCTAGTTATATTTTTTTGTATGGTTCATTTTACAGAGTATTTGGATATATGGCAACCTTTAAACGTGTCCTCTGTTCTCCTGGATTCATCCATCTCAAACTTTGAAGTTGTTCAAGTTAGTAGAGATATATCCAATGACTTTTCCACTGCCAGAGACTTTTGTCTATCCGGTAAGAAATGTTTATTCATAGCTTTACAGAAAATATTGGCTCATAGAATCATCTAGGTTTGAAAGGACCTTTAAGATCATTGACTCATTAGATAGAAACACCACAAACATCTTCTCTCCTTCATCCCCAACTCCTTTCTTACGTAAATACATTGATTTTACTTTTTTTTTTTGTTTAAGACTACCCTAGTGTCTGTGATTTTGAGAGGAAAATAATTTATCTAGTGAAAATACGATGGACATAAAGTGTCATACAGGGGCTGGGTAATTTTGACATCTCTTGGGCACAGAGACCTCTTGCTTCATCAGGGATTGTACAACTTGGGGAATATTGTAGCAAATAATTAAAGGGATAATTTAATTATTTTCTAAAGAACAGTTACAGGGTGCTCATCAAGTGAGACGTGGTAGAGCCACCTCCCATTATCTAAAGTAGCCTGTAGCTGTGGTGAGTGAAGGCAGGTTAACTGAGAGCTGGGATGAAGCAGGGTTGGGCTGCAGTAACAACAAAGGGAGCTGCTTTAATCAAGAGCCTGACTAGACAGCAAAGAGTCCTTTAACTTCACATGACTAGCAAAGCCTCAAATGCCACAGAGTGATAGAAATAAGGAAAAGTGAAGGTGTTGCTCCCACCTACCACAGAAGATGGCCCTTGGAATGGTCCCATTTTCTGCAGTGGATGGTCATCACCCTATGAAGGTGAGCACTGCAATTATTTTCCCTTTCCTTTTTCTATAACTGAAGGACCCTTTCTAAAGGAAAGGTGTTGGATATCCACCTTTGAGCACAAACTGGGATGAGACAATCACTTTTCTTATTCTGAAACATTCCCCTGGGGACCATTTGAGTTCAGCTAAGGTCTTCACTACTTTATTAGAAGATGTTTTTCTTCTCCTAAGAGCTGTGATACAAGTTCTCTTGCTATATTACTCCGTTTTAAACCAAATACAACCTTTTCTCCTTTAACTATTTTGGAGAATGTTCTGGGAATCTGGGGACATTTATGTCCCATTATTCTGCTTTAGAGCAGAATCATTTTTGCTTTATCTGTTGTAAAAACTTTCTTTTAAGCATCTTCTAACAATGTCACACAAAATACTTTGAGCATACATTTTTTACCTGCTCTTTTTCTTCGCTTTTTACCTTACAGCTTGTTCAAAGAACCAGTCGTGTACAGTGGTTACACTGGAAATCCAGCCTTCAGCTATAAGATGCCTTTTCTACCCTGATACACAGATATGCAACCATGGCCTGCAAGGACACAGCTGCTGGGTTCTACTCAAAGAGCCAGCTACATATATCTACAGGAGACAAGGTAAGAGCAGGTGAAGGCTGTGGAGGAAGGAACTCAACTGTGGTGGTCTGTGCACAATTCTCTTGAATGGGTGCGAGGAAATCCTCAGGTATAAAGGTAGGTATAAAGGAGTCTGGATGTCTCCTAGACAATTGTCCATTGCTGTTTCAGTGGAGCTACAGCCAAGTGAAATGGGAAAATGTTCCCATTTATTTTTCATTAAAATGCACAAAATCATAATGTTATCATCTAGTATTGAAGCAGGTATAATAAAGGAAGTTTGGTCTATAAAAGACATTTTGGAAAGTGCAGAACATTAAAAACAAACCAAAAAACCAGCAAGAAAAGTTCAGCTCCTTCCTCTTCATCTGCAGTAGATTAAGTGTCAGGGGAGAGGAATAAGTCTGAAAATCTCTCTCCCTTTTTGTAGAAATCTTCAGATTTATATTCTAATGTGGTGTCTGATCTGGAAAAAATGTTTGAATAGGGGTTTGGGAAGTTAAATGTTCATAGCCAGTAGCTAACATCTAGCATAGCAGGAAGTATTTTATAGGAAGAGAATAACACAAATTTACCTATGTTTCATTTAAAGTGAAACAGAAACTTAACAGCTTAAAATTAAGGGAAACTGGATTAATTTTCATTTCTGAAATGGTGCTAACTTGAAAAAGAAAAATATTTTTCTTCTGTTCCCTCCCAAATAGATTTATTCCTGCCCATTTCTGAATCGGATTTAACCCCAACTGTGTACATCCCATCCCATGGAGATCTAGTGGGCAAATCCCAGGTGATCCGCATTGGCTCAGAATGGAGAAATATCAGCCAGTTCCTGGGGATCCCATATGCTGCACCTCCCCTTGCAGAGAGGCGCTTCAGTCCTCCAGAGCCCTTTGCTTGGGTGGAAACCTGGAATGCTACCGTGGCTCGGTAAGAAACCCCTTTGATCATCTGCAGAAGTGCTTGTCCATCCAGGTGCATGAAAGTAGCTGGAGCGATAGCTGGACGACAATATTCAGTCCTTTCTTGCAAAAAAAACTATAGGGTACAGATTGATACAAATTTGAGACTTTGTTTAACAAAAAGAATACTTTCTCTGTCTATATATTAATGTATGCAAACACCTCAAGAAAAAAATGCCTTGAATCTATGCATAACTCCCCACTGACTGTCTGCTTTCAGTCCATTTTCATTCTGCTTATTTATATAAGTATTTATAATTTTTCTACAGATACATTTTACTCCTGCTGAGCCATAAAGTTGTAGAGTATTTAATCAAACAAGGGCTCTTTGACGCAGATGTAACCAGATGCTGTGAGCCTCATATAGAAATTCTCTGCCTAGAGGTGTCTAGGAAATCAGGCTGAAGCACCCAGATAGTCTTTTCAGTCCAAAAACTATTAAAAAGCAAATACTTACTAAATGGCTTGGACAGAAGCACAGAAGTTATAAACATTTTAGGTAATGCCTTAAGAGGAAATGAGCACTCGGAACTGTATTTAGTAGATGGGCCAAATTTCTCTGAAGTCCCTGTGTCTAATATTTCCTGTTGGCTGGTTCTGCCTCTCCAGGCTGTACAGACATCGCTGTTTGTTGAGCTTAGGTTGGAGGGACTCCATGGACATAGCCTTTGTCTGCATCATTGTGTTTCATTTAGTTTTAGGATATGATTCTTAATTTTGTGGCTTTGGGGAACCAAAATGACAAATTTTGAATGTGTATTTCTTGAAGAAAAGAGGGTTTGGGTGACAATACTTAGTGTGCTGTGGAACGTGTTAGAACAAAGGATTTATTTTAAAAAAAACCAAACAAACCACAGCAAATAGAAATGCAATAACAAGAAGAAACGAGGTATGAAAGGAGAGTGCCATTACTGACAGAAGTGAAATATTTATTTGTCAGCCTGGACCTGATAAAAGACTAAAAAAACCAACCAAACCAAAACCCCTCCAAAAGCCCCCCACCAAAAAAAAAGCCAAAAAAATCTCCTCCCGCTGTTGGAGTCTCCAGCTGCTGGAGGAGCTGTGGACTTGCCTCAGCAGGTGGCAGCCTTTCCCTGGAGTCGGTCCTAGCATGAGGAGCTGGAGGTGCTGGGAATCTTGATGAGTTGCTAAAAATATATAAAAAAAAAATATCCATGAGCACGGGTGATGATTCCTGCACCCCTGTTGAAGTCTACCTGATTAGTAGTGTTAGACCTGTTGTTCTAGTTGGGTTCCTACCTGGGAATTTGTGTTTTGTCAGCCAAAAATGGCATGAGGAGTTTTGGTTCGGTGCTTCTCTATGTTAGTGTGAAAGCTGTTGAGTGATATCACTGTCCTAGGAAACTCCTTTATGGAAAGATTTTGTAGCATTGTATTAAAGATGGTCTTTTTACTTGCGGTTTTATATTAAATTCTTCACACCTGCAGTCTAAAATTTTACAAGGGCATAAGAAATGATAATTGGGAAATGATTCTCTGAGATATTACTGTCTTTTCCATAGCCTCATTTGGCTTCTTCCTTAATAACTTGTGATGCTTTTCCATAACTCATTATGTGATATAAATATGGCTGTGAAGCAGAAGAAACTGGCTTCAAAATAGCTTATATCTGAACTGCAAAAGTCATGCACTTGATTCTCATTGTGGATGGAGCTCAAGCACATGAATCTCATACAGATGGTGGCCAGAAAATGATTTTCTGTATGTGGCTGGATGACTGAATTCCTATTTAAAGATTACTTTTAACATTGCTGGGCACTGTTAATGGTCTGCTATGATTCTTCAAGCAAAAAGATTTTAAAAATGCAATAAAATTTTAAACTTACCGTATTTTCCCACATACCATTAGAAATGAAAATAAACATAAATAAATGTAAACCACAGACGATTAGAAATTAAAATAAATAACTGGCATTTCAGCAAAAGAGGTGGATTATATAGGTGTGCAGGCAATAGTAGGGGGAGACCTGCCCCTGAGTCCCCCAGTCCTGCTCCTCTTACATCTGGTGCTAATTTTGTGCACTTTATGGAAAGTGTGAGTTTTCTGAAGGCTTATTTTCAAGTTCTAATCTTTTTAAAATGAGGCTGATTTTCTGAGGGAAGGATTCTAGACATGAAAATATGTGTTTTTTGCATTTGGATGTGTATATACAAACTCATATTTGTTACTAAGGTATAGGTAGGCATAGTTTTAAGTGGGATTGACATCTACAGATTTAAAGATTTTATGAACTTAGTGCATTAAAAAAAAAAAAAAATATTAGGAAATGGCACCGGTGGAAAAAGAATACAAGCCTTTTTATTGTAATTTTCTCAATCCATGTCTCTAGGGCAGCTTGTTGGCAGCCAGGAGACGGAGACGCCCCGCCGTACTCTGTCAGTGAAGACTGTCTATATCTGCACGTCTTTGTTCCTGCCACCACTGTAAGTAGAAGAGGAGTTGAATTTTTTTTTTTGTAGCTGAGCATTGTCTCTTTTCAAAGTACTTTTAATTGGTATGAATAACTTTTTTTCATGTGGTGTCCGCAAAGCCCTGCAAGGTTAAATTAGACACTCTGTTGTTTGCACTGGTGCAAGAGTATTCCCTGTAGGCTTTCAGTGAGCTGTGTTTGGGTAACAAGGAGGGTAGCAAATTAAAAAGCTAGAAATAAGAAAAAGGCAAAGAGGAAAACAAAACACAAGAGGAAGGTAGATTTTGTGAATGCTAAATTTGTGCCCAGCCCGCAGAACATAAAAATAGATGTTTTAAAGATGACTGGGAGAACGGTACAATCTGAGAAACTGTCATTTGAAAGATCTTGAATTTCTCATTCCAAGCAGATATAAAATAAATCTTCAAGTTAAAGCCAAGCTTAGATGATCAGCCAAACCCCAGGGGGCTGGGGATAAAGATGCTGAATAACATGTGAATCCCACTGAAGAGTGGGCCCAGAGCACAGGATTTTTTTTTCCACAGTACTGGTAATTTTCAGAGGTGACAGTGGTTATAATAGAAATTTATGAGTCTGTCATACTACATGTCAGAAAGAGCTAGTCTAGCTATCTGACAGCAGCACACACAGTCCCTTGCAGGCCCTTTTAATCACCAGAAAGACCAGCAGTCTGTTTTCTCCCTGCAGCACCAGCCTGTCATTTTGCCTTGAGAACAGTCATCGCTTATTGAAAACATCAGGTCACTGTCCCAGGCAGTTTGCCATCTCTGCCTGAGTGCTGCTTTCAAGATAGCTTATTTGAAAGCAGTGCATTTGCCACCATCTGATAGACTAAATAGGCTTGTCTTTGCTCCTTGGAGGTACCGAGAACTGAATCCCTCCTGTCTTTTGTAGAGGTATAAGGTAGAAGTAGGTCTGATCAAGTCAATCAGTTTCACATGCGTAAGTCTAGCTCAAGAGAGAACCAAAACTTCTGTTTTTGCAGAAGTAGCTGGGAGCAGAAGGCATGGCATTTTCCTGTTTCTTTTTGTGGTGAGGTCTATTTTTTACTCACATACAGAGACCTAGAGTTATATATTTTCAGCCCATGGAAAGTTAAATTAGCTACTGAATACTGAATATAAAACCTCCTTGAGAGCAGCAAATGCAGAGGTTGTTCAGGAGCATTTTGAGCCTGAACAAGGGCATGGTGCAGGGGCTTCTGCCTGCCACCAAAGGACTCTTTAAGTGCCAAGCAGTGAAGAAGGTGAATGATATCACCTCAATTTGCTTCCACAGCTACATGTACCACATAACCCTCCAAATAAAACTGGCACTTCTGAGAGGCTTTTTTCCATGTAGAACCACCACCACCTGTCACACTAGCAGAGCAAAGCTGTGCTTCAGCTTGATTCACTCAAATGTAAGATCAAGAGTTGAAACTCTCCACTAAATAAGAATAGAAAGTGTGCCCTCTCTCCTCTTCTCCCTGCATGTGTTATTCCCATCCTAATCACACTCAATTCTTTACAGAGCAGTATTGCGCAGTAGTAAAAGCACTTGAGGTTGCCTGGCTCGGTAGAGTTTAAATCTATCCCTGCCAAGTAGCTCATTAAATGTTTTACAGAAGAATGGAGAAGATGATTCTGAATATCATAACGCCTTTCAGATTTCCAGCTGACTTGCAGCTTCCTGGTGAATGCTGAACTTCTCTCCCCCTCTAGGGTTTGTGCATGGGACCTAAGCCCCTACAGGTGTGAGACCAGAGTGGAGCTGCTGTGCTCCCCAGAACACATCCCCTGGTAGCCTAGCCAGGGAGACATCTGACCATGTTCCAGCTGGAACCCTTTGAGCAGATTTTACCCCCTCAAAGTGCAAGTGTCTGTGTTTTGTTGCTAAATATGGAGAAAACCCTGCACTGGGTGGCAGCCGTGGCCTGTCCCCGAGGAACGTGCTGGCCCCACTCTGCCCAGCATTGCCCCACTGCAGCCTGGCATCGATGCTGGCTGTGCTTCATCTGAGCCTGGTACCAAGTGGTGGGGGGTACCAGACTGGCTCCATGAAGGGCTTCAGTTCAGCCCTTGCATTTATTCTGCCTTGGCAGCTCTTCTGCCTCACATATTTAATTGCAGTGTTTGGTTGAATGTGGTGGAGAACAAGGCTCGGGGGAAATTCACTTATATTCAAAATAAATTATTCGCAGACTAAAGTACAGTAAAAAATTAATTGGCTACCAAAAATATATAGGTAGGTGATAGGAAATATCTCATATTATGAGGCATAGTTCAATCACAGCATGAAAATAATTGTACTATGCTGTTAAAGAGGTTAACAAGAAATGGGAAGGCAATTACACTAGTAATACTGGACACTTGGCACAGCCCTGGTGCTAAGTCTTCCCCCAAATTGCTCCATAGCTGTTGCAGCAGGCTTTGTCTTGCTGCTTTTAACTTTTATCTCCCATCTTTGCCTTTCTTAAGCTTTGCATCCCTACAGCATTGGGTAAAGATGCTTAGCATAATGTAATATACAAGTGACGGGGCAGCTGGAGGTCATGGTGCTATGCAGGCATGAGAAATGCCTAGTTGGAACCTCAGGCTTAACTATGTGGAGCTAAGGCTCAACATCATGTTTAATACCATTTTAACTGACGTGACTTGACGTAGTCGTGTTTTAGAACAAATTTCTAAAATGTGAAAACAGAGTCTTTCCTTTTTTTCTTTGCCCCCATCTCTCCCTCTGTGCTGCATGAGGCGCAGAAATGGGAACCAGGGGCAAGGCACTGTGAATTAGGCAATTTCTATTCAGGAGCAGAAGTTCCTGAGAGAGAGCAGCATGTGGCAGTGCTTGCAATTTCTGGGGTTTTCTTTGTGACATTTTCATGTCACAGGAAGCCTCTGAAGTGATTCTCCAGACAGATAAGTGAGGAGTGCACACAAACATGACAAATTTAGGGCAGCTGAGGGGATTTTGCCTCCCATTCTGTAATTTTTTAGGATAATGGGTGTAATGCAACCATCACTTCTCTGCTGCTTCTCCTGTATAGCCAGTCGTATTTTTGCTGGAGACATCCTTTGCCTGTGCAGATGCCATAGTGTTTAGCTAAGCTCCATCCAGAAAATAACAGCCACAGAGCCCAATTCCCTCTAGCTGCAGGGAAAAACAAACCTCAGATGTCCTTTGATGCTGCTGCAGGGGCCACCAGTCCTTCTTTGAAAAACACGAGCAGTTGCCAAAGCAGAAAGGGGGTGGCTGTACATGATACACTGCTGAACAGAGAAGAGATGAGCCTCCTTCAGGAGAGTCCCAAAGTGCGCAATAGGGCATGAAAGTGCTGACTGGAAAACTGAGATTACACTTGGAAAAAAAAAAACCTTTTAGCATTGGAGTAGGTTATTGACATTTTGCAGCGGGAAGAAAAAACAAAACCAAAACAAACAAAAAAAAAACCCCCAAACCCAAACAAAACCCCTTCCATATGTTTCACTTGCATTTCATCTGTGTCTCATTCATCTTCAGACAAAACTGTAATCTGCTGGTAAATGCTGAGGTCTCCTGGGGCAGTTCTGCTTTTGTGCTGCCTGTGCAGCAGCAGCCTGGCCGCAACCCTGCTGCGTGTGCAGAGAGGGTCCACACAGACGGGGTGCTGCTTTGGGAAACAGCCTCTGTTTCTGCACAAAATTGGGTAGCTCTGCAAGGAGTGCTAACATGGGAAGCAGCCCACCATAGCTCCTTCCCATCCCAGGAGTCCTGCTGGGCTCTCCCATGGCAGACACCCTCTGGGCTTCATGAGAGGTGAGTCTCTCCCATTCAGAGAAAAAGCATTCTCTGCAGGACCCCTTCATGTATCTAGTAGGGGAAAATGTCCACGGGGACTGAAGGAGCAATGAGGACCTCTTGTCCAGTGAGATTTTTGAGACTAGGCAGTGTTTAAGTGCTGAAGACTAGAGGGTAGGAAGCAACCCTGCACAACTGTTGAGTTAATCCTGCTCAAGATGAAAAAACCCAGCAGGCCTTTTCCTTCTGCTGTTTCCCACCCAGTTGAACTTCTCCTTAGTGTTTGTGTAAAGCAGATGTATTACAGGAAAGACAATGCTCAATGGCCAAGTCAGCAGGATGGGTCTGCCTTGAGCTAACCTGATAGAGATGTTGGCTGGTGGAACACCGACGGTGCCATTAAATCTTCTTTATACTGAACATAGTGTCCTCTTTAATAGTATATAGGTCATTGTGGACAATTTAGGCCTACAGTTTCAGACATATGGTCAGATATCCTGTCATCGTGGTCACTGTTAAAGAGCTATGAACGGTGCAGATAATGTTAGAGGGGAAGATGCTTGCATTGTCATCAGTGACCTACAAAAGCAGTTGGCTACAGGAATATTAACCTGGTTGTTGTCATGACAGGTTAAAAACATGTCAGTGCTGCTGTTCTTCCACAATGGAGGGAGTTACAACATTGAGGCGGGAAAGGCAACCATAGATGGATCATACCTAGCTGCCATCAGTAATGTCATTGTCGTGACAGCAAACTACCGGGTCGGTGTTTTTGGCTTCCTCAGTACTGGTAAGTCATGGATTTCTAGAACACACACAACTATGGGCTAAATTACATTCTGTAACACTTCTGTTTCTAATTAAAAAAAAAAAAAAAGAAAAAAGAAAAAAGAAAAAGCTATTTTTAAATTTGAGAAACCTGTATCTTTCTCTGGTTTTTGGGAGGAAAAAATGGACAAAAAAAGAAGTGATGAGGACTTGATCTGAAGAGAAAGGAGTAGAGAATGGAGGCAAAGTGGCAAGAACAAAAACCCCAGCATCTGGCTAGGCCTCAGTTTGCAGATGAAACTGTGGATATTGGGTTTTGCAGGCACACACAAAGTTAGGTTAGGCATTAAAATTCCTGCTAATTTCAGTGGCCTGTCATTGTGGATATGGTTTTCAATGTCTCCAACTTCCAGGTGTTCCATCCATGAAATTTTGCCCATATCAGAGCGGGGAAGAGGCAGAGAGGGATAACTGCAGGTTAGTGGTAAGAAGGACCTGAAACTGTGGAAAGTAGAGCACAAATATAGTTGGTTGGTTCCTCAGTAGTTCAGCCTGACTTCTCTGAAGGACTTGCTATCTTTAATTTGTATTGTCTTAGCCCACTTTATTGTTCTGGACTTGACCGAACATTTGCATTTACTCTGTTTGCATCCCTTCCCCATACTCTAGTGTAAAAGACACTTTTGCTCTCCTATTGCCTCCTAAAGCAATTGCTGCTAAAAATTATACAGAGTCCCACAGGATTTTATGTTGTGCAAAGAGGCATGTACACACGAAAACCACATTCACATCTCCCTGTTGATCTTTGGGATTATTTTTTTCATTTTGCCTTTTTTTAGGTTTGCCTGTAGGGAACACTTTTCTTTCTGCCATCTTTCAATTCTGGCGGGGGCAGGGGAACTTACAGTAGAGAACCACGGAGAAAACAATGCAACAATTGCAAGTGGAGCTCTGGCTTCCTCAGTTCAGTGGCAATCCTTGGTCTCTCTACTGGGCATTTTAGTACCTTTATAACATTTAGGAGGTTATATTTGCCATGTTTGCAAACACCAGACTGACATACTTTTGCCTCATGATTCTTTTGAGTATTTATTGCTTGTGCTGCTGGTTGGATTTTACCTATTTTGGGGTTATAGCTACAGCTATTGGTTATTGTTTCCCTTCTCTGTTTTACTGTTTTATTCAAAACTCACTCTCAGCAAAGCCTGTTTTTCATTCAGTAAGTAGAGAGCTGGCACTACGATCTCCTTACTCATTTAGATATGAAGCTGGTAATAGTTGTATCTGGGGAAAGAATCACTGTTTTCATCAGTGTGAACCGGATGCTTATGAAAGTGATACCGTGGCTTCATTTTGCCTAGAGCCATATGCAGTGTGGATACATGCCGTGCGAGCTTCCATTACACAGTACTGCCCACACATTACCCACTAACCTCCTTCAGCCCTGTGAATCTCACCTAGGTTTCTTCCTAAGTGGAAACTGCTAGCTGGGCTGAATATTATATTGCAGTACTTGGTATATGGTCCATGTACATGGTACGATGGTCCATAATTTAGGGATCAGGAAAATTCTCCAGCCTCTTTTTCATAGGGATCTGCAGGCATGTCCCAAAAATTCAATGCATGAGCTGAAGGTACCAAATTTGCCTTCCTACAAACCTTCAGATGGAGTTGGTTCATTATGAGTAGGGACTGTTTGGGGGCCCTCTACTTCTCTGTGCTGTGGAGCCGCAGCCAGGGAAAAGTGCAATTTTTCCTGGCCGCTTCCCCTGTGGAAAATCCATGGTGTGCATTTGGGAAGATCCTGTTGCTCCAGAGGGAACTAGAGCAAGTAGGAAGAGTTCTTTGCAAGAGTCATTGAAGCAAGCTAAACACCACATTCATCAGAAGCCCTAAAAATTCCTTCAGTGCTACACTCCTGTCTCCTCTATATCCCCTTTAGACTATGTGGGGGTGATGAACTGTGGTACGTCTGTACCAGATTCCCTGTCAGCATGGGTTTTCAGTTGTAGCCCTTCTGGTGAGCAGTCCTCCCACTGCAAGATCTATCCTTTGGTCCGCCACAGATTGGTGGAGTACTTCTGACTCCTCCTGCACAGCACCAGTAGCCACAGGGGATTTTCAATGAAGATTGTCAAGCTGGGTCAAATACTAAAAGGGTTTTTCTCAAGACTCAAATAATGTTCCAGGGATGCTTCCATTTTTACTGAAAGACTTGGGTAAATCCTCATCCTTTGGAACTTTTGCCATCAGTTTCAAAGGGGGCAGGAGCTCGCCCTTAGGGCTGTGGGTATACATGAGCAGTAGAACTGTTAGAAGGCCCTGAAGTTACAAACAGAAGTTATGATCTTGTGAGCAGTATCAGTTTTATTGCCCAACTAAGCAAAGTGCTGAATCCTCTCACGTTGACTTGTAAATTGCAAAACTAGAAATGAAGGAGTTAAGTGGAGCTTTTGGAGGAGGAAGGGTAGTGAAAACAACATTTCCTTTTGTGTTTCTTTGGGGTTTTTAGTTCTGCAGTTGTTTGGTCTCTTATTGGCAGGGCTCTTGCAAACAGTCAAAGAGCTCTTGTTTTTCTAAGTATAAAGGAGCTTTAATTTAATTTACTATCATCCATTAATGTTGCAAAAAGTGATGCACATTCTTCCTAGAGCCTTCACCTGTTGCTTTGCACCCAGAAAAGTTGCAGTGAATTGCCAGTGGTATAGATGGCAAGAGTTTGAAGAAGACAGTCATGTGTTTAGGCCTGATTCTTTTAAGAATCCATTAATTTATATAAAACAGGATGGTTTTCATGCTTAAATTTAGCACTATTGTTCTTCTCCAGTTTAGTAACAACAGGACATATGTATGTCCTTGTTTGCCTCCTTCTGAACACTGGTTTATTTTCATTCTCCTTTGGTCCGCAGGAATGTGATCTTTTCCTGCAAAAAGCCAATGGAAAAGATTCCTGACAGACATGTTTCTTTTGGTCTAGCTACCATGAATATCCATGCGTGCATCTGTTCCCCAGTGAGGTGCATTTCACAACCTGACTGTGGTTTTTGCCAGGGCAGAAGCTCTCCTTGTTTAGTGTGCCAGTAGTGAGGCACATTGTGTGGCTAAAACATTTACATGGATTTCAGTTCCTCTGGGGAGCTCTCACGAGGCAAGCAGCAAGCCTTTGAAGTGAGGTTTCCTTTTTAACAACATGAAGTGGGTTTATTGCTGGATTGAGAACCCTGGGAACTGGTCATGGTGTGCAAAACAGATTCAAAAACCCCTAAAAACTAAGGCACATTTTTTTTTTTTTTCTACATGGCTTCACTGGTATAGCTTGGCCTAATCATCTGAAACTATGGCAATAGGTCAAGGTTGTACTTTCCAGGGCCATTTCATTCTCGGCTGTCCTGCTGAAAGAGCACTTACAGTGATGGCTACTGTGACACTGTATCTGTAAAATCTGCAAGGCTGTCAATAAGTTGGCCTCCTTTATATTCTGTTCTGCCACTTAAGTTGGTCTCTATGATATCTCAGTAATTCATTATGGTAGGGGTATGGATATCTGCTATAGGATGTATGCTTTCCATTCCTCTTTGCCTGAGACCGGGCTACCTGTCAACTAAGTGGCAGCTTTTTATTCCACTATCTGTTCATTTTGATTCCCTAGTTTCTGAGCCTACCCTTACTTTAAAATTGTACTATTTGGTCTTGGCAATGGAAGAAACAAATAGTTTCAGCTGTGTTTCTGTTCCTAGCTTTATGTCTTGTCTTGTTTTTTTTTCTTCCCAGTTCTGACTGTGGAGAATTTAAAATGATTAAAAATGAATGGCTCATTGTGGATTAAAAAGAAGTAGACAGTGAATAACCATTTTCGATTCCTTTCTTAGGAACTGTGTAGGAATTACTTATTTCTGCATTTGTTGTTATAAAATTAAGCTTGCCAAAGGGCAAGCATCCTTCATCATTATCTTCCTATTAATCAAAGTATCTCATTGGCATTAAAAAGAAGGTAGTCATTTCAGTGGTGATACCTAAGCATGGGATGTTCAATTATTTTTCTTTTGTTCTCATGAGAACAAACATATGACTACATATAATTCAGTTCTCTATCAGCTAGACATAGGTAAATCTCAAAGGATATATATGGGGATATTATAAATTATAAAATAATATCTGTATGTGTGTAAAGAAATGCGGGATGACGTGACATACAAATGATTGGTCAGACAGGTAAGTGTAAAAGAGATCTAGGAAGCAGAAAGATGCAGTGAGGTGTACTCCAGGGAAACTGTTGATTGAATTTGGCAAACACATTGACTTTTTGTTTACTTTTAATTCATTTTCAATATCAAGCTACTTATTTAGAAAAAGAATCTTATGGCCTTAATTTATGGATACTTGAGCCTGGGTTCATGTCTTCTGCCATTAGGTGTCCAAATGAAGCTTAGAAGTTGAAGTGCTATTTATCTATAATCAGGACAGCCAACTAGGATGCAGTTGGAAGAACTGCTTATTATATTAATTTTCTATGAAGTGTCATTTCTTGTATTTTTATGAACTTGCTGTGGTCTTGTAACGAAATGCACTAACACTATTTTATGGGGCTTTGATAAGATGTTCCTGCAGAATGGTAGCTAGGGAAAAAAAAAGATCAGATGTTTTTGAAAGTACTGAAAATCAAACAGAATAATGGTTAATTATTCCTAGTTGCATCTTTGCCCAAGCATGGGTGTAAAATATTTTTTTGCAGATAGGGACCACAGAGTCCTCTATTCTGGCTCTCGGGCTTATAACATTAAACTTCTGGTAGTTTGCATAGGGAAGTCTTACAAAATATCTGATTATTTCAGGGGCTTAGCGAATAAACATACAGGCTAACTATAGCACTGAATACTTGCTCTTTTAAATTCTCAGAGTGGTGAAAAGTGAAATGGAGTCTATTAATATATTGATAAACTTCAGGCTTTTAAGGTCCCATATCATTTTGTCAAAGTTCAGCTGCAAGGGCTGCTAAAAATGTAACATTTAATCAAAACTTCAAATGTTTATAGTTTTATTTCTTTTTGGACCTATTTATTTATTTTCCACAATAGGCTCTCCTGAGGCGAGTGGAAATGCTGGCCTTTTGGATCAACTGGCAGCTTTGAAGTGGGTGCAGCAGAACATCGCAAGCTTTGGAGGAGATCCAAGCCAGGTTTCTTTAGGAGCCGACCGTGGCGGGGCAGATATTACCAGCATTCACCTGCTCACGGAGGCAGCGGGCATGGGCCTCTTCAGGAGGGTGTTGTTGATGGTAAGTCCCGTTCCTGCCACTTCGACTTCTTTGTGAAAGGATGTTGTTACAGACACGAGGATGTTGCAGTGTGTAGGTGCTGGTTTTATTTCATCCATACCTCAGCAGCACTCAAAGGGCTGTTATTGCTATAGTTATTTTTCATCTCACCTGTGACTGCTATCTCCAGGAGCTGGGTGCTTCGCAGGGGTGTACAAGAGATGCACTTTGGTGATTGATTTAGTCATAGCAAGAATCTGGTTTTCATCATTGTGGTTTTTTTGTGTATTATATAAATAGTCTTCTTTCATAACTTATAGGTACAACAGGTTAGTTTCCATTCCATAAATACAGTTGTTGATCAGCAGGTTTTAGACTCTAAAACTGATGAGCCAAACATCCGCATGTTTAAAGTATCCAATCTTTTTATCTGATCTCATGACAGGTTTCATTTATAAGAAAAAGCGTTTCAGAGAGAGAGTAAAAATCCGTTTACCCACGGGCTTGTTTGCTGTCAGCTTGGACCATTTTCACAGAAACCCCAAGTGATCCATATTTTTATAGCCCTTCCTGTATCAGATCTCAGGTCTTTGAGGTTAACTTTGTCAGCTTCGATACTACCATTGATCTTCACAGCCTCAGATGAGAGTAGTGTGCTCTGAAATGAGTCTTATAAATCCAGCAGAAGTAGTCCTTGGACAAAATGATCTCTCTGCTAGCTTTGTTGACTTGGAACAGTTAGCAGATAAACAGAATTCTTGGTTCAGGAAACCGAGGGCCCAATTAAATGAAATCTTGCCTTGAAAATAATGACATCTCTGTTCACTCCTTGGTTTTTCTTCAGTGAGCCCTTGCTCTAGGAAATGTAATTTGCCGTTTGCATCTCCCTGTCTCAATAAGTTTATTTTAACTGCATCACTCTAGTGGAGAAGGCAAGGGAAGTTGTTGAAAATTGCTGTTCAGTAGTTGTGTTCTCAGATAATTCCTCACACAGTTCCTAGATTTTTACTCAGCTTTTGGCATAGCAATTAATTTGCTAGTAGACCCAGAATCCTTTTCTCTCAGGGTAGAGCTTCATCCTACTCTTTCTCTGAAGTCACACCCCCTTTACTGACATGGCTCAGGATGGGGCCCTGTGAAAGCTGTAACAGGATACAGTGCAATTTACCAGTTGAGCAACTGATAGAAGGGAAATGCGAAAACCTCTTTGCTTATAGTTATTTCTGGAAAGTAGTTCCAAATAACATCTTTTCTTTTATAAAATAAAGTTTGAACTCCTTCTTTCTCCTACAGCAGGACATGCAATACTGGAAAACAGTGGCAAGTGCAATGAACAGGCAGGTGTATCAATTCTTTCCACTAATCTAGTGTTTGTAACAACAATTTTCTTCCTGGGACTGTGCAGACCACTGTGTGGGGAAAAAGCGTGATCACTTTTTTCATAGTACTGTTAAGTATTTATCCTTACAGTCTCAAGGTGGATTTAGTTTCCTTGTGAAATACACCAATAAAATAAAAAGCAAGCAGTAATAGCAGTGGCTTTAAAATACACTTGATTTTTTAATTTTTATTTTTTTTAATGATCTGATGCAGAATGCAACTGCTGGTTTACTCAGATTTCTCACCAAGACCTCCTGTAAAGGGATGCATTTTGTTTTTGTTCCAAGACAGCAAAACCATTGCATAGTTTTCACTTTACTGTAAAAAAAGGAGATACACACAGACTAAGAATCATGAAACTGAGAATATATACCAGATATAGCTTTCCTGAGGGAAAATCCCATGAAGCAATACAACTTTTCTGCAAAAGTTAGTTTTGCGGTCCTTGTTTGGGTCTTTGTCATGCAT
Organism: Tringa tobata; assembly: GCA_033628505.1. Classification (NCBI taxonomy): domain Eukaryota; kingdom Metazoa; phylum Chordata; class Aves; order Charadriiformes; family Scolopacidae; genus Tringa; species Tringa tobata. The sequence goes on from JAHREE010000188.1 coordinate 2,964,332, forward strand.
TAAAAAATGATGGTGTTTCTTAGTATGCAGAGAGATGTGATATATGAAACTTTCTCTACAAGAATGCAAAATGCTGTTCAGTTTCCTACATCTGTCCTAGAATAGGTTTTGTTTAGAACACATCTGAAAAAAAAAGATTGTACAAAATCAATGTGAAGCTGTCATGGGGACTTTTTATAACTTATTTCATCTTTCAGTAGTATGATTAGAAAAAAGTAGTCTCAGTGATTATGGTTTTGTTTTAAATCATTTAAAAGCACTAACATGGTGTTAGACTTCATATTTTGATTAATTGATTTATTTACTGGTGCAATTTTCATATAGAAGAGTGGATCAATGGTATGGATTGCCTCCATGTCTGGCAGGAGGCTGTGGAGGGCAGATGTTAGATGTCCCGTCCAGGCGTTTCCTGGTGGGTGTCAGGAGATCTCCCAGGCTTCCTCCACTAGACGCAAGGAAAGGCACCAGGTCTCTCCTGGCCATGGAAGCAGGTCAGCCAATGGTGGAAGGAGCAGATAGATTGCCCTACTGAAATCTGTTGCAGTCAGGTGCTGGGCTGTCTGACCCTGATCCTATAATGAGCTAACCTTTAGATCCCCTTCTCCCCTCTTTTCCCATCTCCTTTTTTTAATCCCTTTACCAGACTCATTCCTTCTCAAACCAACCAATTACCTGTGATTACTTTTTCGACACTGGTCCTAGTTTTGCTACGTCCCTACCCAAATTTGGTATTTCTGATATTGTTTCTTAGGTAATCTCAGATTTATAGATAATTGGCTCAGTGCTGTTTGCCCTCACAAGATTGTTCTTCGCAAAAGGTCCTCAATATAGTCTTTCAGTTATTTGTGAGAAATGGCCAGACCTCACAGAATTTCCCTATAACCATCTGTAAAATCCAGCCATCCTTTACGACACAATTCACAACTTTTTGTCACCTGCTCATGTCATTACTGTGAGAATGACCAAGTGCTGACACAGGTTGCCCAGGGAAGTCATGAAGTCTCCATCCTTGGAGATATTCAAAGCTGTCTGTACATGGTCCTGAGTAACCAGCTCTAGGTGGCCCTACTTGAGCAGGGGAATTGCACCAGGTGACCTCCAGAGGTCCTTTCCAACCTAAACTGGTCTGTGATTGGGTGAATCTGTTGTCATCAGAACATGTCTTATCCCCTTCCTACAGAGCATGTTCCACTTGCTGCCCGGTTACTCTGTGCTCTTGGATTCTTTTGTTGCGTTCCATCAAAGATACCTTCTGGCAGTGTCATTGCAAGTCTGAGTGTTTGTACTTGTTGCGCGTTGGGTTTTCAGTTTTCTAAAAGCAATACAAAGTAACGAGTGGATATTATTTTAATGAATAAATACAAGTCATGATTTACAAATCTGTAATGCTCCCCATATACATTTTACTGGATAAAATGCAGTCACCATAACATATTAATGATCAGTAACAGTAATGACATTATACAAATGCCTAGAGTTCCTGAGTTTGTTTTCTTTGTGTTGTTCATTGTTTGCTAGCCAAATTACATTCATCCTTTAAGTTCTGAAATATGTTTAAATAGGCTGTGAACTGTTTTGATGTCTAAATCTCTCTTGCTAGTGCAAATTACCTGTTACAAGATCTAAAGAGTGCACATATTTGTGCTAAGAGGTATTTACAGAGGGGAAAAAAAAAGTATATGTATATCTCCAATTTCCTCTCTCCAAACCTTGGCTACTCAAGTCTGTGCAAAAAGGTGTGACAATATATTAGATTGGAAAGATCTCAGCTCGAGAACATAGATTGCAGCATTTTATACCCCCAGATGTGAGTGACTACTTGATTTAGAAAGCAATCACAAGTCATGTTCAAAGGACCATGCTAGTTACCTCATTGTCACTTAGCAAAGGGTGCATATATATTGAAAAATTCACTAATTCATGAAATTTCAGATAACCCAGTTACAAATCTTTAAGCGGTTTGATGAAATGTGTCATTACTATTTGACATAACTCTATTCAAACAAGAAATTCAGTAAACTCTTTAACATCCACTGTTGCTGATTTGCTCTCTTAGTTTAATTATTAAAAAAAAAGCTGCTATTAATATAAATATTATACATAAATATGGGGATGCCTTTAGGAGATGATGTTAAAGTCTGGTCCTCTGTACATAAAAGGTCACATCTTTACAAGCCTACCCTTGCAGTTAGGCATGGAATTACCACATTTTACTTTTTGCTTAAAAACTCCTTTGATTTCTGTTGTATATCTGCTATACTATGAGCAGCTGAGTTATGCTTTTGGATATGCCTGTACTCCCAGCTCAGGGCTAAGCAGAAATTACTTTTCTCAGTGAGTTAAGCCTGTTCTTAATTTTGCGACCACTTTGTGATGCTGCAAGCCATTACCAGCAGTTGAATGAAATGCCACTTGGAAAGTCAACAATTTTAATTTTTTCCTCTAAAAGGTAAAAATGACAGAAATATTGCGTCAATATCATCAGGTGTTTCTTCGATGACAGATGTTAGACACTTTCTTGGGGTTATTGATGAATTTCTGACCCATTGTCAATGACAATGAATGATTCTGTATGGAGAAGGAAGGGGCTCCTTTTCTCAATGTAGGCAGGTTCTGTAAAGATGGTTTTCAGCCTTGCAGAGAATACCAGAGTAAGACTTAAATTAAGTTCTTGTGCTGTAGTTAGTCCTTCCCTATGCAATTACCTTTGTACAATGGTGGGCATCACCCTTGCTGAAGAGTCATCTGCCTCACTTGCCTCTTGACTTAGTCTGTCTCAGTTTATCCTGCTTGTGAGCAGGTTTTAACTTCGGGTGGACTGGGGATGTTCCCAGCATATGCCATAGCTGAGATGTCACCCATAAGACGGTCTCTGGTTAACACTCAGAAGAGAATATGCAGAAGCATTGCCAGCATTTGATCATCAGCTTATATCTTTCAGCTGTTGAAGGACTGCAGGACCACAGGATGCTCTGGGTTTCTCTTCTAATCCCTCAGTTGTTTGTGGATCTTTTCCCCCATTTGCCTTACAGTTAGTCCTCATAGTCTGAAGGTGGCAAGTGAAGGGTACTCTTACGTTTACTCCCTGTGTATATAAGAGATTGGGCTTTCTTCTTTCTGGCACTTGCGAAAGAAACATCGTCGTCCCCTGTTAAGGAGAGGTAGGAAGCGATACTTTCCCTCAGGCCGTAGCTGAGACATGAATCATCCATTGCTGCCAAGGTGCTTTCATCATCTTCAGTCACCTCCAGCCTTTAAAAGAACAAAATTTTGTTACCGTTTCAGCTACTTGAACTGAGCCTATTAGTACAATATTAACAGTTGTCAAACCAAATTATATTCATTTTGTTGTATAAAAAATTTCCTGTCTCATCAGTCTCCAAACATTTCTGTCACTTTGCAATTTTCCGAAACAAACGGTACAACAGTAGCATCTAAATGTTTTTCAGCATCTGAAAAGGAAATAACGTCTATATACCTTCTCTCTTTCTTCTTAATCTGTCGGAAAGATGGCTTCGATACGGCACAGAATTGTCTTGCATTTGTAAGCAAATGAATATACTTTGTGAAGAAAGGGTAGTGGAGGGAAATTTATGCTTTAAAAATAAGAGGTGCCTTTGTTTCTGAAGGTGGTTGTTTCACCAGCTTCTGAAACCTGACCTACTTTCTCTAGTTGCAGTCGTGATATTAGAAATCTCATGAATCTCAAGTTGAGCTGTGTATGGAGAAAGACACAGCAGGAAAGGTTTATGCTGGGAGCATGTGGTCATTGCACTTGTGCTGCTTCATGGATGGCCACCATGTGAACAAGGGGAGCCTTTTCTGACTATTGGGGCTCACCTATAAGCCATCATACTCTAGTTTGACATTGGTGGTGGATCTGACTAGGCTTTATGGCCTGACTCTTGCTTCTGCCGCCTTGGTGGAGATGACTTATGAGTCCCAAAGGGACTACATAAGTAGCCACACTCTTTGCCAGATAGGAGATATTATTTCATGTTAACCATACTTTTTTTCAAAGTTAGACCAAGGACCAAGATTATCAGTTAGAGAGCTGGACATCCAGTTTTCATGGGTTAACCTTCTGTCAGCAGCTTTGAAGATTGTCTAATCCTTAAAACTAGTCTCAGAAGAAGGAAATAGATGTTTCTTTTGTGTTGTAAGAACGAGTATATACAAGGCTGGAATCCTCCCCCCCTCTAACCCCTCAGCCTTGTTATTTCTGGCAGCCTGTGCTGTATGCGGTACCTGTGAATATTTCTCCAGTTGAAGCTTTTATTCCGCATCACCACAGGAGGAACTTGATTTGTCATGCTGTTGTTGTTAGTGTACTGGGTAAGACAAGGTGTTGTAAGGACACAGCAGAGACCATCAGCAACTTCTGCACAGGGAAATGAATACACGGGCAGTTAATCTTTTCTCACTCTTATATTCATTGTTTTTCTTCCCTGGTACACAGTCAAATAAACAGTTTTTGGCACAGTAATAGCAGTCAATAAAGTGTATGTTCTCAGCAAGGTCTCTGTAATACAGGCTTAACTTTTTCCTTTCCTCATACTTTTGCCCTTTAATTTCTCATGAGGGATATTTCCTGCAGTACAAGTGAGGAACTCAGATATAGAATTAAAAAGTGACTTGCCCAAACTCTAGAAGGAAGTTTGTGACAGAGCAGGGACTTAAACCCAGGTTTTCTGAGTCCTCAGTGAGTTCTGCTTTTGCCTCAGCCATGCAAAGAGAGTGTGAAATAGATGCAAGATAAAACCACTCAGATTGGATTGTATGTGCACCAGTTGTGCTGTGGGACATGGCTATGGAATGAATTAAGGTTTGCATGTTACCTTCATCTGTGTTACTTCTCTCTATCCTTTTCTCCTTGCTCCACTAGGTACATTATATGTGTTCTTCTGCCCAAATAGAATCACAGAATCATGGAATTGTTTAGGTTGTAAAAGACCTTTAAGATCATCAAGTCCAATTGTTAACCTAGCGCTGCCAAGCCCAACACTAACCCATGGTCCTAGAGACCTCCAGGGAAGTAGAGAACACTATGTTTGAACACTAGTATTTTACATCTCTGAGCTTTATTTCAGGGTGAGATTCTCTATCATCTCATGGTGGTGGAAAGAGGAGAGCTAAATCTCATTATATCTCCTCTTATACCTATAACTCATGTAAAAATCTTAATTGCCACAAGTTTTGCGTTTCCCCCCATCTAAAATTTAAGGCTTCAATTGTTTGCTTCTTGCTACATGGAGAAAGGTGTCAGCTAACTAAAATGTAAAAATAAAAATATCGTGTTGAAATTCTCACTCTGTTTATATCATTGGACCTGAAAGTTTCTTTTGCATGTTTCGAATGTGAATATGGCTTTTCTACCTGGCCGGTCAGAGTACTCTTTGGCCAACACGCTATTTCGTTTATCTATGAAATATGCAGATATAGTAGCTTTACGCTTTTAAAATTACGGAGTAGCTATTCCTAATTAAAGCACAGAACCTATTGTTCTCTTTTAACTTTTATGCAATTAACTTATTGCAATCTTCCTTCCTCATTTTGAAATGTTCTCATTTCAATGCATGATAACTGCAGCCACTTAATTGTGTTGTTTGTCAAGTTATCTCTCTGACACGGGTTAAATTGCCATAAATCTGGAAAACTATAGTTGAAACAGGTGTCATCGACTGGCCTGATATTATTAAAAATGATAGCTGAATCTAGATCTAGATAACAGCTTGAGCCCCTTGAGATAACTTCTGCTGATAAAATCCAGCCATACTCTCCTAAAGCAATAGGAAGAAACTAACAACATTGCTAATAATTTTCTGATGTAGGTAAGATTGTGTGGCGTAGTGATTCACAAGAGAAATGGGGTTGCAGAACCTGGTCTTCCATGCCCTAATTCTATCTGTCTGTCCATATGGTAAGTAAATAAATGGCAGATAAACGTCCATGCTGGTAAAGAAAGTGAGCCAGGAGTTGAACTTCAGCCCTGGGACCCAGAACATTGACTTCTATCTGTACACCTTAACATTTTTGGACACCCAAACTTTTAATTTAGCTGTGCTATGGGCTGGTAATCTCTGGCCTGTGATAAACTCCCAACTGTATTTGAAAGTTGTCTAGGGAAGTGCTAAACATTATTGTTTGGGCTAAATAGGATCAAGGAGAGCTCTATTGAATTGGCCATACAATATCATCTCCCAATATGGACAGAGCATATATATCTTTAGTTAACTGAGTTCTTGGGTTGATTTCAGTTTTACTGTTAAGGGTAGCATATTTGTATTTAGGATCAAAAGTAAAGTAAAAGATACAAATGAAAAGATTTTCCATCACTTGTTCTGTGGCAGTAGTTGCAATCTCAAGAAAAACTTCTTGTTCTGGACCTTTGATAGATAGTTTTACAGTTGCCAGTGGCAAATATGTTTATTTTGTACTTCTTTTTACCTGAGTAGTGATTCACAAGGTCTTCAAGGCACTGAAAGGTTTGCCGTGGAGAGATGTAATACCAGTTATTTGGAAGGCGGAAGATCCTGTAATGTTTCACTTGCCTGTGCCGCACAGATAAGGAATAAAAACCTGGAGAAAGAGAAGAACTAATTAGACAAAAGTAGGGCCCTAATTCTGTATGGATAGCAGTGACCACAACCAGAGTATCTGTAAGATGTTTTACCAGAAAGATCTGAAAAAAACAGTGGCCATCCTAATTTCTAGTTATATGGTATACATTATATATATACTTAAGTATAGCAAAGGGAATAAATAGTCCAACATCAGGGCCTGAGATTTTGATTGAATTTAAATTCCTGGTGTGTTTTTCCTGTATTTTTTCTGGTATGGGATTTTTTTGAAATGGTGTAAAGGAAATAGGACTTTACAGAACTTGTTAGTTTTCCTCTGAAGACGGGGACCAGACTCATGTGCTGGTATTCTGATTTAGTCAGCTCCCAATAACGCAGTAGTTGATACCTGATAGTGCTGTCCTGGCAGGAGATGAAAACTTGGATTTTCCTGTTTCTTTGTTCAAAACTATTGTGCAGCAGTTAGGAGGTAAGGACTGAATGTCGAACCTAAATTTCTTTGAATTTAGTATAGGTATTAGGAAACAAATTGGCCTGTGTTATGCAGAGCAAATGGTTTATTATTCCCTTCTATCTGTGGTATCATGATATCAGGATGCATTTTGGTGCTTCAGAGAAAGGGAAGATATCACGTTGCACAGTGGGAGATGTGTTCCCACTGAAGAGAATAAAAGTATAAAGTGTGTACAGTACAATTCCCATGTAGCAACAGAATTGCTATGAAAGAAAATAAAATTGAAGGCATGTAATTTTAACAAAGTAAATGAAAGAACCACCTGTTTATATAGGAAATGTACTTATCAGCCACCCCCGCTGCTTGCTGTGACTTTTGTAGCTTCTTCAGGCAATTTTTTGAGGACCGAGGCAAAGCTATGACTTTTCCTCCATTTGAAAAGTCCGAATAAGCTTTGCATGCGACCAAAGTAAATAATAGTGTTCAAACAACTGTGCCTTATTTGTGCTGATGCCTGTGGAACTTTCCACGGCCATCGCTAACCCTGTTTCCAGCACCGCTCTCAGCGTAGGTGACTGGTGAAGACTGGCATGCTGCACTGGGTGCCTTTGCCTTCCCATTACATGCATTTTTTTTGTTTCAGACTGATCCATATGAAGCAGGACAGAGAGTGAATTAAAGAGCTATAAGGCTATTAGTGCCCAAGACCAAGGGGGAAAAAAATCATGTTTTCTCACCTTTCCTGGTTTCGCTCTCTCTAATCATGAAGGAGCCAACCTTGGTGTTGGGTAGCTGTAGAAGTTCCTCTGCTTTTTCTCTTCCTAGCCCTTCAAATAACCAGCTGTGAAGCAGGAAAAAACAAATTCTGAAATTTGGACACCAGTAAAACAGAGAGCAGCGTGTGGCCGTGAAAGTGCAGCATTAGCCAGGAAAAGTGACGGCAAAAATAACACTGTGGCTTTCTGTAGTTATTCTCTCAACTATGTCCAGGCATATTTCCCCAGTTTATGGAGAAAACCCTGCTCTCTTTGAGTTCCATTAACTTTTGTGAGACTAAGAGAAGAGTGAATGTTTAGACTTATTAGGGAAAGCAAAACTTTTCAAGTTACCTTGATCAGAATAGTTGGGGACATATCCCTGTAGTATATTGATGAAGTTTCTGTGACATTGATTTACTCCTTCTTTTTAATTTAAACCACTTTTTCTAACCCAAAATTTTATTTTATTGCATCATACATAAACCCAAAATTAAATACAAGTATTCTGCTTATTCTAGGGAACAGACCAGCCATTTAAGTTAATTGACTTTATGGATATGGGAAAGCGGAATTAGTTCTACTGATTTTCACCACAGCTTGGTCCTCTGCAGTATTTTGCCAGATTTAGTTTCTAACCATGTAACTGAGCTTGCTTGGCTGGTGTAGGAGTTACTGTCACTTTAAAATAAAGTTGTTCTTGTGTGTTTGATCCAGTCTGGTATCAGCAAAATAGTCTTGGGGAAGCTTCAGATGGTAGCTTTCATTACTCTGTGCCCTGTCTTTAGGGAAGTATCTCTATTTCAGGAGGATATAAAAGCATATTAAAATTTAAGCACTTGCATAAATGGCAGTGAATTTCATGGTTCATATGCTTAAAATTAAATTGGTATTAAAACTTTTGCCAAAAAAATTTTAAGTGTGTGCTTTAATGTTTTTTTCCTGACTGGTGTCTAGGGCAACAGGAAACCTCTGAACCTTCCTTAGCTCTTCCAGTGTGAGAGTTTACATTCCTGAATGACTTATTAGTGTTTCTGTTTGTTCTTTTTGGTCTGTTTTCTATGAGCAACTCCAGCTTAAATTTTACTCTTTGTAAATATTAAAAATTCTTTCTAAACAAGGTCTGTTTACCAATGTCTTAAAATTAAAGATGAGTACTTGCAACAGAAGTATTTTAAATATCAGGTTTGAGGGTTTTTTTGACCCTTTCCAGCATGTAAAACTAGGATTTTTCTTTTTATATAATCTAAACTTAGATGTGGATTTGATGTTCTTGCATTTCAAAGGAAATGTTTTAGACTGTTGATAAATAAAACTTCTGTCTGTCTAGTCACTATTGGCATTGTTTTGATTATGACACTGAATAACTAATCAGGGCAGTGTATGTAGAAAAGTAGTGTTGAAAGGTTATAGGAAATGTATTTACTTACCCGTGGTAAACCTTTGCTACGTATTTTCCTGGAATGTAATTTTCTCGACCTGTTGTAAGGGAATGGACTCTCCACCAGCCTCCTTCACTGTGTGAAAGCAAAAGATGGGATATTTTGAGATGTACTTTCAGAGCTTGTCCTCAGTTTAGAAATTAGTGAAGACAGGCAGATTAGCCTTTAATCTTCTGTCTGTGTTCCTGAATCTACATATTCAGAAAGGGCCCCAAGTTTGTTTCATTTAGAGTAGTTCCATTTCTAAATCTACATGATCATTAAATTTGGAAACAAAAATAAGCTACATTTGTTCCATTTTATTACGTAAGTAGTAAAATATTTTTCTGTAGTTAAAAGAAAAAGGGTAAATACTCAGTGGTTAAACTATGCTGTGCTCTGCTTTCCCACAGCTAGACTTGTACTGATGTCCAAGATATTCAGGTAATGGCTGAGGATACTGTGTCTGGACAGCACTGTAGTTACTCATGTAACACCAGGGTAGAGACACTCAGCAAATGGACCCTTGTCTGCCCGGGAACAAGTTTTCAGTCTAACAGAACCTGGATCATGGTTTGCTCTTTTCCTTTTCTTCAATCAGTTGCTGAGCAGATTCCAATAAGAAAGACCTCATAGCTGAAACTATGTCTAGGTGACTAGACGTGTGTTTTTTCACTGGCATATCTTAGGTTCTTGCTATAATACTGAATGCTGGCTTTGGCTTTTTGAATCCCTTAGGAAGGACAGGGCAAAAACAATTTTCACAGGGATGCTGCAGGGTTTTAGTGATTAGTGCAAGAATGTTGGTGATTGACTGATGAGTTCTCTCCACCTTTTCCTTTAAGAGTTTGGATCCAAATAATTGTGTATCATCTTGTATTTGAACACTGGTTTTAGGCATGTTCATGTAAAAGCTCCCAAATAATGTCTGGACTGCAGACCAGAGTCTCAACGTATGTCAAAACAGCTGAGTTGAAAACACTCCTGATTTATAGCCACTGGGACCCTTATCCAGAATGTATATGCTGTGGGAAAAAGAGAAGTGTCTACTGCTCAGCACTGGAAATTTCAGGGCACCACGAGTTTTGTCTGTGGGTTTCCAGTTGATGTGACATTATCTATAAGAAGTTTAGGTTATTGTGTGGGTTTTTTTTTTCCTCTGCAGCTCTCCCAGACGGAACCAAGAATTGCAAAAACAAACAAAACCAACCTGTGAGACTCAGCATCTCCTTTCCAAACTGTAATATTACTAACCCTGAAAAATCCCTATGATGATTAAAAGTCCCAAAGCAGCACATCTCTCCTGGGGCGGGAGCCACAGAAATGTTGTAGACTGGGGGGATCATTAGAGGACATCTGGTTTGACTGCTGCCAGCAAAATACAGTTGTTAATCTGGTAATGAAAGGTGCCTGACAAGTGTGCATAGTGAGACACTGGGCCAGTGGTGCTTATCTAATCCTGCCAGCACAGAGCAATCACAAATATCTGCAGAGAATTGTATTTTCTGGTATATGGGGGTTCCATATATCGTGTTCCTGGCATGATTGGTGGGGGTGATTGCTGCTACATATAATTGCTTTGGTAGAAGGCTGTAAAGCAGCCATTATAGAAGCTGTACATGCTGCTTGTTCATGCTGGCTTCTCTGTGGTGACTTCTCATCACTTGTGCTCTGGTCTTTTCTGCCATGCTGCTCTCCTACTGCATTTTGCTTCTTTGAATGACTTGAGAAAAAGATTATACCTACAGCTTATGTCCAGCAAGAGCCTGCAGGCAAACAGTTTCTGTTAACATCAGCACATACCCTGGCAGGGAAGGACAGGTCCTTCATGAGGACACTGTGCTTTGGATAGAGCATTGTAGTGTTGGGTCTTCTATGAACAAGCTGATTCAAAATAGGAAGAGGAAAGTTCCCATCAAGGCTTGCTTTGGCTCTTTTTTACTATTAGGAGAAGCTGTTGATCACTGTACAACAGGCAAATATGATAAAAACTGTTGCTACAGAAGCCTAGTTCCTTTAGCAGTTGTTCATCCAGTAGATCACACTATGCAGCAAATGTATGCATATGATATGCCCCACAATTCCCTTTGATATGGGCATATGTGGTGTTGTGAGGGTTCACAGCTGATAAAAGCTGGGAGTGAGTCTTTAAGCTGGAATTTCCAAGCTAAAGCAATTGTTGTACCATGTCATGTATATTACTCAGACTGCAGCAAGTTTTAAAAAGTTTAAACAGTAAACTTTAGAGGTTACCAGAGAAGAATTCCCCTTGTTTAGGGAAGCTCTCCATAAGCAGAAAATTCATCTAGTGGTACTGTCTGAGCCTTATGACCTCTGTGTTTGGGAAGACAGGGAAAGCACTTTGTAATCAGAAAATAATTGCAGCCATTCTGGGTCAGACCAAAGGTCCGTGTAGCCCTGTATCTTGTTGCTGGCAAAGTCTATTGTAGGTCATGGTGGCTGGGAGAAGAGTCGGAGAATTCATCAATCGTCTGTGATACTTCTCTTGAGTACTTCTGGCCTCCAGCCACTTGAGACTCTGACTTCCTCGGGTAGAGAATTTTTTTTTACAAATTCAGAAATCAGAGGATTTCTCTGCTATTAATGTGTCTAGTCCCCCTTGAATCTATCTGCTCTACCAGTTGCGAAAATGAAATCTTTAATTTCTTTTTAAGCGGTGCAAACAGTGGCTGTAGGGCCAAGTACCTTCTAGGAGGTCACTGTGTGCTGATACAAGTTGTGCACAAAGGAATATCAGGGCTGCTGGCTTCCATTTTTCAAGAACTGTGCTTACTCTTGTGTGTGGCAATATTTGCACTATGCCTAAGGTCAGTCCAAAGTAGTGCTCTTAAGCCTACCTTCTTCTCGGGCTCATCAAATTTTTGGAGTGTACGTGGCTAGGAAGTCTTTGATCTGCCACCCCCCGTTAGTTAAAAAAAAAAAGCTATGTTTTTATTTTATTTTTATTAGAGTTGGCTTAAATCTAGGGTGAAGTTTGAAGACCTAATCATAAAGGAGTTATTAGATAAAAAGGGTGAGAGAGAAAATGAGAGACACACTTGACAGAGAAATTCAGAATAATTTTCCTTTTCTGTGTGATTCAAACTATTTTTGCTCTTACACTGTTTTCCACTAACACAAAGTGGATATCTTATTTTTCAAAGCAGAATTCTGTTTTGAGTCCTACTTTAGAATAGAGTCTGAATCTGGCTTCAGAAACCATGTCAGAGGAATCCAAGGATCCAAGAACAATCTGAAATCCCAAATCATTAAACTACAGGGAAATTAACACCACGACTAAGCATCCTTCCTTGCAAATTCTGAACTCAGTTTGTTTTGCTGAACTGGATCCAGTTTGGGCCAGGTGCATGAAAGACAGCTTTGCATCAATTGTAACAAAACCTAATTAAAAAAAAAAAAAGGATCAACTTACTCTGATAGCACACGTAGTTTTTCCCCTACGTGAAATATAGGTTGGCTTATGTCTGCTGAAGGATAGTCATAGAGGACAGCAAGGAAATCACTTTCCTGACCTGTTAAGGAAGACAGAAAATATCTCTTAAAAACAAGATAGAATTCTGAAGCAGAAATAGATTTTTCATTATGTATGTTGTTTTACATAGTAAGTCAAATGGGAAAAAAAAACCTCACTCTGAAATGTCACTTGGTAAACATAAAGAGCTGAAGATGAGCCTATAACTTTATAAGAAGAATGTGAAGATATTAGAAATGAAAAAAAGTCATTTGGTTAATTATAAGTAACTAAATTTAGAGCACTTTTTCTAGTAATTACCATATTTAAAGGGCATATTCAATTTGAAACTAGCAAAATTAGTAAGTATTTATAGTATTAGGAAGTAACCCAGTTTGATTAATGCCACTGTCTAAATGCTTCCAGCTACAATTTTGAGCCAAGCTGATGCATTACATTTAAGGAAAGGAAGATCCATGTCAAATTGTTCCATCATTTAACACCACTGATACTTTTCAAAGGTAGTATTTTTCACCAAGGGCAATGAGGGCGCTGCCATTATTGCCCATTTCCCATCACTTTTTAAAATTAGCTTGATGAACAGCTGGAGCTCTCTGTACTCTCCCCTTGTGTGGAAACTGTTGTAGAGATAGCACGTGATGTCCTTATCTTCAGTTAAAGAAGAGATGCAGCATGGGTGTTTATAATTAAATCATTGTACAACTGCATCTTGCAGCACTGAGGTCAGTAAAGAGATAAGAAGACCTTTTACATCAGCTGGGATGACCCTGGGTCTTGCAGCACTGTGTAGGACATGGGCTGAGTCTCCAGGTTTTCTGAAGGATGGAGGAGGCACTTTGCACAAGACTGGCACTGTCAGAAGTTCAAGAGCTCCTCATCCAGCAGGAATGTGTGCTGTCCAGTAAATGCTGATAGGTGAGATATTCAGAAATGTGTCATGCTGGGTGGTTTAAGCTCTTTTTCATAAGTCCTGGCAAGAGGGATCATGTAATATGCTGCCCGTGTTTCTCCTAGAAGTGGGTCCCTTCCCTCTGCACATTGCAGTACCCTCCAGTGGCACGTGGAGAGACAAAGCTTTCCCTCTGCCTCCAGCAGGATCAGCACCCCTTTCCTTAGTAATACCATCTAGCAGTACGTCTGCAGAGGAGGTTTATTTCCATACTTGCTCACTCTGTGCAGCTCAGCACGTGCAAAAATGGGAATGAATTCAGGGAAGAGGACAAAGAAATTACTCAGTGAGATAGACACACTTCTGTATCTTGTTAGATTTTCTCTTTTAATATAGATTCCTCATCAACTTGTCTTTCAGGGAAACCTAGAAACAGCATCCTGAATGAATACACAGACTGGCTCTGTGTTTTCAGCCTCTGTGTCCCAGACCCTTACAAATAACTCAGAGTGGTAATGATGAAAGGCTGAAGGAAACATGCAAGGCTGCAGAAAAGAAGTATTTTCAAGAGGAGAGCTTTTACATTTGTTATCCTTTCAGCAGTGTTAATGATAATCTAAGTGTTAAGAAAAATATTCCACATCTGTGATTTAAAGGAAATGAAAAGCAGTGTTTTCTCAATTGATAATGAGTAGCTGTTTATTGCTATGTTAGAGGTATTTGTGTTATGCAAAGTAGTGATTCATTTTACCTTAATATTCAGGCTGACTGTAAGCATTTTTAGTCTTGCTAGCCTTTGCCCATTGAAGTAGCCCCATGATACAGATAGTGAACGTCCTCATGGATGCATAGATGTGTAGAGTCAGGAATAGACATTGCTTAGTTGGACAGTGTGCCATGTTTCTCTCAGCTGATTAGTGTCCCTGAAGGGGTCTAGTCCAGTACCTTTTTTTAAATCAGCCAACTGCCGTGATTAGTCTACTGTAACTTATTATACAATTGGTTTGACTATACTGAAGAAATTCTGTGCTGAGTGTGCCTTTGATTGCTTCCCTGTTCTGCACTAAAAATTATGACACCTTCTCTGCCTATGAAGCTGCTCAGTATCTGAGGCTAATGAGACCTAAGTATTGGTGCTGAGCCCTTTTCAACGAAGCAATACCGTGACCACATGAAATAAATACCAGAAGGTAGGTTGTAAGCACTGCAGAGTGAGGATAAAATGCTGTTGTCTGATTTCCCATTGCAGATTCTTTGAAAGCAATTCTACATGGAATTCCTTTTTTTTTTTTAGCTTAATGACAATGCCTTTAGCAAAGCTTTTTTTAAAACATGCTGTTTTTTTATAAAGGGTGGAAAACAAGTGCTTTTCTGCTCTCTTTCCTTGCGTACCAGTGGTTTGCATTTTGTTATGCACTACAGAGTATGTGACTTTTTCTCTAGCAAGATCTGCGTTACTTTGCTTACACTTTCATCTTTATATCCATTTTTCTTTCAGTTTTACACGTTAATTTGTAGTTCTGAGAAGGAAGGAATTAATCATAGTGTTGGCTGCCATATCCATGCAAACGTTACCTCTTAAACTGCATGTACTTACATTAGAGTAAAAGTAAAGGGGCTTTGTAATACCAAAGCCTTTAAACCCTCACACTCTACAAACAAGACCTCATTTTAATTGGTATTTAAATCAAACCTCACTGGGTTTTTTGGTCATGTAAAATACCCCACCGCACTCTACAACATTTCACAAAACCCATACTGGCTCCTTTCAGACACAAAAACCTCAAAACAGGGACTGAAATAAATTACCCTCTTTCTCCACACCTAAATTTTACAATGATCTAATAGCTTTGATCTGATGAGGTCCCCATACTTTTAAGTTGTAAAAGAAAAAAGATTTGTCTGAGTTTTTCTAGCTCAACCTCTCCTCCGCAGTGCGAGTGTAGGTTCCATCTGAAATGGAACAACTCAAAAGTTGGAATGGAAAGATCGAAGCACAGTCATTTCCACTGAATCAGGTGTTAAGTTAACCTCTAAGTGGGGTTTTTTTAGGAGTAGAAAATGAATATGAAATACACGCTGCTTTTAGATGTCTGCATCCCTGTATGTCTTGCAAAGTGTGAGACTGAATATCACATGCTCCAAATTATTCATTGTGAATGGACTACGAAGCACTGTTAGAGAGGAGGGAGAACATAGGCAAAACATCCAGATCCAGCTCATTACCTTCAAAAAAATGCTGTGCTGTGCACCCGTGTGGTCCTTCTGTGGAGTGGGAATGAGCTGCTGAGAGCTCAGCTCCCTGCATCATCCTGGCTTTTCTGTCCAGCAGAAATACTGTGGTTTATAGCATAGCATCTACCAGAGAGGGTAAAGGAGGGCACTCGTGTGTGTCTGGGAGGCTGGCTGTGCAGCAGCCGTAAGGTGTGGCTGCAGAGTTGCCCTGGCGTACCCAAATTAGATCTAAACCAGCCAGCTTGGGAACTGAGAGTTATGCAGGTGCAGCTCAGTAAGGATTAACTCTTGATTCAGGGTCCCAAGGGAGGAAAGAAGAGGGGGTGGGCTCACATCCCCTGATGCCCCCTCACTGCTGTCACTACTCTGTTATTAGTACCTAGGTTGTGTCAGGAATGCCCATACAGTGTGCTTTCAGATGGAGTGCAGCCATATTTGGAGTTTAAATGCCTCCTGGGGAAACACAGCTCATGCACTGTTCCCTTTCTCAGGACCAAGACTCGTGCACTGGAGGTGAGGAAAGCACAAGGTTTTGCTTTCGGTGCAGCTCTCAGGCAGCACAAAGGGCTTAGAGGGGTCTGGTGAATGTGTTCCTGCTGCAGATGAAGTCTGCAGAGTCCAGTTACCTGTTTTCTTCCCATTTTTTGTTGTTTTTTCTGTTCTTTATTTTATTTTATTTTCTTTATTTCAGTTCTTCCTTCTATTCAGTGTCACTGAAATGAGCCAGTGTAAAACTTGCTTTTCCTAATAACTATTGGGTCTGTTGTAAGTCTGTAGGTTAGGTCCTCCACCTCGCTTAAATCAAAGGTGGCTGTTCCTGGCCTGGGGGGAAATATTCCATGTTTGGTGATGTGATTTGGAGTTTGATCTGCTCAGGCAGACAAAAAGATAGAAACTCATTGAATTAACCTCTATATATGTTTTTAGTACTGACTTCCTTTTCAAAAGTCTGTTTTCATTAGATTTGGATGAAAGTACTGATGCTTGTATTCCTGAGTTTAATTACCAATGTTTAGGCCATTGGGAATAATGCTGGTCTGATTCAGAATAGATTCTGATTCAGTTGGATCCAAGGAGTTATGCAGGCTTTTAAAGCTGCCTTTGGATGCAATTTCACCTGAGTGTCCGAGACATTGCTGTGGCCTTGCAGCCATGCCACTGCAGCTGTGGGAGACTTGTTCCCTCCACGGGTGGCAGCTGAAAGGCAGGCAGGATCTGACAAAGCACCTTTCTAGATGTGCTAGACATGCAGAAGAATGCAAGTAGATGGAGCCCTGAATTCCTAAATGGGTAATTTCCCCTTGTAATTGCTGTGCTAGCAATCTCTTTTAGAGATGTGTGCTATTTACGCCACTGGAAGGGGATGCAGTTGGCTTTAGCCCTGCTAAATCCTGACTTTTAGCGTGTGCAGGAACAATACAAACTCGGTCACAGCCATTGCAGTGACCCCTCACTCCCCTGTTCCTCAGCGAGGTCCTGCTCTGAGTGCGCGAATGTCTCTGCTTTGTGGTCACAGTATTCGTGAAAGCAGTTGCTGGGAAGATCAACATAGGCATTCTTCTGCACAAAAAAATAAATTGTCGGTTAATGTTATGGGCCTCTGAGTAGCCTTAACGGAACTGGGTCTCTGCTTTATTTGGACTTAGGGCTGCAGAGCTGCCCACATCAGCTAGTTCTTGGCCGTGCTAAAATCAGGGCTGGGTTTCCTTCCAGCACTAACGAAATCAGGCTGATTCCCTATTCTTATAATAATGAGAACCACAACTGGACCATCTCTCATGTGAAACCTAAAAATTTGGCTTAGTGCCTTCCCCCTCTAAAAATAAAACAACAAACCACCCCCAAAAAACAAAATGAAAAATCCAAACTGTTTGCTCTTCCTCACCTTTGGGGAGTGATTTATTGCGGCTCTTGCACCAGCTGCCTGTCGTATCGTGGCGTGAGAGCTGGGGCTGCACTGACTCCCCACCTACTCACAGTTTGGAAGTAGCAGGTCACCGAGTCCCTCTTGCTTTTCCCCTCAGATGCTTGACCTCTACCAGCCTGTGGGTGTGCAGGGGGAGCTCTGCAACCTGATTTATTTTATCGTGAGGATGCACAGGGCGGATGTGTTATATCTCCCTTTGGCAGCTTGGCCTGTGAAATGTGTATTTCTGTATGACCTTTATTGATAAACCCGCTGACAAGTTGGCTGCGTGCTACTTTTAATGCAACTGTCTAACAGCAGACTTCAGGTTCAGCGCAAGCATAGCACCATCAAGGTTTTGAACCTTAAATGAGGCAACCCCAAATTTCCAGAACAAATTTGTATAAAATATCACATGTAAGTATGTCAAAATACAGGAATTCTGGTTTCTGAAGTAGTGCTTCGGTGCTTTCTGAATTAGAAGAAATGTTTTTCAGGGACCACCAGCAAATAATAGTTTTAACATTTCTGGTTTTTAATTCAAGCACTTCTTGGAAAATGAGCTAGAACGTACCTAAAAATAAGCATTGTCTGAGGATGCCCTCCTTCTCCCACAGCAGTCACGCTCTTGCCTGCTTTTACTACGTCAGGCAGATGAAGGAGGACACATGGATGAATGTGCCATATATTTTGAACATTTTCTCTCAAAAGAAATTAAATGAGTGCTTACCCGTTTGGCTCGGCACAGTTGTTTCTTCAGAGGCTCTCAGCGTTTTCACAGTATTTCCCATTGCACTCTCTAAATCCTTCAAAGCTTTTCAGAACTAAATCAAAGGAGACATTGAAATTAAACATCAGAATAACACCTGCTGTGCTAACAGATGAGAAATGACCTAGTTTGGGGGTCTCCAACTTCATACAGTTTTGCTTTTGAGAACTCCTGTGTCAAACCCATGTGAGAGTTTTACATACTTGCTAAACTCTCACCACTTTGGTGCTTTTATCAGGGGAATAGCAGAAAACCACAGCTAGGGAAGTGCTCAGAAGAACGCAGTGCAGTAAAAGTTTCCATTACCAGCACCTCAGCACAGTAGGAAGTCACAGCAAAGCCATGCCCGTGCAGTTATTTCATATACAAAATGTTCTTTTCAGCATTTGGAGTGCTGTAGCTACAAAGAAAATAGATTGATGGATCTGGTTTTCAGCGCTGTGTCTCTATTATGTTGCCTTATTGCTGAATACTACGAACATTCAGTGGTTTCTTTCTGATGCGCTGGTGCCCTCAGTGAATGTAGGTAATGTTGTTTTTCCTCTTTTTTCTTTTTTTTTTTTTTAAAAAAAAAAAAGAAGGTAACACCTTGCCTCAAAGTGTTTGATCTCAAAACACACTCTTCCTGCATAAAACCAGTAGTTCAGATTCTTCAGATACTTCTCTTAAGTCTTGGTGGATGTTCAAGAAACAGCATCAGAAAATTGTGGAACTAAATATCTGGAGAGAGAATGTTCCTTCTCATGACTTTACTGCACCAATCCTAATTCTCCCTGACAGCAGAGAAACTAAAATCCTTTGGATGTGGAAGGTGTCACAAGCTATGCTATATTTCCAGAGGCGAGGAAAATAAGCTATATTGGTTTGAAATTGTACATTAAAGCAAAATAATTCAACACCACTAGCTGATAGCTAATTATTTTTTAAAAATATTTGTCTGTCTGGTGCCCTGTGAAAAGCATAGCAGGAGCCCTAGCAATGTCATGTGGGTATTTACTAAACTCAGGTGCAATTTTCATCTTTCAGTCTTTTCTAGCTGAAATATTTAAAAGATCATGACTGCCTTTGGTATGTTTCTCTTTCCTTACAACAGGCTAGAGCCTGGCAGTGTTTGCTGAAAAAGTGTCCAACTGCTGAAATCAGACAGGCTTTATTAGTAATTGTCTTTTGGAATAAGATTGGCAGAATTGAGTATATTGCTTAATACTATAAATATCTTACAGCGATTTTAGGGAGACACCCTACAGAATAAAATACTGTTCAAAAGAAAGAGAATTCATCTCTTACCAAATGCAAGTAGATCAGTGCTAAAACAGATGGTAATGCACAGTTTGACTCCACCTCATCTCATTTTCAAGCTTCTTAGTGCTTGTTCCCAAAAGCTCTTTGCTAGAAGTCTCTATTTCACCAGCCAAATGGCACATCACCCTGTCACTGCCTGCACTTAGGAACTAGCTTGTGGCACATCTGTAGGATGCAGCTGTGCCAGTGTCTTTCTGACAAGTGTTTGAAATCTTCTTTCACAAGGACAAAATACTGCTTCGATGCCTGATATAGGAAGTCTAGAAGCTGAATAAAAAAGTAGCCCTAAATTTAAATTAAACTATTTGGACATCCACATTTGAATAAGAAGGTCTCTATTGATAACAAAACCGAAATCAATTTAAATGCTCCTAGGTTTCTAAAACTGAAATCAGAATTCATTTTTGGCAGGCACCATCTACTTGCAAAATTATAATTTCCTGAACTAACCATGAATATTTTTTACAACACCCAATTTCAATTTCTTCAACATTTTTCTCAGTGGTATCCCATCAAGAATGAGAGGTATATGCATAGGAAAAGTGCAGCCAGTACTTTGGCTACAAATACGGTGGATGTTCTTGGCTCATCTTTAAATTAGCCAGCAGAATTTCCTGGCCATGGGAACAGGGAGCTCAACAAGGCTGAAAAAGTCAGCCAAAGAAGTGGGATGAACACCTGGACAGATAACCTTTGCTGAGCTCTGTGCTGTAGGAGCTGTACTTTTGGAGTACTTGAAAAGGACAATTCAAATCTGGCTAAGTGTACAGTAAGAAAGCTGCAGTTACCAAAACTTTTTTACAATGCCAGATCACTGCCAAGCATGGCAGCATAAATTTCTTATGCCCATCTATAGTTTTAACACGTGCAAGTGTTATTTAAATCAGAACAGTACTTGAATTTTCTGTTGCAAAAGTATGGAAAAATAAAAATAGTACAGTCCTACCTCTATGTACCCCTTTGTTCTGGGTCTTGATATTTGCAGGCCAGGAGAGCAAGGCATCCTACTAGAGATCAGAGTTTTGACAGAGTGCTTTCAAGGGCTTCTTTCCTACTCTTAAGGTACAGTGGATAGAATTTTCAGGTGTGTCTGAGTCACTGCGGAAAGTGATACGTCGCATTTGTCCATGATGGAAAGACTTCTGAAAACTTCACCTCACACTTACAAACTTTCTAAAAGCACGGCACGTTCGAGCAAGGCATCTTCATTTTCTCAGATGATATTTAGGGGTCTAAACTCTAAACGTTGCTTTAAAAATACCTGACGCGTTTTTGAAGGTTTGCTTATATGTAGTTTGTAATTAAACCTCTTGTTATCTAGTCCAGCTGGATTAAGTACCAGGCAAATGGCATGTGCCTAGTTCATTTTTATGCAGAGCACATGTAAAACTGGCCTGGATCACTTCTGCCGTACAAATTATAGTGTTATATGACATTGTTTTTCTCAAAGGACCTCTGAAGTCAACAGGACAGAGCATGCTGCTCCGTGCTGCTACTTATCAGACTTATGGAAAATACAAGTGTTATAAAGTACTTACGGTAACAGTGAAGAGCCATGGCATTTTTGGACTTTGATGTCACAAGTGTGACAGTGTGCTGTGTCTCATTACAGTTACCATGCTGTTTTACTGGCACTAATTAACCACTGGTAGCATCATAAAGTCTTAAAAGGGACAGAGAGTTCAAGATGTTCTCTAGACTCATGGCAGAAGCGTTCAATAAAAATTAGCGAATAGAAAGCTGTGAGCTGTTGATGATTCACTTATCCAAAGTGATTATAAAGAAAATGACAGATATCAGACTAGGTTTTACTGCTAAGGCCAATTGTCATTATGCATTTGGGCAGAGTAAAGGTTCCTATAGTCCAGTCAAAGGTGGTGGAGTGAATGCCCTGAAGTACGGCTCAAGTCTCAGACATTTGAAAATGTGATGGAAATTAAAGAAATGGGACTTTTTTTTGAAATGGAGAGGGTAGAAGATTGTTTCTATTTACTCGCTGGCAATGGCGGATCACTGTTTTTAGAGTAACAGTGTATGAATTAGTATCCAAAGTATTTCTAAAATAGCAGTGCACGTGACTCTCAAGCGTGTGATAGAACTTAATGGCTTAAGGAACTTGTGCTGGGTCAAGTACTGGCAGCACAATGCAAATCCATTGCTATATGAGAAACTGTATGGCGGTTTTCTGAAATTTTGAGATGCTCTGCAAAAATTAACTTACAGGAAACCGTAGAGCATCTTGTGGCCAAGATGATTTTTTACCATTTAAGTCAATAGCAGAACAATAATAGTTTTATAGATGATATTCTTTTGAAACGGTAAATCTTCTCCAGGCACTCCATCTCACTTAAACTTGGTGACAGAGTTTGGTATATGAGTAGAGGTAGCATCCCTTTGTTGAAGAAACAGGTAATTATGCCAGATCCAAAGCAAATCATTCACGGAGGGTGGTTTGGGAAGAATTAAGGAGAGGTGATAGACTCTAAGCTCACCTTGTCTTATCAACCCAATGCCCTGCTTGGAGGAGTGCAGCTGCTGTTGAGCTCAGAGGAACCTCTGCTGCTCCTGGGCCGCGTATGGGTGGCTTTCCCTGCTCAGAGGCCACCTCCTCAGGCTTGCGTGGACATTGGATTTTAACTGTTCAGATCACGTTTGCAGTATTTCTTCCTCCCCTTTCCCCTTGAGTTTAAGGAAAACAGGTGGCTGCAGCCATAGCTGTCTGCAAACACCCAGCTACTGGGGTTTAGTGACCTTTACCGCTTTATGTTCACTGCCAAAAGGAAGGTGCAGAAACACCTACAGCCCCAGTCTGGCTTTGTGGCCTATTTATCAGTGGCAGAACTCTTGACAGATATGAACCCTTCACCTGTCAAGACTGAAATCTCATTGACCTACATCGTGGGTCCCAACAACCTGCAGTGCAATTTCCACCTTCCGTTCCTGCGTGCAGCACATGTAGCAATAATTTCCTCTTGCAGAACCTGTTCTCTGAGAAAACGCGCTTCTGGAGCCGTTAAATAGCACGGCATATAGGAAAGTCCTTTGCTTTGTAAGAACTTTTTCAAAGTTATATTTAAAATGATTGAGAAATAGTGAATACAAAGAAATGAAAATAATAAGAGAAATACAAAGGCAAAAAAAGCACCTGAGTGAAGCCCCTCTGCAAAGAATACTTCAGGCCAGTAAAATTAGGACATTCATCATTTCTGAGATGCTCTACTCTATTGTACTTTTGTTACCTCATATTCACATCTATACCGCCAAGGTCTTAGAATTTAATTCTCAGTAAGGTTCACAGGTAATTTCTGAATCCCATTTAATTTGAAAATTAAAGCACCAGCATCCTGATATTTTTCACAGAGGGAAAAAAGCAGCTTAGATTGCAGAAACTGTGTATTCTGGGGTGAATTTCCCTTAATTTGTCATTAATCAAAATCACATAAACATGCAACTATGAAACAACACAGAAATACCACATCATGCAAACTTCTAACACTTTGAATAAAACCCCCAGTAATCTCTCTGTGACATTTCTCATATTTTGGGTTATAGCGAGCTGCAGTTTTCTTCGACATAAGGTCCTGTGCATCTGTCTTACTGTGAGCTTTCCATAGAAATACTGCTCGTCCCTTCTATCTTTAGTACCACTCCTTATGAAAGGATCAAGGCAGGCTTTTCTATTTCTACCTTTGGTGGTATTTGAAATCCACAGTCTGAATGCTGTCCTTGTTAATGAAACAGCACTCCCTTTTTATATAAATAAAATTGCAACATTTGGTCCCATATGCAGATAATCTGAAATGTATCAGAGCAAGGATTACCTTTAAATGCTAGGCATGATATTCCAGGTTGCAGTATTTCTCGGAAAAGCCGTAGTCATAATACTGCTCTCATGCTGCCAGCAAGGTTTCACTGATCAAGTCGAGGAGCAGCCGGTCGAATGAGTGTGTTGTGAAGTTCACGCTGTCATGTAGAGCAGCGTTTGCCAAACAGGCCACATACTTCCTCTCTGAGAAATAAGGAAGGCTCAAAGTGTTTGCAACAGATGAGGTTCCTGTTGCAAGCCACTACTCAAGACACTTTTTATCTATGGGCTGAGGGAAACAGGGAGATTTTCAACATGTTGCACCAGGGCTGGTTTGAGCAGATATGAAAAAATGAGTAAAATCACCTATTTTACATTACTTACACGGAAAGGGTTTCTCGTTCTCCTCTTTTTTTTTTTTCTTCCAATTTTATTTATCCCGTAATGTTCAGTCCCCAACTGTTTTGGTTTATGTAGTTTTGCTAGTTTTTTCAGACAGACAGGAAGAGGCACAAAACTTTGTTTTCCATTCTTACTGAGCCTGGATGAGAATGCAAGGCTTGCTTCATTCTTTACTCTGCACTCCAAAACACCTCTGTCTGCACATAATTGAAGCTCAATATCAGCAATGAAAGAATATGGAGTGAAAGCCTGTCTCTGGACCATGTTTTCACATCAGTTGTACAAAGTGCAGAAGCAGGAGCCTCAGGACCTTTCTCATCTCAGTGCCTGAGATGGGGAAACCAAGATAGTAGCCTGTTAAATAACCTGGCTGAAGTCACTCAGGAATGTAGTACTGCAAGATATGAAAGTAGAAGTTAAAGGGATTTACTAAGGTTTGCTCTTTGCTTTTATAATCAAGATGTGGTCTGAAAAACTCATATACCTAATTTCGTAAAGTAAAATTAAAGAACAAAACAAAACCCAAACTCCCAAAAGAACCAAACAAAAAAACCAACCCAACAAAAAAAAACCACAAAACAAACCAAAAGAACCCCACCAGGAACCCCAAGCAGAGTTCCTAATTCACACCGAATTAGTTTTGAGCAGATGCTCATTGTAATGACAATCACTTTGATGATGAAAACTAGAAGTTGACAAGTGTGGGAGCTGTTGTGTAAGCATTAATGGAACCAGGAGGCAGTGATCAAATTCCCAAAGCTGTGCCGAAATGTGGAGCTATGTAATTACAGGAGAATATCTTTTCTCTTTAGTGGGCTGTGCTAACAGTCCTCACCTTGAATGGACAGGAAAGCACTAGGGAGCTTGATAAGCAAATCAGTCTACAATACAGAGCCATGACAGCATTATAACCAGTGCTCTGGGGGGCTGGTTTTACCATACTGCCCCATGATTATCCCTGCCAGTTATATTTTGATTGTTTAGGACCTTATTGCTTTCTTCAGGTCCCAGGGATGTGTCATGCACATTTCCTAATGACATTCACCAAATGGATGTACAATGTTTCTGGAGTGACTGAAAGTTCCCAGGTTGGGGGATGTCTGCACCACTCATGGGAGTAGGCAGGGGCTGAGCTCTGCCTTTCCCTGATCTTCTCACCAATATCTACCTGAGGCTTGGTTCTGATAGTCTTTGTGTCTTTGCAAGAAGCCGGGTTACATCCCAAGCTGCGCTCACAAATGGGGCAGGTTTCAGACTGGTCGCACTAAAGAAGAGTCTGGACTTGCTTGATAGAACATGGTCCATTGGAAAGACAATGAATCTCAGCCATGGTTTGTACCATATTTGTAGAGAACAGATGAGTTTGCAGTGGAGGGATATAAATAAAATTCTCCGTTTCCATATCGTTTCTTCCTGTTTCTAGTGAAGATTTACCCTTATGCAATGCTGAGAGCAAGTTTTCCTGTTTAGTTTGTTCAGCTAATAACTTGGTTTTAATGATAAGATAATTGATAAGGCAATGTTTACATCTAAATGGAAGAAAGTTTTGATATGAATTAAGTGGGGCTTTATATGTCATCTTAAAAGTATTCATATCCTGTTATTTAAGTCACTAACCTCAGAGAGGTACTCACTGAGTCACTTGAGAGAGGAACACTGCGCTCGCAGGACTGCCTCTGGTTAGAGCAAAGAGGGATTTGCTAAGAGTCATGTATGAATAAGAAATCGTCTTGGAAAAGTTATTTTTGACAGAAGAGAGGGGACCCTCTCCTTTCTCTCATTTTTATCTGGAAATCACAGTTCTAGTAGATAGTTATGGAAGGAAAAAAAATTATATCTCCCTGTCCATTGCTGGACTGACCAGCCAGTTTCCTGTTACGCTTCATGTGCTGATGTTTGTCACTTTAGCAACAGAGCTCCTTAGTCATGAGAGAGAGCCCCCCGGCCTGGTCTTCTGAAAATACTTCTGAAAATACTTTAAATCCAGTCTTTTAGAGAAAAATCTGTTAAGCTAATAGGAAAGAAAAGTTAGTAGTCACTTTGTTGCAGCTTGCTTATTTTCGCAGGGAGAAAAAACAGGATATAAACAGTCTCTTTGATCTGATGTCAACTGAAACTGAGGGCATCCTCAAAGAGAAATAATTTTTCCCGTCAGTGGAGTGAGTATCTTCAGGCATGAACTGCAAAGGAGAAGATTGCGGTGTCCTTTTTTTGGTGTCTCCAAGACCAACTTAAATGTTTCATGCAAGATCAGGCTTTAGTCAAACATGAGCCATGTTTTAAGTGACAAGAAGCCCTTGAGCCCAGCAGTCAGGAAATGGAAGAGCCTTGGCTATCCCGGAGGTCAGACCAGATGGTCTGACAGATACTTCTTGCTGGGCGCTGTATGCAACTGAGCCTGGAGAGTGCCTTTCTTTAACAAATAAAATATTGCTGTACATCTGGCTCTTTTGGGAAAGCAGAATTATCAGGGCAGTTCATTGGCTTGACTGTTTTCATTAGATATTTTTCGACCTTGCTTTTTGAGTGGTGTTACTGTTATTTCTGTTTGCAATAATATTGCTGTCTATAGCATTCTTCTGGTCTGCTTCATAAGGAGGCTGTAGCCTTGCAGCCATCAGAAAAAGTGCATTAATTTGAAGGGAGTGCATGTGTTGAAGAGACAAAAGTGGCTCAAGCAGGGTTTTCAGTTTCAAGTAAGGTTGGAAAAACAGAGGTCATGGTATGAGCAGAGGAAGAAGGTTTTGGCTTTACAGACTGTGGGTGATAAAAGCTGTTTGCAGTGACGTTTCTAATCATTAGATCTGTTGTGAATCAGTTTTGAAAAACTTTGCAGAAGCGAGTTTCCAGTGTAAATGAGGAATTAAAAGCCATTCAGGACTGCAGCTTATACAGCAATTGTCTTTTCCAGGTATGTTGGGAGAGAGAGGTACAATTTACAGTAATAGTCCGTATATTTTTTTTTATTATCTCATCAGAATAACAGGAAGGGGTGCCATGTAACTAAAAGCTCCTAATCTGTGAGACATATGAAGCAGAATGCTAGTATTTGGCTAGATGCGAATAGTTAAGTGTGCCCAACAAGTGGAGGGAGAACTGGGATGGACAGGGCAGCAACCTCACAGATGTGTGACATACTATGTCCCACGAGAGAAGTTTGCAAGAGGTTCCAGCCTTGACTCAGCTGATCACAGCCTAGCAGCAAAGCAAGAATTCACTTTCATGTAATAGAGATTTGCATTCGTCAGCTTCTCACCATTGTGGGAAAATTTCCTAATATCTGAATTTCTGCAGTCCATCCTAATCTCTTATTCTGAAAAGGTTAATTAAAAAATGCTTGCAAAGCTTCTGGTCCCTGAACCAAATAGCACTGAAAGCTCTGCCTTCCATTTTCAATGCCATAACTTGTTACAGTAAGTACTACTGCCCAATGTTGTAATGTTCCCACTCTTCCTATAAATTTAGGAGGACAGTGTGGTGTTGCTGTTGTGGATTGTGCAACATAGCTGCAACTGCTTCTTCTCAGCAGTTTGGTATTGAATGCTTTCATCCGAGTCGTTGTCCAGAATGTCATCTTCCTCTGATGATAGCGGGTCGGTCTGTGAGGACAAACTGAAACAAGAACTGCCTGTGGCTTCAGTTCCCTGTCAAACCCATCTAAATGATGCTGAGATAGGAAATACCCTGTGATGGCAAGATGGCAAACATTCATGATTTTATTGTATTTCTCATATTGTTTAGAGGTTTGCTTTCAAAAAACTACCCTCAGGATTATCTGAAGATCTCAGCTGTTAGTTTTAAAAGTGAATTTTCTAGCTCTTGTGTTTATAGGTATGGGAGAATTCCTGGAGAATTTAAAAACAGAGGACTAACAAAAAGAACACAGTGTTTGTTATTTTTGAGCTGATCTCATGATTTTTGGTTTCCTGATTTGTGATTCTGTCATGTTGATGGTAATAGTAGTGTCTGTCATGTAATGGAAATGAACAGTTCTTCCACTATTTCTTACTCTGTCTAAATAGTCCTATTTTTTAAAGCAAACAACTCCTTCATTACTGGTTGCTGGGACTAATCACACAAATAAATTATAGTTTTACAGGGAAAAAAGCCAACAGAAATGCTGAGTGCAGCTATGCTGTCCTCTGTGTCCTGAGTTTGCCTCTAATGTGGCTACAGTGTTTAGGGAAAATTTATTTTTAATGTGAAAACTGCAGGCTCAAAAAAGGAAGACATTTAATTCTGGGCAGTCTTCAGCTTCTGCTCTCACTTATTTGTTCCTGAGTTTTTTTAGTGAGAGTGAGGAAACAATAAGTCTGAATTGCGATGTGAATTTGAAAGCCAGAGAACTGGTACAGTTTTGCTTGCCTAACTTATGTGATAAGAGGAGCCTTGTTTCTAGAGCCTGGAACGTATTTCAGATGCGCCAGAGGAGGAAACATAATGGTATTGCTTCCAAATGCTGCTTGAATGATGTCCCAAGTCCCTCTATCACCCACTTCCAGTCCCAATAAAAGTTAAATGTGCATAACAATAGTGGATACCACATCTCATTCAAACCCCAAAATGCAAGACATCCTTCCTGAATATGGATGTTATTAAAAACAAACAAACAAGCACAAACAAACTGAGGAAGTGGCCATTACTGTGGAAAATAGAAGAAAAAATAAAATAAAGAAGAGCACATAAACCTGTTCTAACCAGTCATGCAAAGAAAAGAATATAGGCACAGCAAGACTAAGGCTTCAAACAAGAAAAGTCTTCACCTCACAAATGTATATGCAGAAGTTTTATTTTTTTCTTTTACTCATTGAACTTGGACCATAACTAATGCCAACCCATACAGATCCAGTGATGTGACATGAAGGTTTGCCTGTCCAGTCTTTTAGCTCTCCCTCTGCAGAGAGTACTTGTGGAATGCTTCTATCCAAAATCTTTTGTAATTGTTTGGCTCAGTGCTTGACCCAAGCATAGTATTTCAGTTTGTAGAGATCTCAGAGACAGGGGAACTGTTTAAACTGTTTAAACATAGGTTTAAAATCCCTGGGAGGAGATATGTTCAAAATCAAGCACACACTAGGATGTTTTGCTTGATCAAAGTGAATTTTTCCATTCTGTATGTCATCTGATCTCAGTACCCCCTTTCCCTATCAAGCTTAGCCTTTTAATAGGGCAACTTCAGGATTTACACAGAAACTGCCACTTTCCAATCTGTGAAGGTTTCAGAATTTGGGAAACTGAAGCCCTTTAATATTTTATGGTTTGGTTTTGTTTTGTTTAAATGAATGCCTTTTAGAGATACTGGATACTTTCAGTTCTGATGTTGAAGAGTATGTTTTCCAGATTCATGGATAAATATTGTGCAATCCTAGATCTAACCTCTCTGCTATACCAAGGAGACACATAATTCCTTGCTTCAAAAGAAAAACAAGGAAGCTACTCTTCTGAGGGAAGCTGGCATGCTGTGTTACCCTTTTTCTAGTCTCACCCATCCTAGTTCTGGTGAACATGCTCCTCTGAAGGTCAGGCAAAAAAGCAACATTCTCATTCTGCATCCTGGGGACACACCCACACAGAGGGATGCTCTCATCAAGAATATTTTCCTTTCTCTCTCATGACCAACTGAGTCAGTGCACCTAGTCAGCAGCTGGCAAATATCGTGCGTTACGAACACAAAATAGGCCACCACAAATCCCACGTGAGGATAAAGCCCATTTTTCACTCAAATTCTTATCTAAATTGGAGGCGGAAGTGAGGAATAAGACCAAGCAGTGCTTATTTCTTGTTCTTTAGACCTTCTGCTCTCTTAAAAGCAGAGAAGGCTCTTCTAGTGCCCCAGGAATGACAATCTTAGTTTTTTCCTTAGCTTGTCTGCAACCATCTGCATCTCAGTCATTAGGCTAATAACAGTGCTTCTTTTCTATATCCTTTAAAAAGGAAGAGAAAACTTTCAGGAAGATAGTAGCACTGGAAATTCTACATACGGTGAACTAAATAGACTGTCTCTACATCCAAACAATAATGTCTTTCTAATTATTTTTGGAAACATATTTCTCCAGTTGTGAGCACTTGTATCCTATTAGTATCAATGGGTCTGCTTGTTCGAAATATAAAAAATGTTCTGGGTGCTGGCCAGGGTAAGCTCTTCAAGCTCAAAGGTTTGAGACAGTTTCAAAATAAGGATTTGCTGTTTGCTTTCTGTTTCTTTTTAACTTGCTTCTGGTTTTGTACTTTTTCAGGCTTATGCTTTGAGCAAATTTACTAAAAAGTAAGTTAATCGTTGGATAGATTGGGCTCTTTCATATCATGCATCTAGGATTTGGGTGTTTTTTAGAAGATGGAAGCTAATCTTAGCAGTTATAGTAAACTGATTTAAATGTTTGGAAATTAGTCATTTGAACCATGTCAGAGCTATTCCAGCCTTTCTGTTCTAGGTCAGATCTTATCAGATTTATACTCATTTATCTGCATTTTCAATAAGTAGTTTTCATGGTTACTCAACAATGTTATTATAGAATCATAGAATAGTTTGGGTTGCTTTTTATGATTTAAATACCAATGTTTCACATTCTTCAACTGAGTAGATTTTGATTCTCAGCTTTTTTACCTGTACCCAGGGCCCAGGTGTTTTGACAGCAGGTATTGACTGGTATTGTTTTTCCTTTCAGGGAGGTTCAGCTTTTTCTCCAGCATCCACTATTACTAAGAGGAGAGCACAGACCCAAGCAGCAGTCCTGGCTGAAGATGTAGGATGCCCTTCATCCACCAGTGAGGAAACTGTAGCCTGCCTCCGCCAGCTGCCTGCTCGTGTCCTCAATGATGCACAGACTAAGGTACACCATTGCAAAATATATGCCACTGGCAAGGAACCAAAAAGAAGCTTCTATTGACATGAAGCTGTGAGGAAACTTAAAAAATAAATTGGGCTGAATCCTTGTGAAAGAGGAACTGGAGTAGCTTTGATGGAGTGATGCTGATGTCCATGACATCCACTTCTGACCTATGAATACTCATAGCTTGATTCTCCTTTAGACTAAGTTCTTTTTACACTACTATGTCCATGTCTTCCAAAACTAATTTAAATATAATTTTTACCTTCTTTCAGTACCCTCTAATCTGAATCTGGGTATTATTCTAGAGGAGAATCAAGTGTCTGTAGCTTCAGTAACTGCATTTTTGCAGAAAAGGAAGTAGGGAGGGATATCAGTGCTCTGTTTCTTAAGTGGGAGACTTGTGAAAACTGCGGTCTAGATGATCCTAGATATAGATCCTATACCCACAGATTAAAACACTCACTGACAATACATTTTTCAGTCAGAACCAGCATAGAGCCAATTTCTAATTCAAAATAATATTTTTATGGCTCTAAGACCATCAATTCTTTTGACCTGTTCAGCTTGTTTCAGTTACTGAGACTGTCAGCAAAAGCATTGCTTCCTGCCAATGGTGAGCTTACGCTTGCACTAACTGGTCACTTGTTCACTTGAAGGCTATCAATCAGCTCAGTTTTATAAACATCAGTAAAATGGAAATCACCAGGGTCAGCTAATTATTGCATTTTTTTGCTAATCTAGCTTCTCGCTATAAGTGGTCCTTTCCAGTACTGGGGTCCAGTGATGGATGGAATTTACCTTCGGGAACCATTAGCTAAAGCCCTGCAGCGCCCTCCACTTCGGAAAGTAGATCTGCTCATTGGAAGTGCTCAGCAGGATGGGTTGATCAGCAGAGCTAAGGCAATTAAGGTAGGAAGACATTCACTGTCAATGAACTGATGGTATAACTATTATTATAGTGATGACAGTAATGATATGCAGCCAAGACAGATTCTTTATGATTTCTACAATGTATGAATTACACTCCATGCAAATATGCAAAGGCATTCTCCATCTTCTGTTTACACTGATTAATGGCATCGTTGTATTTGTTGATTAACATTTCTGGGGGAGATATGAAAAGGTAAGAGATCAGTAATGATTTAGCATGTTTTAATATGCAGTAGTATGTTGTACTGTGTCTAGAATCTTATTTATATTGCAATCTCAGTTGTATCTCACAAAGAAGAAAGCAAGCTCATAACTTCGTTATGAGGTTCATCACTGTGCAGCAGGACTAAGTCAGAAACATTTTTAATTTTTTTTTGTGGCAAACTTTTTTCCCTGTTGCCTTTAAGAAGTATGTTTTCTTGTAAAGATGATTGTGAATACGGAATAGCTATGACTAATAGCCTGGTCTGATGGATGTGTGGGCTAAGGTTTCAGGGCATGAAGGTTTACCCAGAGGGATTTTATGTCTTCTTGGAAACCCTCTGGCACTGTTTGTTCTTGGGACGGAATATCAACCTCTTCTAGTTCATTTCTCCTTCTCCATGATGGGAAAAATAGTACTTCCCTGTTTAACACTGCCAAATTAAATTAAATGTTCCAACATGCTTAGACATATGATAAGAAATCAACAGGAGAATGTAATGTAGCAGGCATAATTTTGAGGGTTACCCAAGTGAACTGCAGATTTGTTGCTATCTTTTTCTGAATGTATGGATTTCTTCTTGCAGGGGGCAGAGTGGGGTTAATCTCAGCATCTCTTTCCTGGTAGCAAATAACACATAGACCAATTTACTTCAGAATTAATGACAAAAACACTCCTTTGAAAGAAAGCTTTTTGACCCACCTGAATAAAATTCCTATTGCTTGTTTAGTCTCCAGCAGAAGTTTCCTGCTCATATTTCATGTATTTTTCTCTTTTGGAGTCAACTAAAAAAGGAAGTCGGGCATAGGAAGTGGACTGTGATGCTGGAGGCCTGCAGATAATGATCTGGACTCTGTGAGAGGGGAATAAACCTCATTAACCTCATTACAAATCATGTGATGAAGACTAGGAAGTGAAATTCTTTCCTTTACCACTATTTCCACATGTGATAGTTGTCTGCAAAACCAAAATGAAATTCCATGATGTATTAGAAATTATGCAACAAATCATGATGTTAATGAAAGCCACAAGTGCTAAAAGACAGCACTGTCAGGCTGAAAAGGAAAGATACTGGTAATTGAGAGCCCAGCAATAAAACGTTTCCCTTCCAAGAAGAAGATTAGGAATATCTTCTTTACGTAAAAGCTTGCAGAAAATATGATTGGAAGGGAA
Source organism: Tringa tobata (assembly GCA_033628505.1). Classification (NCBI taxonomy): domain Eukaryota; kingdom Metazoa; phylum Chordata; class Aves; order Charadriiformes; family Scolopacidae; genus Tringa; species Tringa tobata. The sequence goes on from JAHREE010000188.1 coordinate 2,997,479, forward strand.
CTCAAAAAGTTGCAATTCAACCCAAAGGTCATACTTACCTCAACCTAAGAGACTTGTTTTAAAATCTCCCACTCTTGGAGATCTTCTCCTGTCCTTGGGCAAGGGTCTAACTTTTCTTACTTAGAAGGATAGTTCTTTATTAGCTATTATAATATTACCTATGTTACTTGGTGCTACTGCTGTAAGTCAGATGCCATCTCTCTTCCAGAAAATTTCTAATGCTCACAATAAGTGATTATATTTTGTTTTCTCCCTTTTGACTTCCTTTTACACGGGTTTCATGTTCTCAGTAAGAACTGATGGGGTTTTTATGCACCTGTTCCTCTATTTCTATTTTCCTGTGTTTCTTTCAGGTTTTTAGGGCTTGAGGAAGGGAATATGACTGTTTTGACGAGTCTGTGTTCCTGTCATCAGACTGTTTTCTTAAAGAGTTGCTGCAAGCTTAAATTTTCCTGATTTCTTCCTTGTCCATGCGCTTAGTGTATTAATTGCTGGGAAACTGTAATGCTTCCTCCATCACTGAGCTATTTAAGAACATGCACTTTCCAGCTCCTCAAGAGCACCATTTCTGCATCGTAGCCATGAGCATGCATGGTTGCAGTCAAAGTCAGATGATACAGTCCTGAGTAGGCCACAGATGTATTTAGCTACAGTGGCAGAAACTGGTGCGGGTGGTGGTTGTTACCGAGAAGTCTGTGTCATAACGTCATAAGGGATCTTTGATCTGTGCTAACTGTCCTCTCACCACAATAGACCTAGAAGAAGGATTTGAGACAGCCCACACTGTATCCCACTCTTCTACTTTATTCATTTTAAGGGTTCCCTTAAGGTAGATCTGACTTGCATCTTTCTGGGAAAGCCCAAAGCTGGTTTTACTGATACACTGAGGAAGGTGGGAAGGGTTAGCTGGTGGACAAAGCACTGAGCTCTGCTCTGGGAAACAAGCCATAATTCCTAGTTTGCCTCTGACTACAACAAAGTTATTTAATCTGTTCTACAAAGAGGGGACCAAACCTCCCTGGGGTGAAAATCCATCTGTGGACCTGCTCCAGCTCAGCAGACAGAAGAACAATGCATGTATTTGGCTAGATAAATGGCTCAGATAAAAGGTCCTGTGGCAAGTGTATGGAATTGGCAAGTCCTTCATTTCTATCTCCTTTAGGATGATTGATTTCAGTGTAGTTAGATTCAAAGAGTGGGGGATGAAAAATTTAACCCCTGCTAACTGTTCTTCCAGTTCCTGGGAACATCTGTGCTGGCAAATTCAACCAAAGACTTGCTCTGTTAATCCTGGTCTTGCTCTATTAATACTGATCCTGTAAATGGTGAGGAGATACTTTTAGACATTTGGATGCTTGAGCTGTGATGTAAATCTTATCACCTTAGACTGGAGTTGCATGCAAGTTTTATAAACTCTTAGCATTCAAGTCTTAGAAGCGAGAGTAAAACCTCTAGACTGCAACCAGATCTGAAGATGGCAAATCCAGTTGGCACCATGTTGTTCTGTGGGGGGTTACTGACATTTGGTTGTGCTGGGTGTCTCTGTACTCCCACTACAACACTGCGCTTGTGCCTGTTAAGACCTTTGCAATTAAAAATAAAACAGAAAGACAGAAGGCGCCACTTACGTGCTAGCAAAACATTTCTGTTCGATTTGTTGGCAATTAAAGGCTGAGATCTCTCAGTGGCACTTGCAGCAGAGAGTATGCTGAACATTTGCGCTCAATATTTTGCCCATGGAAATGACCGTTTTGTGGCATTCACTTGAATGCTTATTCATGTGAACTGAGACAAATTTACCACTTCCTGGAGCACTTCGTACTCATCCTCAGTGCAGGCATCAGATGGTTGAAGCTAAGTGAGAAACAAAGCAGAGTTTGTTAAGGGAATGGCAAGCGGTGCCATAATGCACTATTATGTGGCATATGGAGCGGTTAAGCCTTAACTGCAATTCCCATGGCAGGCCTTCAGGGATATTAGCTTTGAGCAGTCATAGACTAGGGCAGCTGAGCAGAAACCTCTAAAAATGTTGATTTCAATTACCAACTGGGCAAAAATTTGTCCTGGTGCTCTATGTGATGCTCTGGTGGGAGGATCCAATGGCTCCTACTGGCATTAAATACACGGAGTCACTCATGCTGATCTATATCTGTTTTTCTCTGACATATGCAAGTAAGTCAGTACAGCCTTGTTTGTATCCTCCATATGTTCTGTGCCTACCATGTAATCTCCACATTGCAAGGATTGTTAACTTCTTTTTAGTTGGAAGGCTGAGGTTGCACTTTATGTGTTTTCTTTCTTTTTCTCTCCCTCCTTAGTAGAAATATAGTTGGCTGCAGAACCCAGAACCAGGACATAGGGAAGTGGATAGATAGAAATATACTTTATTTACCCCATGTAAACAACTGGATCTGTGTAGACCAGATCTTCCATCCTGCACAGTACTACAGTCAATTAATTTCTTTATGGATAATAGTATTCAGCAACATATAACAGATGGTAGATATTTGTATATTAACTGCAATGACCGGGAGAGCAGTGTCCTGTTAAATGCCATCAGTGAGGAGAATGGGCTGATATCAGCTCCTTATTTCATCTTGTAACTAGATGGAATCCTTGAAGCACCTTGTTGAATGGCTGGTAGGTCTTTCACCATCTTTTGTAACAATATTTATCAAAAACCATTTAGAGATCTAAGATCTGTACATACCCTGTTAGTGTTATCACTATATAGATAGAAAAGTACATCTTGCCCCTTAGAAGATGTAAACATTTGGTGTACCAAGTGTTACAATTTATTTAATAAAAACGCATTGGACTAGATTTGTTCATATGCTCCAGAAGCTATGCTGCAGTAACAAGAACAGTAAGCATTATATATGTCATTATTTAGATAATGTTCGTGACCACTTTGCACCACCAGAAGAGTAGGAAATGGTGCACCTGCTGTCTTTAACTATTTTCTGACTTACTTTCTAAAAAAAAGTTGAAAACCCCACTATAACTGTGAGGTCAGTTGCTAATATCTCTTTATAAGTTAGCAGATTGTAAATTATTTTACATAAAGTGCAGCTGTTTCTATTAATCTGATAGCAGCTGTTGTATCTATTGCTATTTGAAAATTGTTCTTTGGTCATATATTTTCAAATGGGAAACACTTGTTGCGCATGGAAAATTGGTGAAATTGAATCAATTTCTGAAAAGTTAAAATGTTTTGTCTTTTTAATGTCATGGGTTTTATTTTTAATTTATTGCTTTGATTTGTGCTACCATGTTAAAGTCAGGTGTTTAAATTGCATTATATTGTATCCAAAGTGACAGTTGACACATAGTGTTTCAGGTTGTGCTTTTTTAGTGCTGGTTGGGTTGAAAAATCTCAAAATGTGTTACAAATGCCAGTTTCTCATCCATCTCTGCCTGTTGAGTCCTCTTTCATCTGACTCAATGCGTCTCAAGGACCCCACTCTATTATCAATGATTGCTTCAGAAAGGTTACCAAAATTTTGGGGGCATTTTGAAGGTCACAGAAACTAGTGCATAGGCACAGTAAAATCCTGAGACCAACCGCACTGAGTCAGATCAAAGGCCCATTGAGCACAGAATGCTGTTTTCAGCAGTGCCTGGAAGTGGATGTTTGTAAGAATAGCGTAAGCAAATGCGATACTTCTGCTAAATGCTCTCCAAACCTCTAGCACTTTGCAGCTCAGGGACTTCCTAGCCTAAATTGGTCTTCTTGTATTTAATAACCATCAACTGATTTATTTACCTTTTTGCATTCAAAACCTTGTTCATGAAACTTCGTCTTCACCAATTTTGACATCCGCAAAGCCTCGAGGCAAGGGGTTCCTCAGTTTAACCATGCATTGTATGGTGATCCATCTCCTTCTCTGTGTTTTTTAACCGTAGTGTTTATTTGATGCTTGGTCTGTGATGAGGCAATAAAAGATCAGTTTTTAGGGTACATAATCAATACCCTAAAGTTTTTTTCACTATTTTAAGTATCCATGACAGGTGTAGAGTAAGGTAGCAAATACATTTAAAAAACACAATAAAATGAAAACATTGCATGAAAGTTGCTTTGTACAGGATGTTTTACACATAAGAATTTGGGCTCTTCATTGGCACAGAAACATCTGTTCTAATCCATAACTGTGAGCCAAATCTACCAGCCCCAGGCACCAAATGAGAGATTCCTAATTAGGCAGCAGCAATGCTTCTGCTGGTTAGTAGGGACCCAAAATGATGTGTGCCGATGCGGATGGAAAGATTGCTTTTGAATCTGCCGTTAGGTCTTCAGCAATAATTTCTGCTTCTTGCAGAAACATATACGTGTCCTTGCTGTATTTAATCTGAATGATTTTGCAGGCAAGTGGGCTATGCAGTTTCATATGTGGCATTTGTGCACATCAAGTGACGTGTCATGTATGAGTTGCAGATCTTTTTCAAAGTACAGCTGCATTACTTAAACTGGCACAGCACAGCTCTTTTCACATTGCATGGGCCAAAATCAAGCAAAAGAATAATACATTAAAAATACAGGGAAAATTGCCAAGATCTTTTTGGATCTTGGGATATTTGGAAGTGTTTTGAAATCCCTTGTAAAGTCACTTAATCAAAATGCACAAAGCATTAGGGGACATCAGTAAGGACAGGCCTTGGCCTCAGCAGTCGGGGACTTATTTTCCATCTTTCATTTCTGTGAATCTGTTGAAAAGTGATTATTCCCACTGTACTTTCTGTGTAGGGTTGTGCAAAGACCTTCTAGCAGCGTGATGAAAACCAGCTGTGGGCCATCAAAATGATATATTCAGTAAAGCATCTATGGTAACCGAACTGGGCAGACACCAGCCTATTTTGTGTCAGACTGACTGCCCAAAATAATATAAGTGGTTTATTAGATTTGGACTTTTTATACCAAGATGCAGCCAGCACGCACCTGTGAGGTGCCCTCTTTAGAAACTACTTGATCACAGGAAAGTTCAGGCCACATACTGTTTCAGGAAGTTCCTCCATTTCTGAAGGTGAAATAAATTCTTTTTTTTTTTAAAAAAAAAAGTAAAAAGTCTGAACTAATAAAATTAAAAAATTCCTCAGAGAAAGTTGTGTTGAAAACTTCCAGCAGTCTTTAGTTTTGGTAAAAATAAGATTGGGTACATAGTTTGGCATAGAAGGTGGTACCTCTGCTATCAGTAATTCTGCAGTGATATGGGCTCTGGGGAAAATACCTTTACGTCAGGAGAGGTTTCAGACCATGGATCTGAGGAAAAGGTCATTTCTGTTTAGGTCTCTCTGAAAATCACTAGAGGTTATGAAGTTTGGAGATCATGGCTGCTACTTCCACTGGGATTTGGAAGAGGGGGATTTCTCTTCCAGGACTAAGGCAGATATTATTCTAGAAGGGACCTAAATACAGGCCTTATGGCAGCCACATATCTTTGTAGGTGTTTCCAGAAGAGGCAGGGGAATATGGCTCTATGGTGTGTTCACTTTCTGGAATTTCCAAAGGAAAGTAGCAATATCTCCCTCTCTCCCCTCTAGTTTTCCTTCAGGGAGCTTATCAGAAAGACAGCATTGGGCACACTTACAGTGGAGGACTGTCCAGGCGGACTGTTTCTGTGAGAGGCAGTAAGGTTTCTGTAGCATTAGAGCTACACCTGCACAGCATGGTACCCATGATTTGGATTTACTAGGTTAGGGATTCAGTCCTATAGTATGTTTTGAGGAAGCCCGTACTGCTGGCTGGTGAGAGTGTTGAGAAAGCAAAAGCAAGATTGTCCCCTACTTCTTCCCCTAGGAATCGGAGATCACAGCAGAGAGGACTTGTTCCAGCAGAGGGAGATCTGAGCCTGTGTTGTTCCATTAAAAATGTATCTTTTGGTTTTGTTTGTAAATTCCATGTATGCATTTTGTTCTCAGAAATTTGAAGAAAGTCAAGGAAGAACCAATAGCAAAACAGCCTTTTATCAGGCTCTGCAAAATTCTCTGGGAGGAGAAGACTCCAACTCATTCATTGAAGATGCAGCTACATGGTATTACTCCCTTGAACACTCAACTGATGATTATTCATCATTTTCCAGGGCTTTGGAAAATGCAACCCGGTAAGAAATGAATTCTATTACAACTGTGTGATTGGGGTTAAGCAAGGTTTGTTTTGCTTATCTCAAGTGTGCTTTTATATTCCAAAAAAATTGAGAAATTCTTAGGCAAATGAACAGAAAACAGGGAATATGATTTCATTTTCTGTGAGGTTTCCAATGTCATTGGTAAACAGAAACTGAACTGACTTTTATGCCATGTGAAAAGTTTGCATTGTCTCTCCTGAACTGTATATTGGATTCAGACTACAAATACTTCTTTGTGTATTCTTTCATATCAAAGTTGTCTTGGTTTGCACACTCTGCATCAACTATTTCTAGATTCCTCTCATCCCTGTGACAGTGGGAGAACTAATAGACCAGCTTCTATTCACAAAGTCACCTAATTATACAGTTAGATACTTTTACTATTTTGGGGAAATTTGGAGAGTGGTCAAGTTTGAAATCTTTGATTTCAGCAATTGCACAGGTGAGTATCTTGTGTAAAATGGTGACGCATTTGTGAGTGTTCGTAAAAGTGGCTCCCAACCCCACTTTGTGCATTGCTAATCTCCATTTTCCCTATGGCAGAAAAAATCCCTTAAGCTTATTCAGGTGTTTCTGTGACCCTTGTGTAACCATTTCTGCCAGTGTACAGTGATTGTACAATGTCACCCAATCCACATTTTGCTACCTTTGTGTATGGTTTACCATGGTGAGAGGAAGCAGAATTAAGCAGTAGGATGCTTCTGTTGGAAGTCTTCTTGTGGAGATGGAGAACATGATTCCTGACTCTTGCCTTGTTTGATCCATGAGGACACACCGTAGACTCACAGTGCCTACCAGCCTCTTCCGAAAGAAATAGTTATGATGAAATGTCAGCAGATGCATGAGCAATTACTTCCAGTGTATACACTCCTATACTTTGCATTGAAACATTGCAGGCAGGGACCATTGTGAAGTGGAAGATGAGCAGTGGGCCGTGTTCACACCACCTGGTATATATGCGTAGCTTTGACCCTCAATTGGGTATGGCATCAGGTTCCAGCAGTTCTGGATAACAGTCCAATGAAGAGTTTGTTGTCCTGTTGAACTAGGGCTCCACAGCAGACATGACACCTATGGTAGGCCATAAAGTCTAGTGGATATCTTTACCTTGGGTCACATGGTGGTTTGGTCAGCAGAGAAGAATGTAGATTTTGCTCTCTCCCCCATGAGGATCCAGTTTGCTTTAGCTAGTTACAGATCTTGACCTGGGGGGGTGGGGTTGGGGTGGGTGAGCTCAATTCTCCAAAAGCAGGCAAACTGAGGGCAAAATCTCCTTTTCCCTGCCTCTGTACAAACTCAGGGGCCGAATGTTTAAGTGGAACAGATTTTCTGAAAAGAAATCAAAAAACTCTTTCCCTGTTCCCATCTCTGCTTCATGAGCAGATTCATTATGAAAACTCTTTACATTTCTAAGGTGCTGTGTTTTATAAGCTGGAGGTTTGAGTCCTAATGTGCCTGTCCAAGCTGTTTCACCTCTGTTCTGAATGGAGGCATCACAACTGCAAGCTCCTGGTGTCTGTGCTCTCAGTGTTACTGCTTTCCATCCCACTGTGAACCTCTCCATGAGACCTTACAGACAAGGTTTTCCTTTCAGTAGATCTTCATCCTCCATCAGAATTGCAGGGCGTTGCTCCAGGGGAGCCTCAGGGAGCGGGAGATGAACAGGAGCCAAGATTCACTTGGAAACATCTGATCCAAGACAGCAGTGACCAAATCTGTTTGGGGAAGGTTTCTGGGTGGTCCAGGTGTGCTGGTGCATTGAGGTCATGGAGTAAACAAGCCAGAAGGCTGAGGGTTGAGCTTACTGCCATTTATTGAGTCTTGCACTGTGCCGCATTTGTCCTGCCTCATAGTCTCTCCCAGGGATGGGCCACCCATCACTGTGGTGTCTGAGGCCACTGCACACAGCACGCGTGGAAGCACTGTGGTTCATGGGCATCAAAGCCAGATCTCGCCTTCGATGTCTTTCCATCACCCTTGTTATCCATGGGGCTATAATTCTTTAGTCAGATCAGTAAGGTTTTAAGCCATAAAGGACTGAAGTCACCTACATGGTGGAAAAAAGAGGGGTTTGGTTCTGTTTTTTTTGTGACTGTTTGGTTTGGGGCTTGGTTTTTGTTTGTTTGGTTTTTTTTGTATTTTGTTAACAAAAAATATAACTAGCAGCATAGATGCATAACTCAAGAAAAGTTCTATGTCAGGAAGTTATTAATTGCTAAAGTTTTAACAGGATTATAAAGTGTAAGAAAGCAACAGAAGTGGTTGTTATAAACTACATACATTGTGAATATTTTGTGGTTTTAAAATAATGCTAATAAAATAATTTAGCTGCAATTCTCTGGTATTTTACCCAGGTATAAAATGAGTTTCATTTTCTTTTTATTTCCTTTTTTTTTTTTTCACCTCTGGTATTCCATGCCTGTAAGAAACCAGCCTTTTCATTTTTGTGGTTACTATTTTTTTTTTTTTAATTTTTCTATTACTTCCCCAGAATATCTGACTTTTTCCCCCCTATAACATAAAATACGAATCAGTTTTAAGTGATGAAATGTATCTCAAAGCATTTCTCGAGAGCTAATGTTCTCCATAGACTCCCTAATTTTGAAGGGCATTCGGTTCCTGTAAAACCCCATGCTGGTAGGCATGTGAAGAACACTAATTTTCGTCTCATATGGGTGTTGTCAACCATAACTGTCAAAGAGCATTGTGGTCAGTCAGCCCATAGCTTGTGGTCTCACAGATGGGCTGAAAATAGACTCCGCTGAACCAAGATAGCTACTCAAACAGTGCCTTTCATAATTGTACCAGTTAAATATAGCAACATGTTTTTATGCTTTTCTGGCACTGTTCTTTCTTAACCAGTCATTCTTTTTTTTTGCCTACCAAGTCTGAAGGAGCAGCTACTGTTTCAGATTCGCTAGACTGAGAATTGAAACCTCCTACTTCCGCAGCAGAGACGTTTGTGTGTGTTCATGCGGTTGTGGATCTGTAAACACCCAAAGAGTGTACCGAGTCTTTGGGCACATGTAGAATGAGAAGTGGTGATATATGAGGAATCATAACAAGATATCTTGCAGTAAGGTGTCCTGTTTTCTGCCTGCCCCTCTTAAAACCTTGTGCTGCTTCCAGCAACTGCTTACCCCACCTTCCAGTCCTACTTCTCGGGGCAACTCAAGCTTGGATGGTTTTGGATATATTTGTTTCACTCATACCTTTGTGTTGCAATACCTGGTAATAAATTGATTGTTGAACTATCTCATTGCACTCTTCTTGTTTAACCTTTCTCTCCCAGACATACATCTGCACTATGGTGCATTGATGACCTCAATGCACCATATTGATAAGCCTACCAGAGGCTCTGCAGGATATATGCAAAAGGAGTCTTTTACCTCTTCCAGCTTTGGAAACTCTACCCCAAAAAAATCACACACATCTCCAACAGTATCATAGTTCCTTAAGCCAGGAAATATATAAGTCCTTTTACTAGATGACATTGCAACCTAGTGGTGCCAGAAGAAGGAGCTTTATATATTACAAGCATGGGCACCAATAAACTAGACTAAAATGGGATTGATTTTTTGGCCAGGATATTCCTTATGTTTCAGATCTTGTTTATTTGGTATCATTAACATTGTTCAACACTCCATAAACCAGCAATTTTAATGAATTCTAAGCTGTACTGGGCTCATAGAGGGTGAATGTGGTTTCCTTCAGTCCACTTGAAGGCAGAGATATGAGCTGGTTTGGAAGATTTAAAGGCGGCTATCAATCTGCTATATATACAAGGCATATATAGAAGGCTATCTATACAGAGAGAGGTCTGTCGGTTGTGGGGTTTTCTCTCCTTTTCCCTCTTATGTGACTGTGACTGTTCCCTGCTCCTCCTTTTTTGTCAGTGACCAGTTTATCACATGTCCCATCATAAACATGGCCAGTCACTGGGCTGCTGCCTCCAGAGGAAATGTCTTCATGTACCATGTACCTGAGAGCTCCTCACAGAGCAGGTAAGGCAATGTATTTTATTATGTTTCTTGGACTTAGAGTTTGCAAAAGAAAAGTCCTGTCAGTTTGGGCACGCTGTGGAGTAAATGGATAGGTGTTGGTATGAACAGTTCAGATTAGCAAAGGAGGGACTGGGCTCTATTAGATTTTTTCTCTCTCTTAGCTAAATAGGAATGCTGTTTCTGAACTAAGGCACTTCAAGTTAGATATCTAAATTAAGTTCCCCTTTCCCAGCTTGCCTACCTTTGCCAGTTCCAGATAGCCTTTTAGATTTCTACTCTGTATCTGAGCAATCTCCCAGAAAGAACCAGAATGAAGTTTAAGCCATCAGAAGTGCACAGCTCTCAAGGTAGATGGGGTAACATTTTCTAAGGACTCAACATTAATTTAACACTGCCACCTCTTGAAGTCAGTGCAGTTGTACCACCGTTACACTGACTGGCCTCCAGTGTGGACACAATCTGGGGTTTAATCTTTCCTGCCTCAGCACCATGACTTGTGATCAACCGATAGACTGTCGCATAGAAGGAAAAATACTTTTGAACACAAGCATTTTCAGACTCAGGCTCTATGTCATCCTTTGTTTTTCAAAATTTTCAGCAGGAGAGGCTGTATCATATTTTAGACAGAAAGGTCTAAATGCCTGTGGGAGTTGCAAGTGCCTTGTTCCCTTGGGCACAGAACAAGCTACTAGACAGAGACCATTAAGGTGACCTTCCCTGGTTTTGTTTTAGACTCAGCCCCTTCTGGAAGTCAGGATGAGACACTGAGGTTGGCAGACAGTGGTCAGGGCTTTGGTCTGCTGTGTGACACAACACAGTAGCTCCCGGTCCCTTGCTCTCAAAGGCTGAGAGATCAGAAAGTGCAGTGACAGTAGCCCCTCCTGTCCCCTAGAGCCACACATCAGGGCAGCAAAGCACACAGGATGCCTATCTTCTAGCTTTTTCCTTATGAAGGCTCAGGGGAGGACCTGGCCCTATTGGCACCATTTGATACTGTGAAGCTCCCTGAGAAATACACCTTTTTTTTCCTTTCCTGATAGCATAGTAAAAAAGCTTTTGAAAGAAACCACCAAGATCTAGGTTACAGATGAAGGCCATTATGCTGCGGTAACACAGCTCGCTTTCTTTTTAGCTGGGAAGAAGTTAATCCTTGGGGAGCCGTTATTTTGCTGGCAGCTCCAGCGGGAGTGTTCGCAGTTTGGCTACCGAGAGGCTCAGATAAGTGACTTTTACAAGGCTCCAAACAGGGCTGAGCCATGGTATGCCAAAAATCCAGCTACACAAAAAGAAAAGATGTATTCTCAAATTATCTAGCAAGTTTTCTCTTGCTTTGGAGAATGATAATGGCCCAGTCATCTATGATAAGATCTTATTTGAAAGTAGATGAAATAGTATTTATACAACTTAGGGTCACTGGCTTTAAGGCAGCTATTTTGGACTGATGAGAATTTCCTCTTGTCTCTAGCCCTATTTAAGATTTCTCTTGTGCTCATGTTATTTGGCTCTCCTCACATTCTTCAGTGCAGTAATAGTTTATATTTTATTTTAATAATATTTATGTTGTTAGTGGTCTTCTAAGCTAATTACTTTAAATTTTGATACAAAACTTATTTCATTTTTTCATAACCCTCTTTAAAAGAACCGACAAAGCCAGTATGTTGTTTGAAATTTGTGGGAATGTGAGGCAGAGGCTCAAATGCCTTGGGCTAAGCCACTTGCAAGGAGAAATGGGCCCAAATTGGTATGCTGCATTTACATTTTTACTCTTTTATTTATGCATAAGTACCATTAAAATAAATGTTTTTTAGGTTGCAAAGGCAAGCACTTAAACAGAAACTGCAGCATTCCACTTGTCCATGGACAGAAAGATCTCATTTGACACTATGACATGACTATTTATGAAGTTATACCCTTGTTTTCCCAAGGGACCTCACACTAGGTCCTTTGCTGAAGCTACTGCAAGTTTTTTGTTTAAACATTTTTGTTGTTAATTCCTGAGTGAATCCTTTCTTGTCCTCCATCCTTTTTTTGCCATGTGGCCTCCCTCCTTCACCTTCCCTACAGCTTTTCCCCCTCCATCTAGTATATGTGCACTGCAGGCTGTCCTACAACCTCGCTGCATGCCAATGATGTGATGCCATCAAGGGTAAGAGCTTCTCACGAGAGAGTGGCCTTAACTGCTAAAAACTCTGGGAAACCACCAGTAATCTGAAAACAGAAAAATGCAGTGTTTGGAAATATTATTGGTGATTTTCCCTGCCGGGTTAAAACATCTAACTTGATGTGCATGAAGGAGTCTTCAAGTAGAATACATAAACTAATCTTGGGGAAAGATCTGGCAACCACGTCACCAACTCACAAGGGACTTTCCTAACCACTGGAGTAATGAGTCCTGCCAGTTCTCAAGTTCTTCTTTCAAAATTGTGACTCTTAGGAGGAGCAGCAGAGGCAGATACTCTGCCAAGTAACCAACAGCTTGGGCTGGAAGGTAGGATGTGTGGGTTTGAATTTGCTCAGCAGAAGTGACAATTGAATCTGGGACCCTGAAAACACTCCAGCTATTAAATTCCTGAATAGAAGACTCCTGTTACAGCCATTTATTTGTCTTAATGAGTGTAACATCCGACAGTATGTTTTGCACGTAGTAGTCAAGCACAGGATATTCTGTGAGTACTCATACAGGACCACTTCCCCCTCGGTGCATTGTAGCTGGAGGAACACCTCATTAGATATTCTCAATCAATTGTAGGCATTTGACAGAAAAACAGTTTCTCAGCCCATTTGATAGTGAATCACATCAGGGTTTGCTGAGATACATACCTCCGCTTGTGTAAACAGAAACTTCTATAGTCTTATGTCTGTAGGGTAACGTAAGAGATAAAATAATGAGTTTTTGGTCTTTTCTGTCAAAATTCTTCCTAGGATGTTAGTTTGAGCAGGATATCAACCTTTCTCTCTTTTTGTTTGTTATCTGTATCATAAAGATGATGATGATAATAATATAATTGTGTATTATCTATAATAACTACTAATATTTACCTCACAAAGGTATTGGAAAAAGTACATCAAAATACTATTATGTTCAGATAACTGCAACAATGGAAGACTATTTAGTCTTAGATAAAATATTGTTGCTGGGGAAATTGCTATTCACTAATTAAGATAAGGCACGGCAACACATTCTCCAGTTTCAACTCTGTCATGTCTCTCCTACTTTATGTGTGTCTCCCAAAATGTGTAACAGAACAGAGAGTTAAAATGCAGAGATGAAAAAGTACTGGTATTTCCTCTTGTTTCACATGGAGAAGTCCCTTAATAACTCACAGCAAGATAAACAAAAGGGACAAAGGAGTCAGCCAGTAAAGATAGACCCAATTGCAATGATTTAAAATAGTCAGAAAGTTGTTAAACAGAGAGGAATTTTTACAGTACAAGTCAATTAGCAAAAGTTTCTCACAACTGGATGTTTCCAAAATGTATACACATACACACACTCAAGCATGCAGAGATACAGGGGTAGGGTTAAAAAGGCCACTCTAAACTGATGGCTTTGACATGTGGAAAATCACATAAACCCATGAACTGACAGTTTTCATATAGATGAATGGATCTTGCAGAGACCAAACTAATATCTCCTTCCACGTGTTCGCATACTCCTGAGCTTGGCGTGACACCGTGTCTGCTTTAGTCTTCAGTTCCCATTTGAGTAAAGAGCAGGATGCATAGCCAACTCCTGCATTAATGATCTGTGGGAAGAATATATACATAACTCAGATGCCATTTTCTTACTCTCTTTTTGAGAACACTTAGGCCTTGGAGTAAACATTTATTCTAAACAATGCGGGAGGAATGTGATGGCTCAGCATTACCTGGGATTAGTGGGGAGGGCTGGAGTATAGCTTTAGTTACAGTAAAGAAATATGTGATAGGAGAATTATGTTTTTACAGGGATATTATAATGATAATATTATTAACTGTACAAAGTTTTGCCTTGTTAACCCTTCAAGAGGTTTCTGGGTGATTTTTGCATATTATATGAAGTAGCACTGCTTGCCACACCAGCATAGCTCCCAAGTCACACTGTGGTGCCAAACGTGCTGCCTTAAAGATGATGGATAAAAATCATCACTCTGTTCACTGAGGAGGCAGATCATCAGCTGCAGCAGGATGGCAAAGCATCATTATTGTCATTGAAGAGGCTGAAACTGAGACTTAATGAGGCTGTATCTTGTAGTCATTAACATTACCGCAATAATTCTCACAAATGCTTTTGTTAACTGTTGTGCACTGGATGGATTCATCCAAGATTAATGAGCTGCTGCCTGTTTTGAGTCATTTTATTTGGGGCTGTCTTTACCTCCTGACTATGCACTCTTGTGTACGTTGGTGTGAGCTGTTAAAAGACTGCTCCGTGCCAATGCTCACATAGTTGGCTGGATTTTGGTGACACTTTTTATGATTCTGGTAACAGAAGACAAGACAAAAAAACCCTAAATGTTTGTGTATAAGCCCATTCAACTATGTGAAATATTTTCATTTTTTATTTATTATATGTGCTAATTCTGATTGTTCTTAATATCCATTTAGTTAAAGGAGATTTTTCTACTCTTTTGATTTTGTAATAATCATATCGCTGTCCTTTAATCTGCCCACCACTTATTTTCCACTTGAGGCTCTCACTGTGACTGTAGCTGTTAGTCCATGAGTACCAACACCCCATAGGTTGGGGGCCCACAGTATGAACCGGGTGCTGTGGAGGCAAACAGAAATTTATGTCTCTGGGCTTCAAAGAAACTCATCTAAACACAGAGGGCAGTTAAGGTACTGATGACGTGGTATAACACACGTTGCCTGCATAGCTGGGCAGACACCACAATCACTTTAGGTGGCTATGTACACTTGCTGCACCAACAGCTTGTCATTTTTTTCTGTAAGGTTGTACTCCCAATCATCTCCTAAAAGTTGTTGTTTCGCTCTTGTTGAAATTGCCTCTCATCCTTCTGGCCTTATCCGTTGCGTTATGCCAGATGCAGCTATGAAAACACTGATTCAACCACATCATGCCACTCTCGAGTCTTCAGACAGTTTCTGTGTTGCTAAAGGCTTGAGGCCTAGACAATTTGTTTTCTCTTCCCATGGAGTGGATTAGGGGACTTTATCATTTGGTAGATTTTTCAGATCTTGGAAATTAGCCATAAATATGCAAAGGCAAAGTACCAAGCTCAGGAAAGACAGAAATCAGCTTTAAGCAAACCAAAATTCAGCTAAAAGACTCAGAAAAGTACAAAGCAATTTTTGGAACTGCATGTACTGCACAGGATCAGGCCGTTCCCACAAAATGTAGTTTAGAAGATAAGCACAAAGCACACATATCTAGAGAGACCTTCCTTGGTGCTGTGGTGTCTTTGGGTGGACACATCACCTTTTTAAGGAAATTCATCCATTCTTTCGGCTCAGGGGTAGGCATACTGAACAAATGCATGAATTGCTGTCCCCCAAAGATACACTCAGGTGTCAACATGTCTATTACTAGATCTTTCATACAGTAATTCCCTGACAAAGCTCTGTAGTATGTGTCATTTAGGAGTTCTGAGAAGATGATAGAAGTGCCTTCTTTCTGCATTAAGATCTATATTTGAGTTTTTTTTTTCAATTAATATGAGCTTTCAGGTTCTTGAATTTATTGTCTGCTACTTCAGTTTTATTTTCTTCAATTGGCACAGCTATAATGCAAAGTAGAACATTGCGTGTATTGGGAATAATCCAAATGGAAAAGACACAGCAAACTCCAGGGTACTTTTGCAAGTCACATGTATCTATAGGGGTTTTTGGTACAAAGGTGGATAAACTTGGCAGTTTAATCCCGTTAGGAGTTAAGCTTTTTCCATATGCCCTAATTTTCCTGAAAAGAAGGAAGAAAAAAAGATGTTCGTCTGTTTTTCACATGCTTTCCCCCATTTCTTTGGCAGGACTTTATAGTGTGAGGAGACACAATGAGCCAAATGGATCCCTAGAACTACAGGGGTCACACCAGGCCTTACATTGGCTCATTAAATTTCTATAAATATCCAGCTCTCCTTTGATTATTTTATTTCTCCCTGCAATCATGTACCATTTCCTTTTCTGAGATGTGTGGTTATATATAACTTTTTTTAAAATTATTTTTGTTTATCATAAAAGTGAATGTTTCAGCCAAGGCAAAGTGCAGTCTTGGTAGGCTGCTCCTCTCCCATGACATTGATGAGATGGTGCCTGTTAAGAGCTTCAGATATTTGATCCCACTCTGCAAATCTGCTGGTATTAGTATGATGTAGAATTAGTGTAGATATGTGCAAGAAACCACATTTAGTATTTCCAATACTTCTTGCAGAAGTTAATTTAAAATCCATTTATTGAAAACAAACAGGGTTAAAATTGTTTGTATTAATGAAGATAGAATGAATTTTGGAGTGAAAATGTCAATTAAATTCCTCCCACATACTATTTGGGTGTTGGTGTCAAGTTCTTCAGCAGGTTTAAATTTCTATTTGTGTTGGAGCTCTTGCCTAATTATCACTGAAAAATTCTAAAGCACAAAAAGAAAAGGAAACTCATGGCCACACATTAGTTTCTTGTTCTAGACCATGTATGTTAGAAAAGTACTCTGTTAATAATTATCTGTGCTTTATAAGGACTAAAATACCTATCATTATTTGTCAATACAGATAAAAAGTTTGATAAATAAATATCCCTTTGATACGTTCACTAATGACAAACTGATTCTTCTTCAACTTTCTTTTTCATCCTGAGTAATTTACTGGTAACTTTGGCTGAACTCTAGCTAGAGTTATGTTTATCTTGTTATTTAAAAATTCAAATGATTGGATAGCAGTGGGAAGCTTGGTATTTTGGTGTTGTATAGGATGTCATTTGAATTTTGACTCAATTTACATTGGCTTCTAGCTGTGTGTTGAGTTTTAAAAAAGAACCAAAAACGGCATTAAGCCAGCTAAGAATAGAAGCTGAGACTCAAAAGGCTTTGAGATTAGTTGAAATTGAGAGTAAGGACTATTTTTAAATTAAGAAAAAAGAGAGAACTGTTAGGCCATAGTAAGTCATTAATCATCCAAATGAGTTTCCAGTATGAAATAATTATCCAGATCTAGAACAAGGACAAAGTTCATAATAAGATATATGTCGTAATTTAGAATGGATCACAGTGTGAGGTCTCTGCAGCCCCAGCTCTAGGTCATGCATTCAGTCGTAATGTAGAATAGCATGGTGGTCTGCCAGATCATATTCTTCTGTTCTGACTGCCATGATTATGGATGGCCGTTAATGACAATCCCATTTTGCAAACAAAATTTTTGAGAATTTCTGGGTTGGGACAGTGTTGGGTTTTGATTTTTGTTGAGCTGGGGGGTTTTTTGTTTTCTTTTTGATTTTTTTTTACTGTTTCTAAAGCTTGTGGTTAAGATATTAACTTCAACT
Organism: Tringa tobata; assembly: GCA_033628505.1. Classification (NCBI taxonomy): domain Eukaryota; kingdom Metazoa; phylum Chordata; class Aves; order Charadriiformes; family Scolopacidae; genus Tringa; species Tringa tobata. The sequence goes on from JAHREE010000188.1 coordinate 3,015,075, forward strand.
GTTGGAAATCCGGGTTTACATCTATACTCTGTTTGATTTGGAACAAGACTTTGAACCAAATCAACCAGAACCTGGGTATTTTTGTTCTGAATTCTGATCTTCTCATCTTTTACTCTTCCCTGTTGAAACTGTTCTTTGTATGCAAAATTAGCCACAGTCCTATAGAGAGGGCAATGGAGTATCTGATGGCTAAGAAATCCCTTTCTGTCTTTCTTACTTGGAAACATTGAAATGGAAACTCCATCTCAGGCTTAAGGAAAATTTTCTCAGAACCAATACCTTCCCAATTAAATGGATTGGCACTGTATAATGAAAATTCCCAGCAAGTGATATTTCAGGGTCTGCTGTTAAATCGTTGGCTATGAAAGTCACAGAGTTTCTGATTTTACCACCTGTTTTTCTGTAAACTGGATAGCTGAACTCCAGTAGTGCCTCCTTCTGAAGTGAAGTAATAATTCTCCAAGGAGAGCTCATTTTAGTGTGAACAAAGTGGTAGGGTCTGGCTCCTGACCTCCCCCTGGCTCAATTTACCAGTGTGTCATACTGTCACATAAGGGCTGTGAACAAGTTTCTAAAAATGTTGACATCTTAAAAAGAAAAGGTATACACAAAAGATCTAAAGTGATACCTTTGCATGAAGTACTAGACCCATGAAAATTATGAAAACAAAGCTTCCACATAACTGTTATTTTTTAAAATAACAGATCTGATCCTTGAAAAGGGACTTCTGTAGGGGAAGTTAGTTGCTATTAGTTTGTCTTCCTAAAAAACACCTTAAAAATCCCTTTTGCCATTGTCTCTGCAGTCCTCCCTTTTAGCAAATTGCCCTCTGAAGTCCACCAGTTGCTAGTCTCTGCATTTCCCCACTTAGATTTGATGCTGTTGAATCACTTATATGGCACCCGGGGGTTCCAGGTGCAGTTTGGGGCAGCTCAGGAAATAAAAAATTCCCTGTAGAGCTAGCAGTGCGCAACAGCAAAGCTGCTCTTTGCTTATCTGTCATTCCTCTCCTTCTCTCACTCCGCTTTTCTTCCAGTGAAAACAGTGTTATTGCCTGCTGCTACCTTGAGAGTGCTCAGAGCTCCTGCAAGACTCCAGAATCCTTGTTTGGGTAATTCTGGCCATTTTGCACACCCCTCTGGCAGTAAGGGATGATGATCAGAGTTTGAGGGAGGAGACAAATGTTGCCCTCGTATTTTCCATCTATCTGCCATCTAGATGTTTCACAGTTGTCTCTGCTGCTGTTCTATGCATGTACATATGTGCCTCTTTCACCTCTTCACCTTCTGTCTTCTTTCTTATCCTCTTATTATTGGTATTCAGTGGCCAGGGTGTGGTAGCATCAACCAGAATCGTTGAAAGCAGCTCATGAAATTGTAGAGTTTTGTATCACTTTATGTCTCTCTATCAAACCCATTACAGTTGTAGAAATAATTTCAATTCTAATAAGATCTCTGTTTAGGAGTTTCCTGAATTTTAGTCTGGGCTGTAACCTTAACAGATTTCACCTCCAGAAACATGAAGGCTGAGCATAGTCTCATTTTGGGAGAAACCCCCAGTCCCAGCTCACTTGTTTCAGATTTAGAGCTAAGTTCATGTCTGCAATGCTTCCCTAAGTGGGTACATTTGTCCCTTCATTCCATCTCAACTAATTCCATGCCCTCTATTCTATTCAGAAGTGATTATTGAAAAGAAATTAGCTCCTTTAAGTATATAGTACCTTTGCTACAATACTGACACTAACGTTGCTGTAATATACTGAGCCAAGCAAATTATTTTTAAAGCAAAATTATTAAACTATGATCTTACTTAATCCTTCTATAAACATTTGGGGAAGAAAAATATGCTTTAATCTTGTTTCAGTTCTACATTTTTTTGGTGAATAATCTGTGAATAATTCACTTTCCAGATGCAAAGTATTACTGAGGTATTATGATAAGACTAAGGAAAATACAACCAAAGATGTATTTCATTTAGAGGGTTGTGTGTTTGTTTTTCAAAATAGAGGCTTTGGTGCCACCAGTCAAAAAATGTAAAGGAGTCATCTTGATTTCTGCCCACCTGCCCATAATGGTTTGAACTACAAGCCTTGTTCCTTAGGGGCAATATCAGAGTCATATCAATGCTGCTGCATTTCATGTCCAAGGGTAAAATAGTTTCAGTTGTGCCACCTTTTGACAACAACCACTGCAGCCACTGCAGATGAAATCTTGCTGACTGAATTTGGGATTTGTTTATTCCTGCCTCACAGACATCTGTTCCTTCTCCCAGGTCCCCTGATGCTGTCTGCCTTGCTGCAGCATTTAACCAAGTCAATAAGACCTTTGTCTAAATAAGGAATACAGAAAACACAATCGGACCATACTAGAAATGTCTCCTGAGCTGTGGTTCAAAGTTATGTGTTGAGCATAGTTTAGTTATAATTTTATTAGTAAAACTTGGCCACTGTTTTTCTGCAGGACTTGAATATCTTGAGTTCTGTAACCTTTGATACTAGGTCCTATGAGTGTTGTTGTCTTGCCTGACCAGTCCTGTGTCTGAATTGTTGAAATAGTCCTTATTATATGTGTTAATTGTTACATGGAACGAAACAGCAGTTGTTCTTTCTTAAATCTGATATAGGTGATTATCTCAAGCTGTTTTGACTTGACTGCCTTATAAAACTTGGGGAGAATAGACTGTATGAACCAAACCCACCCAGCCAGCAGAGAAATTAGGTTAAAACTATGTCTAAGAGAAATCTTCATAAACATCTCCTATTACATCTTTCCTTATCCAAAGATTTGGGGCAGAATCCTGGCCCCAAAGAAGTCAATGGAAAAACTCCAATTGCTGTTAAGAAGGGCCAGGATTTATTCCAAGTCTCTGAAATAAACCATAATTAATCTTCCTTCATGGCTGCCAGATTCCATGTCACCACTTGCTTCCACTTTCTGAATTTAATTTTAGTGAAAATCTGTACAAAACATAAGAGGCATTTATGGTATAGCCAAGTGGATTCTCCCGGTATCACTTTCTCTTATATGCCCAGTTAACATCGAAAATGTGCCCTGCTGTCTTCCACAATTTCCTCTTGTATCAAATGTTAAAGATCCTGCATTAACTTAATGGCCAATTCTCCATGTTATTACTTGCTCTTCTATTATGTTCTGATTTGAAGAAGTCCCACAGCTCACAACACTCTAATTAATGGTCATTAATTATTAAAACTTTGCTTTATTCTCTAAATTAAATTAGATTCCTTTCTCTTCTAAATAAATAAATGATGTTTTTAATTATCTTTATATAAATATTTTTTTTTTAGTTCGGGTCAGGAGCTCTTACTGGATGTTCAGTATGCTTTTGGACTGCCATTCTACCCGAAGTATGAAGAACAATTTACTGTGGAAGAAAAAAGCCTTTCGTTGCAAATTATGCAGTATATCTCAAATTTTGTAAACTCTGGGTAAGTATGTGATGTTTCAGAATTCCTATGACTGGGGAGGGGTCAAAGAGTAGAGGGAAAGTAGTCCAGATCCTGCCCTCAAGTCCTGTCCTCTAGCAATTTGTAATGGTACAGAGAGGCCTTTGGTCAACCCTGTTGGAAACTCATGGCCAAGTTGTCAAGCAGATACCAAAGAACTGTAGTATGACACTTAGCTAGAAGTAATAGGAATTTTATCTCCATGGAGCAGCTGCAAATTCTACTTTAATATACGGGCTCTACAAACTCCTTGGTGTTGTTTCCAGAGGTTAGTTCTAGGACCCCAATTTGAAGTCTCTTGGCTAAGAATTCTCTTATTCCTAGAAGGGGAAGGGAAAAGCACATGAAGACACAGAGCAACTTTTATGAACTACTCTGCAAATAACCCTCAGCTTTACTGTCTGTGGCCATGCTTGAGAATGAGGAGTATCTCTGGAAAGCTAGTGTGGGAACTGTGTCTTTATATGCTTTTTAGACTACCTTGGGTCACTTTGTGACCAAGTGCTGTTGACAGTGTTCATAAGCCTGTGCCTATACAGGTTCTGTGTACCTGTTCCTTACGAAGTGAACCAGACTAACAAGTTACCGTCAGGTGAGACACCATGAATGATTCACTAGTCTGGACTGAATTTGAATCCTTCTGGTGAGAGGGACTGGATACACATTTCCTTGACCTAGATGATCTCATTTTGCATTTTATGGTTCATGTCATTGTTTTCTAATGGCCATTTCTCCCATTCCTTTAGAAATCCAAACTATCCTTATAGTTTCTCAAGAAGAATGTCAGGGACAATGCCCCCCTGGCCTATGTATCTGCCAAGTGATGATGGTGATAACTACAAGGAGTTCACTGTTTCCTTACCAACTCTTAAAGGACTGAAAAAAGCAGACTGTTCTTTTTGGTCTGATTATATCAGAAGACTGAAAGCATCCACAGGTGAGCAAACTGTTTCTTGTCATTAAACAAAACCTAAATTCTCTGCTTAGTGTTTTCCTCTGACTGTAGTCCTGTTGTATCAGTGTGGAGAATTACTTTTCATAGATTACACATCTTGCATTTTCCATCTTGCATATAATTAAGACTCTCTTGAGACTGAAAGGATGCAACACTAAAGAAACTTATAGCAGATAGTGTGTAATAAGGTTTCATTTTCCTGGAGTTAGAGCTAGAGAAATCTTCCTGCAGTGATGACACAAGATACGATGAATCTATATCTTCTAATAGCTTGCTCTCTATTTGCAGTCATAATATAGACTTTGACTAAACTGGAAGACTAGCTGTATGGGCCTGTTTTGTCTTCTGGAAGCTCCTAACATGAGAATGTTGAGATTCATATGATTTAGGAAGAACATAGTAACTTCTATCTGCTGTAAAGTTGTAACTGAGACTTCAGATATATCCTATTATGGATCCTACATGCTTTGACTTCAAACTAGATAAGTTTCTTTGATTTTTTTTATAGTTGTGCTGCTTATGCCTCTTGTATTTCTCCTTTATCTCCCTAAATTTCAATGCAGCTGTGAGATTCTTTCAATTTTTTCTTACTGCTTAGGACAGTAAGACCAACTCTGAGGAGATTTCAATCTGCTGCTATGTCCTGAACAATCAGTTTATTCTGGTAAATAAACTCCCCTTCATATCTGTGTATCTTGTAAATAAATTTGGATAGCCTCAAGAAAAGCAAACAAAACTATCCCTTTTTGGCAGGCAGAGATGTTTTGAATTATTCTTGGAGGCCTGCAAGCTTACAGGTGTTTTTTATGTCCTAAGGACTCATCTTCACAGTGAACATGGTCCAGGCCCTCTGCTTTGGGGGCAGTTACATTTCTGGGAACAAAATGTACTCTCCAAGACATGAACCTACCCAGGCTATTTATGTCTGACAGACCATCTCAGATGGACTGAGGCTGATGTATGAGTGACATAAAACTACAATGTTTCAGAATCATCAAGTTGGTGGCTCTGCTATAAACACAAAGCATCAATTCTTATGTTCAAAAGACAGCCTGAATTGTTAGTCGTGGTCTTTTTTCAAAAATGGACTGAGGATTTTGCTCTAGGCCTTTTCATCAGTTTCCTGGTATACCTCAATCCCTCAAGTTCAGAGGGTTATTTTGATCTCTCTGATGGCTTTCTGCTGGTCAAGATATTCCTAATTTGCAAATGTTGTTTCTGATGTTTAAACAGTTCTGGGCATAGCTTATAGATATTTCAGGACTTCATCTCTCAGCATCATGACTGTGTAATGCCAGACTGAGTTGGAGTCACAGTCTGGTGGAAGGACTGTTGACCGAGCACCACGGACAGAGGCCATTCCCAGCACTTGCCGAAAATCCCCCTAAAAGGTGGGAAAATATCTACCAGGAGACAGACTGGTTTTGAGATGAAGAAGGTTTAAAACCATCCAGACTAGCATAAGAACACAACCACATTTGTGTATGGGTCAGTCCAATGGTCTGCCTAGCTCAATACCCTGCCCTTGACAGTGGCCAAAACCAAATAGACTCACAGAATCACAAAATGACTTGAGTTGGAAGGGACCTTAAAGACCATCAAGTTCCAACGTCCCTTCTCTGGGCAGAGGCACCTTCCACTAGACCAGGGTGCTAAAAGCCCCATCCAGCCTGGCCTTGAATACTTACAGGGATGGGGTGTCCACAACTTCTCTGTGCAACCTGTTCCAGTGCCTCACCACCCTCACACTAAAGAATTTCTTCCTGATATCTAACCTAAACCCTCATCCAGTTTGAAACCATTAGCCCTTGTCTGTTGCTACACTGCCTGATAAAGACTCCCTCCCCATCTTTCCTGTAGGCCTCCTTTAGGTAATGAAAGGCTGCTATAATGTCTTCCTGGAGCCTTCTCTTCTCCAGGCTGAACAAACACAACTCTCTCAGCCTTTCCTCATAGGAGAGGTGCTCCAGCCGTCTAACCATTTTTGTGGCCCTCCTTTGGACCCACTCCAACAGGTCCATGTCTTTCCTGTCCTGAGGGCTCCAGAGCTGGACAGAGTACTCCAGTTGGGATCTCGTGAGAGAGGTGTAGAATGTTAAACATACTTGAATGTCAAACATAAAGATTTAGAGAGGGAGAGAAAAACACTCGAAAAGAGTTCACAAAGATGAGTCAAATTTTTGAAAACAAGCCACACAGTGTGAGATTTATGGAGCATAAATTGTCAAGGAGATGGTTTAAAAAGTACATGTCAACATGTTATTCTTCAAGCAGAAGTGAGTACACCCTGCCTGTTCTTCAAGCCAGCATTTGCTTGGCCTCAGCACCATGGTAATGCAGCTACACAGTCGACTTTACTAAATTCCATCTAAACCAACCTTGGATTGTCGCTTTGCTTCGATAGTCATCTTTAATCTTATCTCAACCCTTGAATACTGAAACTTTTCTTTTGACTTCTACTTAAATAGGCATCAAATCAAACCTGTTTCTGCTCCAGACCTCAGCATGGGATGGCTACTCACAGATACTTGTGTTGAGGGTATCTTGATGACAAACTGAACCCACCTCTTAGTGAAAAAAGTTTCAAAATATTCATCAGTTCAGCTAGAAGGGCTCTATGAACTTCAGATGCTGTTGGGTCAACACCTTCAATTTCTTTTTGAGAGCAGGTTATGACAAATTCATGCCAAAGCAGTGTCATTCCATCAGTACGTCACTTGCATTGCTCCCAAAAATTACACTCTGCAGGAGTGGACAAGTGAAACTGTAGAATGTGTTCAGTGAAAAGCATTTCTTTTAAGTCCCTAAGCGTCATGTTGATGCTTGGTTGGTGTGCCTCCTTGCACCAGAAGTAACTTGCTGTACCTCCTTTCAGAGCTGAAGCACTGCACCTCTGCTATTACCTGACAGCTCCAGACTCTGTTCCTGGAGTGCTGCCAGGCTGTCATATGGGAACCTGGTATAATGTTGGATGCTAGATTTGAGAGAGCAATGCTGCAAACCATTTTGGGGTGATGTAACTTGCACTCAATCCTGAGGGGAAGCTATTTGCCAGTCAGCTACTGTGGCATCCAATCTAACACATATTTTGTGGAAAAAAAGAGCAGTTTCCTGCCTTTCAATAATTATAGATCTTTATGACAGTGATTTTGGATTGTATGATACAATGTTTGTTCTGACTGCTGAGTCTTGGTTGTTCTGGGTTGCAATTTGTTGCCTCATGCCAAGTAGATGGAGTTTAGAAGTGTGGCAGCAAGAGGCATTGCTAATGAAAAAATCCAGTTTTCACATTCAGGTGCAAAGCTGTGGAGGGTCTATACTGGTGCAATCTCAACCAAGTGGGATGAATCCTGTTTTGTCCATCTCACCTCTTCCTTCAAATCAGTATCTTTCCAGCCTTGTATATCATCTGTGATCCATGGGGAAAAAAAAAAGTCAATGTATTTCAGTAAAATGGAGAAGAACTGGATGAACCAGTGATCATAAAATCTAACTGCAACTGGATTTTCAATTTTTTTTCTTGATCCTTTGTTTATTCCGTGTGAAATATCTGGACTTAGAAATGTCATATTAAGGATAGCTGTAAGCTCAAAGCTTAGGCCTCAGGTCTCAGTCGAACAGAAAACTGAGTTACTCCTAAACCTATAAATTTCTTTTTATGGAATAAACCTTTCATATTTAGAATCTCTTATACAGCTGAAGTTACATGTCTTTTATGTTATTTAATGCTGGATCTAGAAGCTGTTGTGTATATATCTAGCTTAACTGTTACCTGTAATTTTCTTTCCATTTAGTAAAAATATTGTCCAACTTGAAATAGGTGTTTCATTTTGTGATCAAACTGCAATATTTAATGACAGAATATATCATTTGTTCCTGGCATATAATTAAAATGTATGCTGTCATAATTGAAGATTATTTAACAAAAGTAATGTCATGAATGCGATGATTCTTCATGGTATTTACTACCATAATTTACAAATTATGGAGGAAAGTTTGAATGTGTTTCATTGCAGATGATCTATAAATCCACTGAAGTTTTGTTTGAAACCAGTTTTTAAAGTTGGCATTTTGGACAGCAGTTTACCTGGGGAATTATGAAAGTGATGGTGCTTGAAAATATTTGGATTTAGTAAAGGGAGTTCTCATGGTTGTATTTCAAAGACATGCTTTATATTCTGAATCATGGTGGTTTCCATGGGAAACATCAAAACGAGAAACAAGAAAAGTGGCAGTTGTGGAAAATAGCTGTGGATGGCTTTTTCCAGGGAATGTGTTAACAACTTGAAATTCAGATCCAGAATGTTTATGCATATTCAGACAGTATGTCTGAATGCTAAAATTCCCCTTGCATAGTGTGGTGGAATGTGCTGCCTAACAGTGAATCCCTTTATTAACAGTCCTCTTACTGCATTCCAAACAGGTGGACTTGGATCCAGTCTACATCTCCCTCTCATCTAACTGGTATCTAAACAGAACCAGTCCTCCTAAAATAAATGCCTCCGTAGGCAGTGTTGCAACACGGGAGAAGGATATACATGTAGTGTCTCCAAAGTGAAATCTTGTCTGCCTAACTTGTGAGCCTAAATTTAGACTTTTAGGCATACTGTACATGTCCAAGTAAGCCAGATGGGACCTCACCTGTACAAATTTCCATGGCTAGAAAAGCTGAAGCCTTCTCCATTAGCTCTGAGACACCATGTGTAGCCACACAAGAGTCCAAATAAAGCAACAATGCTCGTAGTGCGGACTTGAATCAAGACAGAATCAGGAATGTTGTGGTTAGCATTCGTCTTTTACCCATTCTGTTCACACCTTCTTTTTGGAAATCTCCACTAGAAAACAGATTCCTTTAGCATGAGGGACATCTGTGCTGCAGTGGGAGTGCTCTGGCTGGGACAAATTAAATAAGCACCATTGGTACACTTTCTTGGTGTTGTTGAGGCAATTGCACTACTGAAATAGAGTGAAAGACTAAAATCATAGAAGGTAAAGAATAAGGAAGAAGAGATGTACCGAAGGCAGGTGCTTGGGGCTTTATGTATTCCAGATAGACAAAAAAAAATGATGTTCACCACAGTTCCTGGTAGGTAAGTATCAGGAGACAATAATAAAGGAGAACAAGTCTTGCACAGGTGGAGTGCAAGCTATTATACATTCCAGTGGCAGTTATTTGAAGCATGCTGGAAGCATAATACTTAATTACCATTAGGTGATCTGCCATTAGCCTAAAGCGTTTTGGAAATGGACTGTAAACTGAGAAAAATAGCTTCCTGAACATTTATAGCTGCATAAAAAGGCTCTTAAGTGTCATTGACAAAGTAACTTCTAGCTTGCTGCATCAAAGATATGACATGTATTTTAATCTTAATTGTACTGTCTTTTCAGGAAGTACAAGTAATGAAGAGCCATCTGCAGAAAACATCTCTAGTGAAGCTCCCAGGGAAGAACTTACCTCCCAGGAGAGCCAGCCACTTGGAGACAAGGTATCTTACAGCAGATAGAAGAAGAGTGCTATTGGATCGGTTTGTCACATAGTCGTACATCCATGCAAATGTGTCACACCAGGTGAACAAGTTGCTTCCTTCAGTTAACTTTCTGAACAAGTAAAGTAGACCTCTCAAGAAAGTAGTTTTTCAAGAAGATTGTTGAATATGGCACAAAATAGACCCTACAGCTTTTATTTTTAGGTTAAGAGAAATTGTAATTTGAAAAATGAAGTATCAATAAAAACTACAAGACCAAAACAAAAGTACCTGGAGTTTTTTTCTTGCAACTACCCAAATGCCAACATATTGTAGTACCACCAGCCAGAAAATGGTGTACCTTGAAACTCTGAGAAGTTGTTCAGCTGATGAGGCTCACATTTGCTAGATGCCATAACTGACTTATCACAAGCTGCTGATAGGATTGAGAGTCTGGTTTGGCATTCTGGAGTAAAAGAAAAAGCTTCAAAATGGGGAAGGGTTGGATCCAGGAAGAACGATGTGAGAAGGGAATCTAAAGTGTGCATTGAGTGAGATCACGTGAAGTCAGGCACATGAACAAGGTATATTCTGCTCATGATCACCTGTGAAAAAATGTATAAAACCATTTAAGTAAAGCACAACACACAACAGAGATAATACAAATAATATGTTAATTGAAGCTTAGAATATGTTGTCCTTTATCTTTTGTAAGGAGAAAGTGAGATACAGAATGGTTTTGGAAGTGCAAGGAAAAGTGCATCATAGGGTATCTCTAATGGTTCTGAAGGTAGTCTGGCTTAGGTTGTTAATTCATCGCTGGGATCATTTGGTAACAGACAATCTTCAATTTACAGTAAATCACACAGATATTCATGAAACTTGAGAACAAAAAGTGAAATCAAGACTGCCCTGAAACTAATAGCAAAATTTCCATTCCACCCAAATTTCTTGTGCAGTGTTGAAACGATTTAATAAAACAACTCATAAAGTTTTGTTTGCTGCTTGGGACCCTTGCCGGTGCATGAGCAGTTACTGCTGTCTGCCATGTATCCAGGTTTTCAAAGATTTCACCAGCTAGAAGAAAAACTGTGTAACACTCATAGTTCTTACACTTACATCCTGTTCAATAAACAATAAAAATAACAGAAGAATCAAGAAGCTTGTTAACTGATTAAATATAAAAAGACAGAGAAATCAAACTGTGTTTTCTATCATTATCTTTACCTATGCTAGCTAACTATTATTGAAAACAACAACAACAACAAAAAGATTTAGGAACTTTTTAAAAAGTCCAGATCTTAACCATAAAAATCACAGAGGATGCTTTTTTTGCAGTAACTATAGATGAAGCAGTGGTGATTCTTTGGCCAAGACTGGGTTTAGTTTTTCCTCTTTTGAGAGTGCTCCTGGAAATTGATGTCTAATAGATTCTCTATAAAACTTAATGCACCCTGCCATTACCTCTCATTTTAATAATGGGTATGATTTTACATGTGTCCACATATGCAGACAGACTGTGCATATCTCCATCCCTGGGAAGACCCAAAGCTGAGATAGTGTATTTCATACTCATTTAACAGTGAGTTGGCTTAAAGAAATGTGGGTTTCTCTAGTTCTGTAACCTAATTTCTGCAATAGCAGCATCCTTGTCTCCTTAGCTTGACCCTAATAGTTCTGTGAATTTTTATTATTATAATATGTATGTATGTATGTACATATGCGTGTGTATATATATACACATTTTCAGGAAATGTGAAAAAGGTCTTCTTCATCCAGTAAAAAAATGCATTATAGCTCATCTAAAAGTATTTTAGGTCATTTTACTCTCTGGTCCTCCTATCTTTCAATCCCAACACTGAGGCATCCTTTCTCAGCTAACTTTCTTTGTTTCTGCACTGTACTCTTCCAAAAAATCAAATTCGCCAGAACACCAGAACATCAGGCAGATCTCCATGAAACAATGTCCTTAAATGGGCTATTTTTTGTACAGAAAGGCTTGGTATAGCCATACGACAGGATGTATTATTACTTTGAGGGAAAATGGACCATGAGACTAAAAGTTTTGATGAATCAACCCAATATCCCATCGCTCCTGTTAAAGAGACATAAAAAGGCTATTACAATGAACATTGGAATGCTGAATGTAATAAATAATTTAAATCCTAGTAAACTATAAGCATATGCTTTTTATTTTTATTTTATGTAGAGGAATATACACTGAAAGAAATGCAAATAATTTTTTCCCTGTTGTGTATACAAACTTTGGTCGTGTCATTCGAAACAGCTTCCCAAAAAGCAATTAAACACAATTGGCTTCCAAAGAATCAAATCATAAGAGAAAACAAACACCTCCGATAACTTCAATAACTCCAACAGGAAATGCTCTTCTCAGCAGGGTTCCTTTCATAATACTGTGAACATACTGTCTTCTGCATCACAATATCACAAAGCATAAAAATATAACATACAAAATTAAATATCTGAGAAATAATTATTGTACACAGAAACCCCTGTATAAATCTACTGCCCATGGAGCTGGTAAACAGAGGACAGAATTAAAAGTCTTCAGTATTGACTCATATTAGTGAAGCCAAATACGTAATCTTTCCCACTCAGTATTCAGCTCCACCTTGAGCCCAGATATGTCTCTGGAATTTGAGAAAAGGTTTTAATTTTGAGCTAGGAACTCAGCAGCTTAGCCTTGTAGCCTCCTAATTACAGTCTTGGGCATCTGGTAGGCTTGGTAGGTAGGTCGGTATGACCCAGCGTTTAGGTCACCCCTTTCTGAGGTATTCAGCCTGACTGTCAGTTTGGTAAAAGCGCCTTTTTAAGTATGGAATTTTTGTAAAACATCTTTATTTCATTAGTGACTGACTGCCCCAAACCCAGCCTGTCGCACTGGATGCTGCTTTTTAGACCATCCTCTCTCCCTCTGAGTTTCCTAGAAGCCCCCATGCTGTTTTCTGTTTCTGTTTATTTCCTCCTCTGAAAAAGAAATACTCTTTCCTAGTTCTCTGCACCCTCTTCTTCCCTTATGCTAGTCCTGTTCATTCTCCATACCTCCTTAACTCACTTCTGCCAAGGTGCATTTTGATGCAGTCAAACACAGTCTCATGATCCCATGTGTTCATCCAATCCTGTATTCCACCCATTTTCCATCCTTGGTCCTTAAGCTCAAGCATCTTTGAAATCTGCAGTGACTTTTGCAGAAGTCATCCAGTCTTTGGCTGTAAATCTGATCACCTTCTTGACTTTACTACTCTTTCTTATGGGAAGAGTTAGAAATAGCCCAGTCAAATCCAATAAGGAGATTTAATTAGAAAAGCCTACATGTGGCCTGACTGACAGAGGTCAGGAGACTTTAGCCGTAGTGATACCAAGAGGCCAAGTCTGCTCCCACATATAATTCTTACTAAGAAAAATACATTCTCAGACTATTTAGGTCATCGTGCTTTAAGCTGAAATACCAAAGGCTTCAGTGATCTGGTAGCGAAACAATCCACAGAAGCAGGCTGACTAGAGACATGCTTTCCTTCCTCCTGCTGGAAATAGCTACAATTTATTAAAAGGGAAGCATTCTTTGAAACTTCCCTGTGAACACACACACAGACAAACCCAGTTAATGCCAATTAAGTTATTTAACCTGAACTTTTTGAAAGACAAGCAACCAGAACCTTTCTGTATAAGGAGGTGAGTTATGTTTTATTTTAAGGCTTAAATCTCTAACCTACAGCATTTTGTGTTATTCCTTTGCACAGAAGATATTAGGCAACAGAAAAAAAGGTAGAGTATTAGAAAGATTTTACCATCCAGAGCTGGAAAGAAAACAACCGACTAAATGGCAATGCTGGAACGTTAATTGTTTTCATAAGTACTTGACACATACAGCTGGAACATCACAGTTGTTTTCCTGCTATTGCAGGGACCGACATCACATAATTCTCTTGGCTAAATTTATCGACCCAGTCTTCCAGCATAGAAGCATCACAGCCAATGCTCTGTATTATATGAAAGGCTCATATTCTCTCTAACTTGCTCCAGCTACAGTACACAGCAGTGGCTTATATAGTAGTAATTATAGATTTATGGACCATTGCTCCTCCCCATATGAAACTAAAAAAATAAACATTATCACAAAGGCAAAGATCCTCCACATGGTTCTCATTTGGTCTTTGAAACATAGATACCCGCCTAGCATGGATTTTATATAAGTTTCAGGTGGGGAGAGAATTTGGTTAATAGGAAGTGTGATAGTCAGTGCTTTCAACTTTTTCTATTTCCATTACTTTTTTCTGGCCCAAAGCTGAGATGTCCTGCCATTTCACATGTGAATCCTCTCACATGCCTTTGGTCATGATGATGTGAGCTCACTCTCCTAATTTTACAGCTGCCCAAGGAAGACCCTTCAATTCCAGCAGTGACTAAAATTCATTGAACTTCAGCTGAGAGCTGATGCGCCGTCAAAGAGAATTAAGATACTTTTGCATCACAATTCCTGCCAAATTTACTCACTCTTTAGGAGGCTGGCTGTACGATTGGGTGTGGAAATGCCGTGTTTCACAGCACGGGTTTTGAATCATTACAAAAGCTGCTATTTTATTGTTTTAAGGAGACCTGCTTTTCCTTACTGTTGTTATTGCTTATGTATTTTGCTATCACATTACAAGAGGTAATGTCTCAGTAGTTTATCTTGGCTGCTTTCTGTGCAATCACTCTACAGAAAGGCTAGAGAGCAAAGTCAACGAAGCTGCTAGATAGTATCTTGTAGGCCACTGTATCAAAGTCAGCCAGGACTGGATATTTTTAAATATTACAGCTGTTTTTCAAAGCTGACTAAGGAATTCTGTAAGTCAGATCCCACCATCCTATAGGGAATTTGGATGCCCGGTTCCCATTATGGCTTTGGAAACCCCACCCAACATCTGTGTAATGGTCAGTTTAGGAGTCTTGGCCCTCTCATAATGAACGGATGTCCACATCGAAAAGCACCATTGCAATTGGCAGCGGTACATGGCTTGTGAAGGGAGAATTTAGCCTCTTGCTTAGCTTCTCTGGTGAAGATTGAGATTTTTAGCAAGACAGACCAAAAAAAGTTCACCTTTTTTTTTATGCCCATTATTCATAATTACCATACATGTAGTCTCTCATGCCACATACCCCCGTTTTGCAACAATATAAAAGAAGTCAGTGGAGTCACAAGCAGTTTACAGCAGCATTTCGTATGTGCCACTGAAGACAGTGATCTGGTCTGCACGTGTCAGGGAGTTTAAGTGAAAAGCGAGCCCAAGCTGACTAGCAAAGAGATTCACTGTTTCTTCTCAGCTCAGCTCCCACAGATTGACACATCATGTGCAGAGAGTGTGTAAAGTAGAGTTGCCTTTCCATAGCAAAGCAAATGAAGACCCCCTGGGCTGAAAGGCTAAAAATCAAATCTGGTCAAAAACTCAGAGCAAAGGGAGGAAAAAAAAAAAAAAAAGAAAAAGTGTACTTCATAAAGAACTCCAAGATTGTTGTGACCCTGCAGGATGCAGACAAACTGATTTTTAAACTATCTTTTTTTGAGAGGGAATAGAAGAATAATAAAACCAATAACTTACCAACATCAGAAAGGCTACGATTTTCATTTCAAGTCTCTCATAAAAAGAATTACATTTAGACCATCATAATTGCTCAACTATGTCAATTCTAAATAATAAGAAGATGAGTTTTCAGTGGAAAGTCTTTTGTTTAAAAGTGTTTTGTTTAGGTACCTTAAGAACAGGATATCTAGGTAAGGCAGGGATTTGTTCTGGCTCCGAAGAGCTTGCTCGGTACTTGTATAAGACACAGTGAATACAAGTTTGAATTAATGTGAAACGTCAAATGTGAAGGGCTGGATGCTGATTACCTTACTCTGTAACTTCCAAAACTGGAAAAGGAATAGGCAAAACCAGCATCATTGCATTCAACACCCAGGCCCAACCTAAAGTGCAAAAAAAACTCCAAATGGTTTTTTTTATTAAAAATCCCAACTCACAGCAGGGGTGAGATGTATGGCAGTTAGAGAAGTCAGATCCCATCACACAGGGTGTAGATCAGCCTGCGGTGGTGACTAACAGCACTTTGTTCAGAAATAATAGGGGTGTTTCCAGTAATGCTTACAGTAGGGGAGCTATGGACCTCACCAGGGAGGGACTACGTAGAAGATTAAGCATCCAGAAAGGAGGCAGTCACTTCCCAAAATGTGCTGAAGAGATCTCTATGCCATGTCCCCGATTTGTCCAAATTCACGAAGTTATTTAGGCACCTGTTAGTACCTTAGGAGCTAAGCATATTGTTACATCCATTGTCCTATCCTTAATCCTTGTAGATAAATACTGTATAATATGTGGACATGAAGTAAGACTTTCAAGACTTTGCCAGAGTTGTGGCTGATGACCTAGTTTCTCTGTCTGTAAAACTCTGTTTATTTATGTTTTTTGTTACAGCCTTCTGGGCTGTCAGGCCTAGTGCTGTGAGATGAAGGCTGAATCCCTTGGATTCACAACAGAAGGGGTGCATGCCCACTTGTGGGAATCATTGGGGACAAGAACTCTCAGGCGACAGGCTCCCATGGAGCCAGTGAAACGAGCAGCCTGACGTTGTTTCTGACTGAGCTGATGCAGTCAAACACACAGCGACAAGCCCGACTGCTTTCAAAGGCAGCAAAGGGCTGACAGGCAGAGACAGAAGTCAGACTCTGACAGTGTTCTCTTCAGATCGCTTGCATGGCACTTTGCACTCCTCTCATGCCTGGTAATAAACGCCTGAATGAGAGCTGAAGCACTTAAAATTGGCAGTGATCTTTCTAGCAAAAGCCTTAGCCCTGCCTTTCAGCTGAAGTCAGAAATGCCAGCAGAGTCAGAGCCTGAAAACTACCCTGATTTACACCAGTTGCACTCAGAGTGGTGACTGTGTTTATGAGGGAATGAATTATTCCTTTGCCAAGATGCCACGAATGCTTCAAAAGGAGCACTTTCTCTGGGAAGCCATTTTCCACAAAAAAAAAAATAATAATCCCACAACTCTCCACCTCAGAATCCAGTTCCAGATTTACACCCTTTTTTAAACATTTTTGGAACATTTTAACATGATGAAAATAGCCCTATTGGCCTATGCTTAGCTCTCAGTAAGGCCATTGTGTGACAGACTGGAGATCAATAAAGCCTTGTGGAAGGCCTAGAAAGCTAAACCTGGTTCCCTGGGATCAGGTGCATGGCATCTGCCCAGACGAACCTAGTCTACTACTTTAACCTACAACTTTTTATTTTGGGTGAAATTTGCCTTCCCGTTATTATTCTCATTGCTCTCCTGTGCATGCAGTTCCCCACAGCTGACCAGGCTGGATCTGGTGGAGGACCCCACATCCCACCTTTGCACAAGTCTGTCAGTGACCCAAGGCCAGTACCAGTGGTTCACCCCCTTTGGTTACTGCCCCTCTACTCCGCTCTGATGAGACCCCACCTGGAGTACTCTGTCCAGCTCTGGAGCCCTCAGAACAGGAAAGACATGGCCCTTTTGGAGTGGTTCCAGAGGAGGGCCATGAAGATGATCAGAGGGCTGGAGCATGGGATAAGATTTGGGATTGTTAGCCTAGAGAAGAGAAGGCTCCTGGAGGACCTTGTAACGGCATTTCAGAACCTGAAGAGGGCCTATATGAAAGTTGGAGAGGACTTTTTACAAGGGCATGTAGTGATAGGATGAGGGGTAATGGCTTCAAACAGGAAGAGGGTAGATTTAGATTACATATTAGGAAGAAATTTTTCACTATGAGGGTGGTGAGACACTGGAACAGGATGCCCAGAGATGTGGTAAATACCCCATCTCTGGAAACATTCAAGGTCAGGTTGGATGGGTCTCTGAGCAACCTGATCTAGTGGAAGATGTCCCTGCTCATCGCAGGGAGGTTGAACTAGATGACCTTTAAAGATCCTTTCCAGCCCAAACTGTTCTATGATTCTATGGTCTAGTGGAAGGTGTCTCTGCCCAGAGTGGGAGGTTTGGAACCAGATGATCTTTAAAGTCCTTCCCTACCCAAACCATTCTAGGATTCTATGATCATAGTGGTGCTTCTGCTGGTATAGAAATATTTCAAGAAATCCACATTCCCCAACTGATATTGGTTTCATCACAGCCCCTGAGTCAACAGGAAATGCTGTCCTGGAAGAGTCCTGTTCTATATCTGCAGCCATTCCTTGGCCTGCTGAGGCTTAACTTTCCAGCACACAGTCTCCTTCCTGCCCCCACCTCAGCCTGCCCTCTGCAGCTGTTTTTCTGTTCTTTTTAACCCCTAATTATTTATCTCCACTTTACCCTATTTCTTCACACAACTCTTCTCCCCTGTGTTCATCCTGAGCCTCTGATGGAAAGCCAACAGCTGGGGTGCATTGTAAAGTCCTGGCAAGACACCCCTCTTCTCTCCAGGTGACTGGCACTCAGCAAGAGCACCCTGCTCATTTTTGGCTTCTATGCTGTGATGCTGTCCTTAAGTGCAGAAAGCCCCAACAGAGACTTTTTACCCACTGTGCTTTACAGTTGTACTGTTACCTGTTGTTGTCCTGCTGCTGTGGAGAACTTGGAGCTATTCCACTTTCATTTTTTATGATGACTTTGAATAGAAAAAAATAAAGAGAGAGAGAGAAAAAAAAATAATGCCTCAAAATTTATATAGTGTTTATATTGTTAAAAGGTGGTTGGGGAGCCAGTTTAGTGCTAATTGAAACAATGGACCTCCACAGAAAGGGACTGATTCATAGCCCCAGAGAGCAACATTTAAGGGTAGCAGATAAAATCTAATAGTAATAGTATAGAGGAAAAAATAAACAAATTAAAACTGCACTGTAGTGGTGCCTGAGACATTGTTAATTCCCACTCAACGTTTTCACTCAGCCACCACAGTAAATAGGTCTGTGAACAAGAGTGTGCTGAGATAAAAAAAAAACAAAACCTGCATCACAGCTGCCATCAAAGAAAGCCTTTTTTTGCCTAATACATTGGAGACGTTGTTTTAGAACAATTCATCCAAGTGAAATTCTGACCGCTTGTACTGCAGCCAGATCAGGAAGGCTTCTTGAAACTGGCCAAGAAAGTGTCTGGCCCTGGAAGCAGCCTAAAGTTCTGTTTTGTGTACTTTGAAAGAAAATAGAGGGTCAAACAGAGCTGAGATCTCCTCCCACTGAAAGCCACAACAAAGATCTCTCTGGCCTCAAGTCAATGTTTTCCCTGATGGAAGGAGTGAACAGGTAAGGGCAAAACAAATGGGATTGTTCAGCCTTGAGAAAAGAAAGCTTAGGAGAGACCTTATCACCATGCTCCAGTATTTAAGGGGTGGCTACAAAGCAGCTGGAGACTCCCTTTTTACAAGAAGTCACATGGAAAGATGAGGGGTAATGGTTAAAAGTGACTCCTGAGGAGATTCTGAATGGACATAAGAAGAAAATTTTTCACAATGAGAACAACCAGCCATTGGAATAGTCTCCAAAGGGCAGTGGTGGATTCCCAAGCATCAGACTCTTTAAAGATTCAGTTGGACAGGGTGCTGGGCCATCTTGTCTAGACTGTGCTTTTGCTAAAAAGAGTTGGACTAGATTATCCTTGAGTTCCTTCAAACTTGTTATTCTATGATTCATAAACAATTAGCTATTTGCCAAGCCTCCCTTCAAGTGTGATGCATGACTGGAGTGCATATTTCCTGCCACCTGCTCGTATGTTTTAAACAATAGCCCAAGGCAGAGCATTTTCACCAAATTCTGGGCATGAACCATGTGCTAGTCTCAGTTAGGAAAAAGTGCATTTTATGTATACACACATAATTTCTTCTCACCCTACTAAGATACAGTGTAAATTGTTTCCCATGACTGCTGAAGTTTTTACACTACTTTTCTCAGTAACATTTTGCAGGCTTTCTCTTGTGCATTATTATCTGTGCATCTTTTGCAATGAAAGAGCATCAAATTTACTCTTATATATTTGTTTTGCCCCAGTGGCTTCAGACTTTACTGGGCACTATTTCTTTGGCTGTATATCTGAACATGTGGGGTTAGTGGCATGTGAGGGATGTCATTTTTTATTACAGCTTTCGGGAAATGTCTGGAGACAGACAGCAAATATGATGAATACGGAAATAATTTGCAGCCACTGAGAGCTGAAACAAGACCTCTTATCTTAAATCCCAAAACACAGACTACCATTGGTAGCTAAAGGGAAACTTTCAAAAGCACTTAGCGGTATCAGGTTTCTCAGTCATAGAATCATAGAATAGTTTGGGTTGGAAGGGACCTTTAAATGTCATCTAGTCCCACCCCGCTGCAATCAGCAGGGACATCTTCAACTAGATCAGGGTTCTCAGAGCCTCGTCCAACCTGACCTTGAATGGCATTCTTCTGGACAACACAATTCTGCTTGCTTATGGCTACAGAAATTGCAGGACATGTAAGGATCCATGGGTCCACAGCATGATACCAGTGAAGGGCCTGGGAGTCCCTGTACCAGTGCTGGGATGAGCTGACAAGGGCTTTGGAGCCAGGTATCCCTCCACACACACCCCCAGCACTTTGCTGGGCCTTCTTGTGAACAACTTTATTAACTGAAATGCACTAAATTCTCTGCACAGAAGCATTAAGTGACATAAAAATTATCTACAGAGTCCTGACCAAAGGCTGTGACAGATGAGATTGTTGGCAGTCTCCGAAAAGTATGTGTCATCTCAGTTATTAATGGCCAAAACTGTCAAGAGAGTTTAAAACTTTCCAGATTGTCGTCCAGTAGCTGGTGAGTCAGACACAGTCTTCAGATGGAGAGCTGAATTTTTCTTTCATTTTTCTTCTCTGCTTAAGGAATCCAAACATTTGAAGTTCTGAAAAGCCTCAGGCTACCATTCAGGGGTCCTTTGGGATTAAAGGTTGTTTCTCAATGAAGAAAAATAAGGTGTTGATAGAACCAACTGCTGCACAAAATGCAGAGAGAAAAAAAGAGGAAGGATATGTCAATGTATTCTTTCTTGCATAAACCCTTGGCTATTTGAGGAGATTTTGTTGTAGAGGCTCCGGTCGCACTTCCACTGTGAAGGTTGAGGCAGAAATTTTCAGTCTGCTGACCAGTAATTTGAAATAGAACATATTTTCTCTTTTTGTTTGGGGCCTTTTCTTCAGAATACTCTTTCTTGGGATTCCTGATTGCCTGACTTCTCTAAAGCTCATCGACATCAGTCAGTTCTGAATGCATAAAATGTCAAGGGGGTCTTGTTTTGTTTAGTGAAATGCTAATGTCCGACTGCTTTTTTGCTGTAATCCCTTTGGCAGGAAACCCTCTTACACATTGTTTGCCCCAGCCCAGTAGCCTGTCCTGCTCTCTGAGCAGCCCCACTGACCTCCCTGAGCCTGAAGACATTCCTTGCCACAAGCATCCCAAACACTCTCTCCTCCTCTAATGTGCGTACACCAGGATTCCTGGCTTGAGGCATTTGGCTCAATCACAGCTGCTAAGCTTTCTTGGAAATTCAACCACAGTTTCATAATTCCAAGGCATGTGTTCATTTTTTTTCTTCTTTTGTTGAGATGAGAAAACATGGGTTTCTGGTCTGCTGTGATGGAAATTCCACTGTGCTATGACCGTATGATCCTTTTGTTCCCTAACCCACAAAATGCAGGTACTGGAGACTGCCTGTGCTTTGTGGGCTTCTCACATGAGAAACACAGATTTATTCTCGATTATGTTCAGTGCCTGCATCAATGAAAAAATTATCATTTTTACCCCAGTTAAATCTGTATTTTTGCAAGAAGGTATTTTGTTTCGAAGTGTTATTAATGCCAGTGTGACTAACATAACCTGGAAACCTGGAAGCTGAATGTTCCCTTTACTCCAATTTTTTACACAGCCAAATTCAGAGAAACTTTTAGTGAAAAAGACATCCACTTCTGGACGTTTCCCCTTGTCATCACATCACTAGTGTTGATTACTGTTCCCAGTTACCTGTAGTAACAGACGAGACATCAGTAATCCTGCCCTGGCTGCAATATTTTTCAAAATCTTGTGCCACTGTCAGATGTATTTAATACATTGATAAATAGTGCTCAGACTGTCAGTGCTTAGAGTTTTGGAACTGAATAACAATCACCTTTTTGAGGCTGAAGACAAAGTGATCGCCCCTCCCTACTAAAGGCTGAAGATTTTTAGGGCAGACTCTCACTTTAGCTTAGTACGTTCCATTTGTTACTTCTGGCTGAAATCAAATAATTAATAATGCATGATCCTACATGAGTTGTAGGCATTTTAGATGTATCTAGGAGGCTGAACACCACGTTGGAAATGGGACGCTTTTGAAAACCACCCTTAATGAAAAGCCTACTGTCCTTGACGCTCAATGTCTAACCATGCAACCTTGTTTACAGCACCTTGTCCAAGAGACTGCCAGGCTTAGAAGGAAAATTAAATTGGATTTGTGGGTGGCTGCAGTGGACAAATTGACCTGTTTACAAATGCTCCTTTATTAAAGTCCTTCCATTCCTCAAGATCCATGTAATTCCAGTGATGATTTCCCTGATGCACTTATTTTTTTTCTGGGGGAACTTGATGAGGTTAATTTTCCTTATTTTCCCCATTTTCTTGGTTTACGTGTCTTACTGCCTTACAGTGGTACCACTGATTTCTGAAAGGGTTGTCTGTGTTTCAGGCACAATGAGAAATCACCCTGAGAGACAATACCAATGGAGGAATTTATCTTACTAAAGTCAGATATTTTAATCTGACATCTGACATAGGTCAGCCTTAGCTCCTGGAATTTTAGGTCAAAAAAATGGAGACATTTGATCTGAGCATGTTAGGTGTACCTCATCTCCTGTCCTTGTCTCATCTCAGACAAAGGTTTATGAAATTTAAATTACCTGGAATAACCTCGCAAGCGGGGAGGGATGCAGAGCAGGTTAGATTGCCACATTTTACCAGCAAAAGTATGGAAAAAATCATCAGAGAGCAGCACAAGACAAAGGCCCAAGGTATATACCTTCTTTTAATGAGATGGACCAATGTTTCATTACACCATACTAGTGTACTCCTGCTAAGCTGCATCTCATTTCAAGTGTTTAGCTACTCAGAGGAGTACGTAGGCAAACTGGCTGCCTTTGTCACTACAGCAATACAGGGTTATCACCAATCACATCAGCACATTTAATCTCAGAGCCAGTGCTCTCACGACAGGAGTTGATGTTAACTATGAGTATATTAGAGGAAGGATCAGAAAATTAGTTAACCCCCCACTCAGTTTTTTAATACATTTATTAGTCTGTCTGTCTGCTTATTTATAGGATACTTACAGTGAACTTACCTGTCAGTGCTGACGTAAATGACAGACACATTTCTAAGGGATGCCACCAAATGTACACTCTCTTCATACATTCATGTCCTCTGGGATATTATTTTTATATTCAAAAATTTTAAACTACATAATTCCCATCTATATTTTAAATCCAGAATCTCAGGTATAGGTTCTAAAACATCAACTAAATTACTGTTTCAGGATGCTTGATAATTACCAAGGATTTAAGAAGGTTCAGCTCACTTTGCTTGTGCTGAAATATCCCTAGGAAATTAAACTTTTTACACATTTAAATTACTTCTCTAATTATTATTCATACTTATTCTTTATTTCAGAGCCTAGAGTTTTATGGCACTCTCTGTTTACGAGTAGTGAATGCAAAGTGTATGGCTATGTCTACATATTCTAAGTATCCTTCATATGGTTACAAGACTTTTTGCTCATGCAAAAACCAAAATGTATAAAGAGGAATTACAAGTTCTCCATCTTGCAGAGAGAAGGGGACCTGGGACCCAGTTTTTCAAAGGTCTTTATTAGCTCTGCAAATCGAATCAGTGTCCTGATGAAAAATGTGAAACAAATGTCTACAGGAGCCAGAGTTTGAACTTGGATTCCCTTCAGTTTCGTATCTTATTTATAGAACAATCTTTATGTTCCAGTCTGTGCTTAGACAAACATACTTTCTCAAGATCCGTCTGCCATCTTTACTCTCTGTGCATTTCTACCCACCCTGTTTGCATTAGAGATTTTTGTTTAGAATCTCTTTGTTCAGCCAGCATTCTTTCCCCTCTTTCAATGTACACGTGGAGGATCTGCTTTTGTCGTGGTTCATGAGCATTGGGAACAACCCACCTGGAGGTTGTTACTGGAGCCAGGCCAAGCTATGTCTGCTAACACGGGTCAAAGTTCATGTTCATTTTGCAGGACTATAATTAGCACAACAGGTTTAGACAGGAAACTGCTCCCTCTAGATCCAATTTCAAGGCAGTTAGGGTTGTGGTCTTTCACTGTGGTGTTTCGAGCTCGACCCTGTCTGTCCCATAGTGACAGTAACAACGGAAGTACCACATTGTTGAGGTTTGGCTTGGTGTGACAAAAGAAAGCATATGTTCTATTTATACCTCAGCATCAGACCAGGGGGAGCTTGTGGTGAAGATGAATCTGAAGATCCTCAGCAGATTTTGAGTGTGTTTTTATTTTACAAAGCGATTGGTGTATATATGTATTGCAAGTGGGAATTACTTGCACAGGGTAGAAAACCAATATTCAGTTTTAGAGATGTTTCCACCTTGGGTATGCTAACATCCAGTACTGCTCCGTAGGATTTTGGCTTTTTTGAGATGACCATGTGTGTTATAAGTGTTAAATAAGTGAAATGTTTTGTCCCCATTATCAGATCCCAGAGGGCTGCAATGTCCAAAGTTCAGGAGCAGGGCATCAATGGGATGGCAGAATTTGTCCTTACACAGAGGACACACGTTGTTTATGTCCCACAACAATGCTATTTTGAAGCACTCTTTGATGTAGGGTTTCTGCTCTGGCCTTTTGCAAAGGTTGGTATTTTCCAAGAATGCTTTCATACTGCAAGCCACACCGCGACTTCCTGGTGCTCTGATAAAGGCATATAGGGTAGAATTAAGGTAATCTAAAATAACTAGATTATGCATCTATTATGCATGTATTCCAAATAGTGAACTAGACTCCCTCTTTGGTCAATCCCAGAGGGAAATTGTTCCCGTAATAAGATAGGTGTTTAAAACAATTTGGCTCAATCCCCCATCCTTGTCTTCTTCCAGTGACTCTGGAATGTGCCTATGATTAGCTTAGCTCAGATATCTTAACAATTTTGTGGTCAAACTGATGAACTCTGCCTTTCTTGTTCTTCATCCTACCTTTAGTATTTAGCAAGAAGTACAGAATTAGACTAACTTGCAATTAATAAGAAGAAAACTGGAAGGAGAATGATATCATTAGAAGACCGATGATTTTTCATTTTCCTCAAAAAACAGCTTTTGAGGTCATGTGATTTTGTGAGGATTTGGCTGTTCTTTTTAAATAAAAGTGTACTTCTAACCCTCATGGTTTGGTTGAAAAGGGAAAGATGTTTGCATAAAAATATGGAAGGCAAATGAAAACAGCCCCAAATTCTGAGTGTGGAACAGTATTAAGGTAGGCCTTTTCCTGTGTTTTTTGAATCAGTGGTGGAACTAGGATTAGTGGTGAAGAACTATCAGAGAAAGAATCTGTTTACTGTAACATGCTCATCTTCCATGCTGTGCCTGAGATAGTGTGTTATTAAAAAGCAAGACTTGGAGCATAGACAACAATACAGATTGGAGTCTTATCTTTTTTTTATTTTCTGGGTATATATGATATTTAGCTGACAGTAATTTTATTCCTGGTTCCTGAGGAAATTATTGTGATTAATAAATACCGAGAAATAAGAGTCATGAGATCCTAGCTAGGATTTTATAGTGGAAATTCATATTCAGCACACAGAAAAGAAGAAAAAAAATATAGAAAGACTCTTCTAGAACAATATGTCCGTGGCGTTATAACAAATATAATTAGTCACAGATGAGCAACTTGCTGAAATAAATTCAAACCTAAGAACAATAAAACCTCTCCATTCTATCCCCCATAAACAATGACACAGAAACAAAAATAAAGGGAGCACTCAAAAAGTTTGCCTTTAACTGGTCTCATCGTGAGAAAAATGCTAAAATACAAGGCTGA
The DNA here is from genome assembly GCA_033628505.1 of Tringa tobata. NCBI lineage: Eukaryota > Metazoa > Chordata > Aves > Charadriiformes > Scolopacidae > Tringa > Tringa tobata. The sequence goes on from JAHREE010000188.1 coordinate 3,041,027, forward strand.
TTAGATCCTTTCGTGGCTTCAGTCTGTGATGAACTTCTCATCCCATTACTGGGCTTGTACTTCTGCTATATTCTAGTGTCCTTTATTTTGGGAAACATTATTTGCTTTAGTCTCAGTAAACCTTCATAGTTCTGTCTCAGAAATGCAAGCTGGCAACACAGGTTCTACTTTTGAACCTCAAATCTGCATTTCATCTCAGGACGAAAGTATCTGTTAGCGTATATGTAACAGGGACTCAGTTGAATACAAAAACACTGCCTGAATTCCCACCCTCGCTAAGCACTTCCTAATGATCCATGGGTTAATTTTTTATTATATCCTGCCCTAAGAGAAGAGATGTTCTAAATCCCACAACGCAAAATATTTCAGCACCACAGGCTTTGTTGCGTGCTCGCTCTGCAGGGAAAGAGGGCATCCTGTGTGAGGAGCAGCTGTTAAATGTTTAAAGATGACAACTTACATAAAAGTTACACTCCACACATCAATGTTTAGCCAACACAGTCCCCTATTTCAGCATAACAGACATTCCATCATCCCACCAAGCATCCCAACCAGTGCTTTTTAAATTTTTTTTAAGGAGGAAAGAGAAGGAAATATTTTGTAATCGTGGAAGGACAGTTAGCTGTGGAAGGGGAACATAAATTATCTGTGCTGCTACAGAACAGTCTTAGCTTTTTGTCTTGTGAGACATCTGTGATACATATATGGAGTGCTAATGAACACATCCATTCTTGGCAAACCGACTTCTTTTTGTCTTATGTCTTGTAAAAAAGTGAGCCTCAACTGCCATGAAATAACACGGCCTCATGAAATAACATGAGGACTTAATAAAGTGTGACCCTCTGGATTTTTCAGTGCCTGTGCTAACTTGCAGGCATTCATCAGGATTAGGAACATCAAGCTGGATTCAGGTTTGTTTGTATGGTTACAGTTGTGGTGTTGAAGTAGGTGAATGGGCTTAACCATGCTGTGGTCATGCCCAGAGTTTAATTGCTGGCACAAAAGCTGATCTAGTTTTGGCCCACGCCAATAGGCACTCCCCTTTGGATGTTAGAAACACCCTGTCTATGGCCTGGGGGTGGGCTAGTTTGTCTGCCTGAGGAAACAAATCCACATTAAAGCTCCGGGCTGTTGATGCTCAGCCTAATCAGCTTGCAGCATACCTGGGGAAGTATATGCTATGTGGTTGTCACTTGCTGCAGACACAGCTTACAGACCCCTTCAAAATTGAAATTAGTTTCTAGATTGGTAGTACTGTGGCAAAGCCACTCACTGGGAAAGTTGCCAGAGCCAAGATATGATAAACTTGGTTATAATCATAGTTTACTGCATTGTGTTCACTAAGGGCATAACCTTCTCCTAACAGAATGTGTTCTCCCCATACAAAGATGCCCCTGGTTTTGGGAAGCCTCACAGGTTTAGCATATTCTCCCTGAGCAGAGCCTGTGTATGACTCTGCAGCTTGGCTGGATGGGCTTTGAGTTTTAATGGTCTGGATGTAGAAGGGTTAATCTTCTGCCTTCCTCTTAATCATGTGGTAAGACATGGGAAAAGAAAAACACTATCCCTGTAAAAATAAATACAATTGTCAATAAAAGTCAACAAAGCACTGAAGCAGCTTTAAAAACTCAAACATGTTTCACATTTAGACTGTATTAAATTTGCTGTAAACTTGGGTCATTATTAAAGAAGCATGAGTGAGGTAAATAGTAATTTACAATGAGTAGCAGGACCTGAGTTGATAAATTGCAATCTTGGAGTGGGCCAGATGAACCAGGCACTAACAAGAATGGCAACAGTGAAGCTTCAACTTTTCTTCAGCTGATCTGCTATGGTTCTCTGAGATATACCATTCATCAGAGCAGCACCCAGAGTCAGGCAGGTAACCCTTGGAGTCACTCTGCATGACTGCAGCACCTTTGTACGACATCCCAGGACTCCCTGCAGAACAGTGCTACGAGCTGTGGCAAACCTGCAATGGGAGTTCAAGGCAGGCCATACTGCGGTATAGGGGTGGCTGGTTGTGTGAGCCAAAAAAAAAAAAACCCAACAAAAAACAAAGCCACTCTCTAACCACTTTTTTGGACAACGTTTCACATGTTGTTCTTGCAGGACCTGGCACAGAACTCCATGTGCTGGATTCCGGAAAAAGTTTTCCAGACCTTATTACTGGTGTGAGCCAACGTTCTATGAAACCAATCCACATGGACCAGTGAAGACCCTGCCCTCTATGTGAGTTTAAGGACCACATGAATATCTGACTGGATGCCTACTGACAAGATTTGCATTTGGGTGCTTGCCCAGCTGCTCTACTGTGGATGAAGCATCCCTTGCTCTCCAGTGAATCTTTTTCAATGCTCCTCATTGTACCAGTTAAGGATCTGCTGCCTGGAGACATATGTCCAAATGTCTCTTATTTTAATTCCTTGTCTGAAGCTTTCCAAGCAGGACAACAGCTGGCCAAGGTTCCCTCAGCTTTCAAAGAAGAAAGTCAGTCACCTGGACAATTCTCATTAATGTGGGATGAACTTCTCTCTGAAAGTTTCTATTCCTTCTTTTTTTTTTTCCTTCTCTGTCTTTCTTATCCTTTGATAATATAGGAAGCCTACAATCAAGCTTGTTGGGCTAAATCTGGAGCTAGGTGATTGTCCAAAGTCACCTAGAAACCTTATGAGATAGCCTGGTCTCCAAAAAACTTTGTTTAGCGCTTTATCTTTGAATGTTGTAGCGATAGGAGGAGAAAAAAATAAAGCAGTAGTCTTCAATAATTTTGCTAATAACATTTCCATATTTAGGCTGCCCTTGATTATTTTAATGTTATTGTAAAAAGCAGATTCTACTACCAAGATTGCAGTATTTAAATAACATTAAAGATCACTCAGAAACCCACAGAAATAATAAGTTCAAGAACTAGGATAAAATCCTTTCCAATTCACTCAGACTGCTATGGTTTAGAGGGACTCTTCAGTCCCTGAGAGATCTCACTGCAAGTACAACATGAGACATATGCTGTAATAGTTAAGCAATGTGGAGTGAATTAGGGGTAAACTGGAAACCTTAATTAAGCATTTTCATTACTGTCATGGGTTGCAGCCAGGCCTGCAATGTTATTTAAACATAAGGTTTGTGGGTTTGATTTCCATGACCTTTTTCCAAGGGAAATGATGGGATTCAAGCACCAGAGGATGCTTCTTGCAGTGTGTAAAGAGTATGATGTAGCTCAAATAGCATTCCCATTGCACATTGTGATAATAAGTCATTTCTTTATTTTTGGAGGGCTGCTGGGGATTCCAGGGTTCTTTCACCATTTATGGATATTAGTATATGCTATAGTACTGAAGGAGCTGCTTAGTAAAAAATCAAGTGGGTTATTTGTGCATTAAACATAGAATGAGACATGTTGTTTGGATATTTCAACTTAAAATAATGTTTACTCCGAATATTTTAAGAAGAACGGAAAGGTCAAATCTCTTTCTTAAACCTAGAGGACTGGACACAGAGGATTCAAGCGGGAAGAGTTTATAAGCTGCCTAGCCAAGGTAAAGACACTTCAGGCTGCGTTTATATTGTGAGATGTATCTACTATAGCCATTTAGAGAGCAGATATGGGCCCACAGACAAAGGGTGTAGAAAGCTGGTATCCACATCATGTGGTTCTGGCACTTTCTAGTTGTCACATTATATAGCACTTGGCACTGCTCTTCTCTGGGCATCAGGTGCCCTGTGCCTGTAATATATCATTATCTACTTCTCTGCATTATTCTTGTTTCAGTTGCCCAAAACAGTTTGTGGACCACTCTGTGGACCAGGGGTGTTTTGGTGGCATGGGCCATCAAAACACAAGACATGCCTTGGAGGACTGATTGTGTTGGAGGATGCAGTGTGATGGTTGGAACCATGTGCACTGCAGTCTTACTTGTTCTGTTTATTGGGAAGGGTCCCTAAGCTGAACTGTTTCCCCACGACAGGTTTGATGTTGGGTGAAGAGATAGTTCACGCCAAAAGAAAGCACAAGTTACAATTAATATTTTGTCAAAGCGAAGGATCAAGGGAGTAGACTTGAAAGTAAAATTTGGGTGATGTTACCTGACAGTGTGAATGTGTCACCCAGTATTCACTAAGGAAGAGTGGAAACAGGCAAGTACATTGCTCAGAGATGAGGGTTAAGCAATTGATCATGCTGACTTTTGCTGGTGCCATTTATATCTTGTATCCTGCCGGCTGAAATCATCTCAACAAGATAATAAATGTGGAATTAATAAGTGGTCTCAGCAAAAAAATATAGATACAGACACAAGAGTCTGAGTTGATGACATCTTGTTTGCAACTTCTCAATAGAATTTCCAATAAAAAATTGTTTTCCAGCATCTTCTGAACAAGACCCGTTTGAAAAAAATGCTGAGGACAGTCAGGAAAAACAGCCATGAGTTTAAGTTTCCTATACAAATGTTCAATCTGTAATTAATTTGAATGACTATAGAAATCACATTTTCTAATACTTTCCTAAAAAGTGTTCCAGAGTAGAAGAGCACAGCTGGTGTCACTCAGCCCTCAAAAGATCAGCCAGTGATTGCTTTACGGAGAAGAATGTGCTCTGCCAGGAGTAATCCCATCATCTGTAAAGGAATCTTCACAGATTTCAGTAGCTTCCAGGGGGTAAATTATTTTTCCCTTCACTAGTCCCTGTGTCTCCTGCATTTTCTTCACAGCTGGAAGGTCACAACATGCTCAACAACAGTCATAATGGTGATGCAGCATAAAAATTGAGCAATACAAATATTTACCTTGACCTTGTCATAACACAAGAGGGAGAGATATAGAGAGGTTTTTCAGACTTCCTGAATTATTCTAATGTTTTTGGGAAGTGCAAAGAGAGCCTTGTTGTCTGCTGGCCTTTGAAATTTCACTGCAAGGAAGTCTAGGGTCTAGAGATTTTCCTTTTTATTTTGTTGTGTGGAATTCTGGCTAAGTTGCATTTAGTCATAAAAATCAGCATTTATCCTTGATGGGTTATTCTCAAGGAAACTCTGTGAGCCTGCTACGATGCTGGAGCACGAGTGTGTGCCTACACATATTCACGCTCTGCATAGCAGGGCCCCCGCCAGTAAAAACACACTGGCAGTAGTTCGGAGACATAAAAGAGGGGGGCAGAAAGGGAAAGACAAGATCTCTCTGTAAACTCACCTGTGCCTACCACATCAGGCTCAGCAGCTCAGCGCTGCTCAGCACCTGGCTGGCTGTGGCTGATAGATGCTTCCTGCGAGTGGTTAACATTAGCTCCATCTCTGCTCTCTGCCGCGGCGGCCGGGACGTGGCTCAAGCTGTGCTGCTGCTGCAGAGCACGGAGACTGATGCAATACATTGTGGGATTCTTCGCTCGCCACAAAAAAGGAGAAATCCATGGGAGCAGCATATTAAAAAAGCAAGCAAACAAGCAGCAATGTATGAAAAGAAAGCTACTTTCTCCCCTCAGTAAAAAAAAAAAAAACCAAAAAACAACCGATCCCTGGGAAACAGCATATTACCAAAAGCAAACAAACAAGAGAAAATATGCAGAAGAAAACTATTTCATTGCAAAGGAAGTCTTCGAACAGTCAGGAACGGCAGATCTGTGATTGCATCTGCAAACTCCACTGAACTTTTCTGGAGCACAGATATTTGCTGTACAATTTATTTAGTGTTATCTGTTCATATTCAAAGGACAAAGAGGAAAAAGTTGACAGTGGCCACACAGCCAGGCAGTGGCCAACTGATGCCTTAATGCTCCCAACAATCAACCTGGTGCCCTGCGGGCTGCTCTGATGTCCTCAGGTAGATGCTTTAACAAAATCCCAAGTAGATTAATTACAGTGATTTTTTTTTAATTGTTACTATTATTTTGATGTTCACGGCTACCATCTGTATGCCGGGACTCTCCTGCTGAAGTTTCAAACTCTTTTTTATCATTTGTTCAGCGTTACCCATAGCAGAAATGGAAGCAGTGAGGTTGACCTATAAGTGTGTGACTTGTAATCAGAAATGCATTAAAATGTGCTAAAAGAAAGAAAATAAAGAGTCATCAGGACTAACAATTGGACTTTATTTACGAAGAATGTGTCAGATCATCAGAAAAGAAAAAAACAACAACCCAACAATTAAAACTGCAATTGGCAAGGAAAGGCAATGAGTGGAAGCAATTTAAAAATAAGAGAATATAACAAATTATAAGGTTAGAAATATATTTTGTGATTTCTCTCTAATTAGGTGGTTGATAAGGGAAGCTGAAGACATCAGACGCTATCGAGAGCTGAAAAGGCCGAAGACAGGAAGAAAGAGAGGGGTTTTCAAGTGTGTCAGGAACAAATTAAATGCTAGTAACCATAAAGATAGCATGCTTCTAGTCTGTATTTGGGAGGATGGTACAGGATACAGCAGGATGATACACTAAGATCACATGAGGATGACAAACTACTTTCTGAGCCCTTAGTGGTTCAGAGAACATGATACAACTCTTTTTGAAATCAGCAGGCCTGGATAACATTGACTTGGGCATCTTAAAGTGAAGCTGATGTGGTTTCTGGTTCCCTGATGTTTCTTTTTAATCTCACAATGCTGGGGAAATTACAGATGACTGGAAAAATGTTAGTTCTCTGCCAATATTTGCCAAGGACAAACAAGAGAATACAAAGATAGGCTGAAAGCCAACCAGCTATTTGTATCAAAAAGAGACATGTTCATAAATCAATAATGAGGTTAAAGGCTAGGACTACAATTAATGATCATTAATGACACGTTCATATGAAAATAACTCTTATCTAACAAAACTGATAATTTGCATATGGCAGTAAACTGAGTGATTAAAGAGACTGCATAGCTTGCCTACACATTAGATGTTTTATACTCCTGCCACCACATCATATTAAAAATAAAATAAACTATTGCCTGCACAACAATAAACCACATTTTTAATCGATTAAAGAACCACTTAACTGACAGCTAGCAATTCTTTTTTATTTTTATTTTTTTTAGTGAGTAGAATATATCAAGCAATAAATCTTCTGGTGGATTTCACAGAAATTGGTCCAGAACCTTCCATTTTTCTATCAGCAGCTTTATAGCTGAATCTAGAGACTTAAAGATGAGCAGACTGGGAAATTATCCTGTGACTGGGCAATAATAAAAAGATGATGAAACGTTTTGTAAATTAGGCCTATTCAAAGTAAATGAAATTGCATAAAGGTGGCACCTGCATCCTAGAAGCACAGACCAAAGGAGACCTGATGATGGTAGTGGATACACAGCTGAATTTTAACTCAGAATGATGCTGGGGGAAATGTCATCACTGATGTGATCATCAAACATACAGGAGAGTAAGACAAGTGATGCTGGGTTTGCAACAGCAGTGTGTACTGGAATACTGCATCTTGGCCTGATAACTATGTTTTTAAAGACATCTCTTGAAGAAATTGTACAGAAAGCAGAGAAAAGCCACAGAAAAAAAACCAAAGGTAGAAAAGTTGCACAGGAAACAATGGCTAGAAATTAAATTGAGACAAGCTTAAGGTAGAGGCAAGGCCTACCAGTCTCTGCAAAGGGAAACGGATTAGATCACTGGAATAAATCAGCACGAGGAGTGGTGGCAGCTCAGTCTCCTGCTGTTTTCAGCCATGGCTGGATGCTTTTCAAGATAATCATTTAGCATGAGCTGATTGCAGGCAACTGGGTGATATTCTGTGACTTGCAGTTCACAGGAAACAAAAAGGATTGCCTCAAATCCTGCAAAAATGGTGCTGCTTTGTGCTTCTGGTAATGTACAAGTTATATCTATGTGTTACTGTAGAGAGATTTCGGAGCCCTTTGCATTAATATGGGTAAACATATCTCCCTTTTTAATAAGAATTATGAAGAAGGATATATTAGAGGCCTCCCATTTCTCTCTGTTCTTTTTGACCCCTTTCTATTGCTTGAGCTGTGGCAGTCCATCATGTCAGACATGGCAAGTCCCTCAGACCCCCATGTATGTACCTGGCATTGCAATACCCATCAGTGACGCATTTCCACCATGTAGCAAATTTCCTCCTGGAAAACAACCAAACAAACTCCAACCAAAACCCATGCAGTTCCATGGAAGAGGGACTTCTGCAGATTTCCAAAGAAGTCATTGAGTAGGTTTAACGTCACCTCGTGCAGATCTCAGTAAGGAGTCTATATGTGACCAAACCAACCCAGGCTTCTTTTATGGTCAATGCAGAGCCAAGTAGTGGCGTCAATGGGGTTGAGGGGGTGGTTAATCTCCTGAAATACACACCTGTACGTGGGTGGATAAACTGAACCATAAGCTGTACTGACTCAGTCAAATTGGACGGAAGCCCAGACAGACAACTCAGGTTTACCTCCTACAATGGCAGATGTGATGAATTCCACCTTTTTTGATTCTACGGATCTTCCCTTAATGCTGTTGCTGAGGGTTTTGATGTGAGTAGCATGTAGGGCTAAACTGAATACATTGCTTTGGCCTGCATTAGTTACTTTTATTTCATATGGTGAAGAAAATGGAATGTCTCTCCTTTCTTAGGATACAGTCAAGAAAATTACTTCAACACATTCATCAACTACATGCGAAGGACTTCATCATATACAAACTTTGGCCAAAATGGGTTTTATTTCCATCATCGTACTACCTGTCTCAGATGAAAAGTTATTTAAAAAACTAGGCCTTCTACCTTGATACAACTCTACCTATCACTTGTTTCTTTCCCTCGTCTGAACATGGAGTTAAGGAACGGCTCCCAGAATTCCTGCCAACTGCACATGACAATGTGATGATGTAATATAATTTCCTCTGCATGGTCCATATGTGCTAAGGCAGAGACTATGCAGATATACCATATTTATGGGATAATGACAATATTTCCTAAAACAGAGCAATTTTTTACTGCTTGTGCTGGGCTCCAAGTCATTACCACATCTTTCAAGCAGTATTTCCCTAACCTCATGATTAGTAGGGTAAAAGTGAGGAAGGGCTGCAAGGAATTACTCAAGATCAGAGTCATTTATACCAAAACTCCATCGCATTTCATTCAGTTTACAAAGAAAGAATATGACAGTCACATAATCTACTATTTCCAGTTCTGGTTCCTGTCAGCCACTCTACAGTAGGTATGAAAATTGCACAGCAAACAGAAAGAATAGACTGAGGATTTGGTGTGCAAACCTGTTTGGAAACCTCAAACATTAGGCATGTCGAGGTACAAATCAGTATCCAGAAATACATTGTTTAATCACCTTCAGTTTTTAAAAAAAAGCACAAGCAAATTTCATCGGTTGGAACCTACCTCTAACCTTGAGCCCACCTCAGTGTGAAAAGTTGGACTACACGATGCCCTAAAATCCCTTTGAGCATTCTGTCTATGATTTTAAGGGTTATGCTTTTCATGCAACAGAAATTACTCTGTAAATGCCAGATTCTCCAGGGTACTCCAACTCCTTTATGTTGCTTTGGGGAAGCAGAGCAATTAACTGCTTTAGCTTGCTTTATGGCTGCTTTGTGTCTCTGGGGCAGTGCAAAGGGGTTTGATGCATTTTCTCTTGCAGAACCTAGGGCATACTAATGGTAGGTGTAAGAATAAATGTTCTCACCTGGGAGAAGGCAAAAGAAACAATCATGCCCAGAAACCTTCCAGAGATCCTGAGCACACTGAAGGGTGATGGGCTGAGCATTAGCTGGGGAAACAGGAATATATATTTTATGGAGTTTTCCAAATAATTTGCCAAAATTCTCACTTCCAGCTAAGAATGGGTACCGAAATGCAGCTGGATGTGCAAAGACTAGCACATCTGTGGTTTAAGGGATAAGCTGTGGAAAAAGCTATATCATCAGGAGCTAGATTTGGGACTTCTATGCCCGCTACAGCTCCTTGTTCCACGCTGTAATAGGATTTCACATTATCTAGCCAGTCTGCAGCCCAAGATCATGAAAAGTTCATGCATGTGAAACATCTGTTTTATCATTCATGACAATAACTCAAACAGCAGATAATTTACCCCAGCACTTTCTTCATCATGGTGCTCCACAAGAAAGTACAGTGGAAACAGCTACCCCTCAATAGGTACTTGCAGCTCCACAGGAATGCCTACAGGGAAGATGGCAAAAGAAATGCAGGTTTGGGGCTTATTGGTGTGGATATGCTGCCATTTTGATTTTTTTTTCTGGAGCAAAACTTGTAAGAAAAGCTGGGAGAAGATTCACGCACCCTAGTGCATGTCTGAGACCATTTAATAACCTATTCCTCTTCAGAAATGCCACACTCCAATTTTCAAGGAAAGTCTGTATTTAATAGGCATTGATAATTGAATACAGAGGGCTGGTACCTTTTGTCATTTGATGGCACAACTCTTTCCTAGGCATCTGCTTGCCCATCCTAGTACAAGACTGAGGTGACTCTTCACTCGCAGAGGCAAGGATCCTACAGTATTTCCTCTTGGTAACATTATCCTGGTGAAAATGGGTTGGTAGAGGATCCTGGTTTCCCCAATCTCCATACCAGAGGTAAAGCACAGCCTGTGCTGGTAACGGCTAGCAATTGCATGCATCAGACAGATGGTCTATGAGGACATGAAAGAAGTGGAAACTAGGTCAGTTTACTAAAGATGCTTATAAAAGAATTGCTGGAGCATGTAGGGACAAGATCATAAAGGCCAAAGCACAGAATGAGGTACAACTAGCAAGGGACATGAAAGGTAACAAAGAGCTTTCTATTAATATTTCATCAGAGAGAGGAAGATAAAGGAAGAACCTGGTCCTCCACTTAGTGAGAAAGGATAACTAATAATGCCTGTAGGGCTCAAGGGGTTAATGCCTTTCACACATCAGCCTTCACTATAACTGCTATGAGCCAATGACTAATACGCCAGCACCAACGAGTGGAAAGGAGGAATTCAGTCTACAGTAAGCAAAAGGCAGTCTAAAGGAGTTCTTTGAAAACACAAATATTTTTGTTTAGATCAGAGAACTGGCTAGTCACTATCTTGAAGGATATGTGAGACCTAAGAGAGTGAGGAGAGAGCAGAGCTGGGTCTATTGATGTGGGGGGAAAGGAAGAGCTAGGGAATCATCTACCAATCAGCATACTTTCAACACCTAGAAAAATGTTGAAAGAAGTGGAGCAGACCGTTTTTGATCACTTTGAAGATCAGAAGGAGCTTAGCAACACCAAGCATATGTTGATTATAAACAAACATGATTAAAAGAACACCAGATTTGTGACAGATCTCGAGGGTATGGGAGACAGAATATGTACAAAGAAGGTGATGAAGTTTCTGTGGTGTGATTTGATCTTGACTGTAGTAAAACTTTTGACACTATCTCACATGAAATTTGCTCAAGTGAGATGGAAATCTAGCCCAGATGAAATCCTGTGGTGTGGATGGCGATCTGGTAGGAGAGTTATCTTCAGTGGGGGTTATCCATGCTGCTCTCTTGCCCTGGAGGAATAGCTGGAGGGAGGCTCTGGGATGTAGCCTTTCAAAACCTTCCTATCTTGGCAGCAGCGCGTAGGAGCTACATCTGCTGATGATACAAGTCAAGGTTTGAAAAGAAAAGATACCCCAGGGATCTTCTGAAATAGTTCATAAAGGAGTTGAGGATAACAGTAGGCATGGGGTTGGGTCAGGCTCCTCAGTTGTATCAACAACACTATTTTCTTTCTCCAAGGATGAAGGAACAGAATTGACATGCATTTACCATAGAAAAACTAACTTGGGAAATAACAGAGGGGAAGAGAAGTAAAATTGAAGGTTCCTGGTTCTGCCTGGGCATATCTGAGGGTGGTTACTGCTGAGATTTTGTTGCTATTGTCAATCATGTTACCCCAGAAGATTTAACTGATGTTGCAGACATCCTCCCTCTCCTGCTGCAGTGGTGACCAGACTTGCTTTCCCAGGTGCTAACAATAGGGTTGTGGCCATTCAGGTGACCACCTATTCTGGCTTCATAGTCATTGACCTCAGCAGGAACAACCAGCGTGGTGGGAATAGGTGCCTTCCTGCAGAAGTAATCTAAGGATTGCTGATCAAGAAGAAGTAAGTGGGAAATAAGTGAACTCCAGGAACTGTGCACAGGAGTGTCTCTCGTGTCCCAGTGCTAGTCCTGGTTTTGGGAACCTCAAAGATTACAGAGAGAGCAAGAAATTATGATGTCTGAGCAAAGAGTGGGAGAACTGGGGAAAGAGAGAAAGTTGCAGTGGAGATATACGTATTGTCTTTAAACTGGTTAACTGTTGCAATGCACAGGAAAGGAATAATTCCTCCAGTGTGCCCAAGGAATGGTGGACTTACTTACACTGCAGCAAGGGAGATTTAAGGTGGACAATAGGCTTTAGTCTCTAACTCTGAGGACAGGGAAGGCCTGGAATAGCTTGCTGCCGAGTGGGCAGAGGGAAGCAGTCTTGCTCCCTGAAGACAACGTTAGACAAACATCTGTCAGGAAGTGTTTTTTTAATGCAGTTTGTGCCTTGGAGCATGGCATGTATGAGAGGACCCTTTGAGTCTCTTCCAGCCCTCTGACTGTCCCTCAGTCATATTCCTTTGCTTCCCACCCCACCCATTTCCCTTCTTCAACTCCTGAATCTGCTCACTATATCCTCAGTGCCTTGGCCTTGCTCTCAGCCCAGGCCCTTCCCTGCTCAAAAGAAACAATAACCTGAGGTCCTGAGGCAGGAGAGAGGTCGTGATGGCTCCCACCCAAAGAGGTGACTTGCCAGGAGCTACACTCCATCATGGGTACCCTGCAGATTCCAACCATTCTCCATCACTTGGGTGGACACTTTCCCCAGGTACATTTTAAGGACCCTGACCCAGCACATGGTGAATAAATAAAGCCAAAAGGCTTTTAACACTTGAAAGCTCTTCTAAGCTGGCCAGCTTACTTGTAGTGTCAGCAGCCACCTTGAGGCCTCGAATGGGTCAGAGAGTTTTTCTTCTAAGGTTCCTCTGAGAGGTGACACAATATGAGGACAACAGTCCCCGCTGGGCAAAGAGAAGGGTGGCTTTCCTGGGAAACCTCTCACGTCCACGGCTTGCAAAAACCTGAACTAAGTGAAAATAAAGGAAACTATCTAGCCCACAAGAGTATTTTGGTGTCTCAGTCATGGGGCTGAGCTGCGCATTTTTCTGGCTCCATGCTGAATCCTGCTCTGCGAGGTGCTGGGAGTGAGGCCAGCCAGTGCCTCAAGGGCTGCCACCAGAAACCAGGGACATCATGCCAGAGAAACATATTTGAGACTGAAAAAGCAAACAGATAAGACTGCAAGAGAAAGAGCTTCCCAAATTAAGCTAGAACTTTATTTGTCAAAAGTGACGACTTTTTCTAGAAATACTGGTTTCCTCCTTTAAAACTAACCACTTGCATTTTTTTTTTTTTTGAGAGGTGTTTCTGTGGTGTGGACAATCTGAGATGTGTGGTTCATGTTGTGATGGACCAAACAGAGGTCAGGGAGTCAGAGTGAGTGGGAGTAATGGAAACCAGCCTGCACGGAGCCGAAGGACCCTCCGGGATGAGAGGAGCAGCTTCACTACAGTTAGAATAGTTCTCACTGTATTGGAGCCTGAACACACTGTTCATGGAGTGACACTGTGTTATGATAGTCCCTAAACAACAGTCCTGAGCCCTGCAAAGGTAAAGACATTGTAACCCAGTAGAAAGGAAGAGCTACATCAAAAAAGCTTCTGGACTGGGAACAGAGTGAGAAAGGCCCTTTGATTCACTGGAATCAACTTTTGAAGTCCTCAACCTGTGACATCCGAAGTCAAGTTGGTCTCTTCTGGACTTCAAGTCAACACACTTCTCCCTTGTCAAGTAAGGAGTGGGGAGCAATGGCATTGGGGCAGAAAATGTCTTTGTGGGACAGGGTGAAGCTTTTTCATTTTTGGCATCTAATGATGCTACTAATGTCGTATTGAGTTCCGCCTAATGAAAAATAGGTGCAACCATCTCAGTGAAACTGGTAGATGTACAGGTTGTATTTTTAGCTTTCCTTTTTAAAAAACAAAACAAAATAAAACAAAACCCCAAAACAACCACACACCGGCCACAATTTTTCCTAATTGTGGGGGATGCAGGATTTACACTTTGTATATTTTCCCAGTGTTTAAAACCAGGAGTAACTAATGCAGCCTCAGGAGCATGGTGCTGTGGATCCCATGAGGGGATCTCCTTTTCTTCCCTGCTCCTGTGCTGTGCCTGTCTCACACAGTGTCCCAAAATATGTGCAAATTCTTTTTGGGAAGCCTGTCCTTGCTGAACATGTGCAGCCCAGCAGTTCCTCAGGGACTTAACAATTTTGGGTGTGATTAAAGGGAGATGGACTAAAGCCATGGTCAAAGGGAAGAAGTACTGCCAGATCCTGTGAAACCATTTTATTACTCGATGAAGAAGAACAGTACGTGCTGGATCAAGGTAGACATCAACTGCACTAAGATTTCCCCTAAGCATGTGTGCCCAGAACCTTGTTCCAGCCTGTTCTTCTCTTTTTCCCTCAGGTTGAATACAAGTTTTTTATCGTCCCATCTGCTCCAAAAGGCTGATAGGAGGAAGAGGAAGGAAAAATAAGCCAAGAAGGAAACAGTGATTACTCTGTGTGGTGCCCTCAGTCCGGGAGAGGGTAGGAAGTTTTTTCACACTAGGCGGGGTTGGAGCAAGGTGGACACTGATCACAAACAGCAGAGCTTGGGGCAGTGATCTGCTTCGGCATTCCAGCTGGGATATGTCACCTCCTGAGCCCTGTTCCCTTTTTTTGCCTTGGGACTGTGTCTTTGTGTTGCCAAACAGCAGGGCTCCAAATTAAATCAAGAAATAAAACCATAATGGTCCCAATTTTGTAAAACTGATAAGAAGCACTAGCAGGCATTGTGGTGAACACCCTCCAGGGCATGGAAAATTAATTTATTATCTTCATTATAATCTTTTTTAAAGGCTTCAGATGCAATTATCAATGGTAATAAAAACACATATATCCTGAATGCTCTCCATAACTGAGACATCCTTCATCAGACCCTCAGTTTATTCACTTTCTTGAGGCAGAACCACTCTATATCCACTGGAATGTGACCGTATCTTTGCACTTTGAAAGAGTCCAGGGAAGAATTTGTGATGGACTTAATATTTTATTTCCTAAGGTGGTAGTATGAAAACGGATACCTCTGTTTTCACCCTTTTTGCTTTTATAACTGAGGTTAAATTAAGGAAAAATATTGGCATGGTCTGGGAGGAGAGGAAGCTTAAAGTGCTGCTTGAAGGAAATAAAAAAATAAAAAGATGAGAACTTGAGAGCATGTGGACTATGTGTGCCTAAAGTAGCAGTATTTTTGTGAGCACTACATCAATAAAGCCGCTTTCCCCACAGATTTGTGTCTGGTGGCTGACTGCAAACTCCAGCTGAAGTTGTTTTCCTGCAGTCGGCTGTCTGAGAGGTCTCAGCTGTGTGGCTTCTCTGGCGTCTAATAGAGCGTGAGTAAATACCCTGCTTTTCCCAAAGGTGGGAAACTCCTATGGCCTCTCTCTTCTTCCTCCGTGCATCCTTTCACAAAACACGCAGGAATGTGATCACCAGTGAGTTGTCTCTACGTCCGACAAATTTGGCTTGATTTTGGCCAAGAGGCTCAAAATGACTGCAAAGGGACAGAGACAGACAGACAGACATGAACACATACGAAGAGATTGCATAAGCTCCATTTCCCCAGGAAACAGAGAATGAAAGCAGTGCTGTTGAAAGAGAAACATTTAGTAACCAAATACCAAAGGAAACTTTGAATAAATGGTTGCCAGAGTTAGAATGCAGAATTTGGATACTCGGGCCATAGCGGGAAAACTGGTCCTCAAATATTTCATGTTCCAAACAGGTTTGATTTCTTGGAGATCTATTCATAAGTCATTTTTTGGAGCATGTCATAAAATTACGTGTCAAAGAGACCATGAAATGAAACAGACCAACCTACGAAGAGAGCAGACTTCAGGAATGTATACAATATTTGTTGGGATTCTTCATCCTTTCATAGTTTGCTAGTCAATATATTTTCCTCTCATTTCATGTGCATCAAGAATAACATCTGTAGGAGGCAAAACCAAAAGTTCCTCCCCTGCACTTCCCACATTTGTTCAAATAGTTGAACTAACATTTATGAATAATGCATTGCACCCATGAATGCCACAAATCAATGCAACTCCAAGGACTTCATTTTTATACCAGCTGAGGCTCAGACTCAATATGTGTTATTAATCCAGCTTCTTTTATTGGTTAGCAAATATTATGTAAATCTTTATTTGCAGATGACTCCTTTTCTACAGCAAGATTTTATCAGAGCTTGTTCATAATTCAGGCAGGGTTCCTGATTTTCTATGGCCTGTTAATTTTGGTTATTAATTATTCTCAGAGCTTGGCATCTTATTTGTGTGCTGGTTCATTGTTTTTTGTGGTTTTTAATTTTTTTTTTATTCTAAGTTCTTTTTGAAAGCTTTAATTCAGAAGCAGATGTTTTTTGAGAGCAGATACTGAGACAGACAATTGCTCAGGAAAAAACATTGGGTACCCCAGAGTACTGTTGTTGCTGTCACAAATGCCTGGTACTGGTTCAAAACCATCAGAATGTCTTTTTTGCCCACATAATGGCCACATAAATGTCCAACAGGAAATTATGAGAATTTAAGAACAGATAAACACAATAGTCAGGCCATTGCTTTTGAGGACAATAAAGAAAATACAATATCTGAAGTTAGTGGCATCAATAACTGAAAATCTAATATGACACAGATTTGTAAATTGCTATAAAGTTCTAATTTTTTTTCTTAAATGGGAACTTACAGAAACTGGTATTTTAGTGGCATAGTTTTTTGCTACTGTCACTCGAACCCTCATGTTTTCGCTCACAGTGGAACAACTCAGCCGCTGTCAGCCAGATTCATACTGCTGAAATCAACAGTCACACAGATTGACACCAGCTGAAGACCTGTCCTAATAAATCTGAGGGATTTATGGGGGATGAAACCACAGTCGTGTCTCCCTAAAGGCAGTATTCTCACTTGAATATAAATGATTTTGGCTGCATGAATGAACTAAAGATTGAAGGTTCCATTTTTCAGATTTAGCTGCCACTTCACCCGTATCAGTGGTTCTGATTTATACCAGCTCTTTGGAGAAATAATCCCTGAGTCCTGGAGTGCTGTCAGGCTGGTTTACCTGAACGAGCTGATTTTCTTTTTAGCTGTTGGGTGTATTATCAGCCTTGCAGGTACGACGGCACGAGGACTGCAAGCCACACAGCATCGTGCATCCTTACTCTGTAAGGGAAACCTGGATAGAATAACATTTCAAGGTACCTCCCTTCACCTGGCATGTTTTAAGGGACTGAGGGCATCCAGTGGTGGATTTACCACAGTAAAGTAGCTCCTTGCTGATACCTTCTGCATTGTATACTGGGGATACAAGGCTGAACAGGAGCAAAGGAGCTTTTGGCTCTCTATCCATATTGTGATTCCCCTCCACCTTCTCCTTTGAAAGACTGCTTAGGCAGCAAAAGAGTGTGTCCTCCTGCTGTATTGCAGCTTCTTGCACTCTGCGGTGTCAAGGCTCGTCTGCAAAGGCCAGGAACTCTGTGAACATGAGATATTCACCTGTGTTAAAGTGGGGCTTGCTGAGTGCTCAGACGCTTGATGTTATCAAGAGTAAGCTAAACCAGATGTTTTCATACTCTTGTTTCTAAAGTTTCTTCGATATTTCAAAGGACCAGGCTGATGCAATGCTCCTTCCCGACACCTAAGTAGTGATAGCAACAATGATAATAGATGGTGCAGTTTGATTCTCCCACCTCCCTTCCTGTCCCAGTATTTGCCTCCTAAAGCAGGTGATGTTCCCAGTCTTCTTGCTGTTTGCAGTTCCAGCGGGG
>JAHREE010000188.1:3073142-3143930 GCA_033628505.1 Tringa tobata
GGGGGGTGGAAGGTACAGATGCCTTTTGGGACTTTCTGTTGCGTATTAAAACAGGATCTGAGCTGCAAACACGTCTGGATTAGTGTTGTGCAAAGCCCAGGCTGGTTTGTGGGCTAGTGCTGGCCTCTTCTGAGCCCCCTCCTTCCCATTGCCTGAGTTTGCTCTTTTTGCTGTTTCTGGGCCATCTCTTCAGGAACAGCCTGTTCCCCCTGTTCAGGGACTCATCATCACCCCCTCCTCCTTTTTCATAGCACATGGGACAAAATGCTGTCTGTAGCCACGACTCTGCTTACTGCTGCCCTCCAGCAATTCTTGCGAAAAAAGCAAATGCCCCTTAGAAAAGTTGTTTGGGTCAGCCCATCTCTGTCTCACATGGGAGACTTACATGGGTAGACTTTTTTCCAAGCTTCCCTTGGCTGTCTCCTGTTGGGTCCTCATCCTGGATGCTCTGTTCAGCTACTGCTATGGGCAGACAAAACATAGGTGAAAGAACTCCATGTTGTTGTCCTATCCTGTTTACTCCGCTCTGGTAAGACCCCACCTGAAGTACTGCATCCAGCTTTAGAACCCTCAGCACAGGAAAGACACGGACCTGATGGAGCAGGCCCAGAGGACGCCACAAAGAGGATCAGAGGGCTGGAGCACCTCTCCTAAGAAAACAGGCTGAGAGAGCTGGGATTGGTCAGCCTGAAGAAGAGAAGGCTCTGGGGAGACCTTATAGCAGCTTTCCAGTATCTGAAGGGGGGCTATGGGAAAGCTGGGAGGGACTTTTTACATGGGCATGTAGTGATAGGATAAAGGGTAATGGCTTCAAACTGGGAGAGGCTAGATTTAGATTAGATATTAGGAAGAAGTTTTTCACTATGAAGGTGGTGAGACACTGGAACAGGTTACCCAGGGAAGTCGTGGATGCTCCATTCCTGGAAATATTCAAGGTCAGGTTGGATGGGGCTTTGAGCAACCTGATCTAGTGGGAGGTGTCCCTGCCCGTGGCAGGGGGGTGGAACTAGATGACCTTGAGGTCCCTTCCAACCTAAACCATGCTATGATTCTTTCAGGACCAAAGACACACTGCTTCCTGGGGCTAGAGCACGGGGCTGGCCATGACAGTTAAACCTAGACTAGTGATGTATGTGTCCATGTACCCACAGATTCAGGGAGCCTCCTCTTGATATGGGGCTCCAGAGCAGGAGATAGACAAATGCCTGCTGCAAAACTGTCTTGCAATGCAAAGGCCCTCAGATTACATGAGGACTTAACCAACTTTATCCTAGTCTTGCAAGCCGAATATTCTGGGCCAAGCCCTGCTGATTTTCAGAAGAGGAAAGAATTATGTTCCTAGCCATGAGCTAGCAACCAAAAGAAGGATCCTTCCCATGCCAGGTCGATAGCATTTTAAATGTAGCACTCTGTGGAAATCCAGACCAACGCAAACAAGATGCAGAGAAATTGTCCATGGCAAATCAAGGAAGTTTGACAACTGCGAGGGAACATCAGGGTAAATATTTTGAATCTGAATTCAAGGTTTTCTTTAAAGAACACTATCAAGTAGCCAAACTATTAAAAAGAAACTTCTCTTAAATTCTGAGCTGCAGAGATCTCAGAGCATTTGTGGATGGGAACTTCTTCGTGAAGTTCCTTCTTCAGCATTTCCCAGTTCAGTGCTAAAGAAGCACTATTTTGGAAAAAAAACATTCTTTTATTCCCTTCTCACTGATGTCAAACAAATCTATGTGAGGTATCTGGAAAGTAGTCATTTTGAATGATCTTAATACTGCAAATGTACCTGCTGCCTCCTAGGAGTTGCCCTGGCTTTGCACCCTCTGCCTGTGGAAAGCCCCAGTGGGTTTTTGTATCTTTTAATCTCTTTTTTTTTTCTTTTTTTTAATTATCACTTTTCTCCTTTTAATGCTATTAAGTTTGTCATATATAGTCCCTGCAGTTTTCACTCGTTTTTTGCCAGACTGCTACCTATATAGATTAACTGGTGCTGCTGAGATCTACTCCATGAAATGATAGTTCAACATTTACCCTGAATTGGGTAATCATCTAAAAAAAATTCAGGATATGGATCTAAATCACTCTTAAAGATGAAAAATAAGATGAAAACGTAGCAGAATGATTGTAAAACACAGGAATCCTCTTCTGAAAAGTCACTAAAAAAACAGGCAGTATCTGTTCCTTTCTGGTTTAGGGAGTTAATGATTGTGGGTTCTCTGAATATGAGGTGCGAGACCCTGTTCCCTAAGGTCAGCCTGAAACTCCCCTCAAACACAGTGCAGTTTGTAATAGGCTTGAAATTATTAGTTGTTGTTTTTCTTATTTTGCATCAGTCTCTCTGTAAAAGGTTTGTTTGCTTTTGTGTTTGTGTTTTTCCCAATAAAAGAGGCCGAGTAGGAAGGATACCCCAAATGTCATGTGAGTAACAAAACTCAGATTTTTTGCTCACTTTCTGATAAGGTCAAATGCATTTCCTGCCTTTCTCTAGTGTTCTGGTGAGCTAGAGGGGTTTCAGACAATAAAAGTTGTCCCAAGCTTACACAGTGCACTAACAGTTTCTGTGACAGAAATGGGAGGGGGAAGGTGAGGAGAGAGAAAAGCCCCTGTGTGTTACAATTAATATGCTGAATTCAACCTTTTTCTTGGAAAGCTAATAGGAGCTCTGTGTGGGGTCAGGAACCCAAGACCAGATCCACATCAGTGTTCTCATATCTATTTTTTCTACTTTGTGTCTGAATCCAAATTGAAACCAATGAGACTTAGACACTCCCATGAGGCCCTGAGCTTGGCTGAAGAAATAGACAAGTAGGAAATTGAAATTATAACTTCATAGGGTTATTCAGCCAAGAAGAGTAGTGGAGAGTGGAGGAAAGTGGCCTGGAGACCAGGCGAAATGTGGGGGCATATGCTGAGAGATGGGCAGTCACGGGAGGTTTGGTCCACAGCAGTTTGCCTGCTTCTGGCTCAGCTCGACCTTAGGGCCTGGCAGTCATCCTCAAGCCAGTAAATTCCCATCATGTCAGACTTCCTTGAACCTTGAACAGGCTTTATTTCTTCCTGGTGGCCTGGAAAGTGGATGTTATCCCTGATAAGTGCTGTCCGGCTGCCAGCACACTGGAGCCTGTTCTCTCCAGTCTCTGTACCCTGTTGCTGCAGAACTTGCACAGCTGAAGTCTTTCTTTTTGTATCAAATCTCAACTATTAATCTCCTTGGTTGATTTGAGAAAGAAAAGGACAAATTTAAAAAAACACTTCTGACTCCAGATTCCACCTTCCTGTTGACACAGCTGTGTGTTTCCTACTGGATGGCTCAGTAAACAGACAGTTTAACCCTTCAAATCTTGCAGTTGTGTTGCTTCAGCATCACCAGTTTCTCTCCTTACAGCAAATTTCCCCTCTTGTCTCTGTCCAGAGCAACCTTTTTTTTTTTTTTCTCCTTTTTATTTTGGACATCCCCACACATTTCACATCCTGTTGTGGTTTAACACTATTCAAAAAGAATAGGAGTTCCTCTTGCATTTGGTGAAAACACTTCTCTCCTTTGCAAGTCCCACTTGTGCAGGAGAAAGTAATTAACCCTTCTAAGTTTAATTCACAGCAATTAAAATTAAGTCAATAAATTCCCTATCAAGGGCATCATCAAACAACTTGTGTACCAAACTCAGTAAACAAAAAATTGATTGCATGAGATAAGAAAGTGTATACTGGACTTCAGCTTTGGATAAATTACGTACCAAGGGTATTTCAGCCCTTCATAATGGAACAGAATCTTCATCACATCTGTGTCTGTTTTCATTCTGGTGTTGTATGGCTAATTAATTGATGGCATCAGTGGTATCACATCCACTGGTTATGACCTGGCTGCGTCTGGCTGTGGCATCCTGAGTGAAACCTCTGTGATGGTGGGGTGCAGCTGCAAGTGTATCCAGGCTGAGGAAAAGGCTGGCTGTCAAATAGTCATTCCTCTTATGGGAACAAAATGGAGAAAACTTGTCTTTTTGCTAAACTAGATGGGTTGAAGGTGCTCAGCTGTGGTGCCTCCCTGCACTTGAAATCCTCCAGGCACCTCTGAAAGTCATATTCAGCAAAATTCATATGTTACAAGTTGAATACTTATTTTTCTATGGGTGAGCAGATAGAAATTTCTTCTCAGGCACATGACCAGCATAGCCACAGGCCTATAGACCTTTTAGAAGCTCTGGCTTTCCTGCCTCTCACTATTCATTCTGATATTTCCTCCCACTCTCCTCTCCAGCTATCCTCCTAGATAAACACAACTGAATATGTTCTATGAGAGGGATTTTTTTCTTTCTTGCATTTTCTGGGGCAAAGCTGATCAGCTGCCCTCTTGGTCATGTAAGAACTGAGTAGATTCTGCCTTCACTGAGAAGAAAAAAGTTCTTTTTGTGCCTTTAATGGGATGAATTGACCCTTAAATGGTTGCATTCTCCAAATATTTGCCCTCCTGATAGACTTGTCCTGAAAACAGCATATTTTTTTTTTCTTTCTTAGGAAAGAAATGGAGGTTAGTTTGTTTGTTTATTGGTTGAGCCTGTAGCTCAGGTGAAGTTAATGACATTATAAACAACTAATAATAGAATATAAACACACTTCATGGTTTTCCCTGCTGGTAAACCTTTCTCTTATTAGATGCCCTCTTTGAAATTCCTTTACTATTTTTGTCTTTGAAAGCAGTGATGGCATTGACAGGTCAGAGTCTCTTATGAAGAAGTCATTTGGTATTTCCAGATAGGTGCCAGATTTAAGGGATTATTTTAATACTAGATGGCATTCAATTCGTGGGCTTCTGATGTCCTTTTGCATATCCTTTAGGCTCAGGTACTGTATGGCATTCACACCTGACTACCACTGAGACTGAACTAAGCATCTGAGTAAGAACATCACTAGATGTCAAAGAAAGAGGATGCTTCACTCCACCTTTGTCCTTTTGGCAGACTATAAATTATTTGGGCAGCCTTCTCTTCTGTAACAGGTCATAAAAAACTCAGCACAAGAGTGTCCTGGACCTGGTACACCCAATGATAAGTACAATGAGTGTAGTCAATTTACGGTCTTCTTTCTGCTTAGAAAACCTGTAGTCTAATCTGCTGCAGGGTCTTGATTATCATCTAGAAAAGTTAACAAATTCCAGATTTGTTTGCTGGTCTCTTCCATCCTCATAGCTTTAGACTTCGTGATCTCCAATATCATCTGTGTTAAGGGTCTTTGTGTACACGTTTTGGCAAGTAATGTCTCTGTTCCACATGTTGAGCTAGTAAATTCCTTAGGTTAGGCTGGGCTAGTTCCAGGGATTTGGGACAGATAAGCTCAGCAAAGCTTGGGAAAATGAGGCCTCTAGCTAATCACCACACTCCTGCTAAATGATCTCACAATAAATTTGGCAAGGTCGTTTGTGCTGATCTTGCTTTAACTTCTAATATGAGCTTACAGCGATTCATCATTTCTCTAGCTTATGGGTCACCATGCTTCTGGCTTGCTGTCTACCTGGCATGCATGGATGCAGTCTCCCTTCCAGCCATGTTCTGTACATCTGAACTCATCCAGAGCTTGCAGTTACATTTCTATTGACTTTGCTGATTTTATTTAAAAGTCTTTAGCCTTTGTCTAAATCTAAAGATTTTTGCTCTTTGAGTGAGAAGAAAAAAATTTCAGAAGTGTGTGCTTATCATTCAGCTGCTTGCTCCTCTTTTAGACATCAGATATCACTGTGCAAAGGACTTCAGATTTCTTTTTTGAGATCCTTCTCGACACATTCTAAAACACAGTGACAAAATGTCTAATTAAATCTGCCAGGAAGGATTTTAAGAGACAGTTGTTTGACTTCTGTACCCTGTGATATGGTTAAAAGCTTGATATCAACTTTAGGAAGAAAACAGATTAAGAAGATAATGTGTCCCCAGGGAATTCAATACTTAATTCCTCGAGGATGTGAGTTAAAGCAGGATCTGTTCTGTGCTGGGTATTGTTTTATACTTTCCTTCAGATCCCTGGACCTGAAGCAGATTATTTGGATACATGTCTATTTGTGTGAATTAGCTTATAGCACTCAAAGATATGTAATGGGAATATGCTGCTGTTTATTCAGCCAAGCTGTAGGCTCCATCTGTTTTTTACTTAACCGCAGGGATGTAGCAATGCCATCTTACTGCTCATCTTTCATTGACAGTCTTGAGGTGGCTTTGATATAATGATACAACACTATATTAAATTGCAGTTATGTTTTTTTGGATGAATCCACACATACCATGTGTTCCAAAGGGGCCATTGAAGTAGCAGTAGCAGCAGCTTCTCTTTCCTTCTATTGTCTTGAAATCTTCCAGGCACAAAACCAGGCTTCTGGTACATTTCACGCTATCAGATAAAACAATTAGCTGCCAAATAACATTTTTGACTGTGCTTATGATATGAGAGGGGATGGACCTGTGACATAGAATTCTTTCGTCAGTATTAAACGCACCATTTAACAAAAAGATTGCTTTTTATTTTTCTGTGCCAGAACAAGCCTTTAGGTGGCACAGCACAGGAGTGACCTGATGAAGATCTTCTTTGGTTTGGGCTTATGCGTGTATTCCACGTGTGGTTTTGGCAAGGCATGTATTCACAGGCTGCCAGAAACCCTGGTTGTCGGTGCCCTCTGGAGGTCTCTAATCCATCAGTGGAGGATGGAGAATTCAAAGCCTCACTGGGTCACCTGTCCCAGTGCTGCACCGCCTCTCCAGGTGAAGAAGTTGCCTTCCAGAGTTCAGATTAAACCTCCTCAACTACATTTTGTAGCTGCTGTCCATTAGTCTACCCTCTGCCACAACTGAGAGGAGTGGGCTGGTACTAAATTGGCCCCTTTGCCAGACTACTCATGCCAAGCCCAGCTCCCTCAGCATCTTGTCCTGGGTCATGATCTTTAGGTCTCAGACCATCTAGGTTGCCCCTCCTCTGGACTGCCGATTCCTAAATATTCCATTTAAAGTGAGGGCTCAATACTGTAGTCCAGGCAGTGAATTAATCTATTGGGATCTCACCAACACCAGATTATTTTCTGATTAAACAACCTATTAAACACTGGCAAAATTAGAGCAAGTAACTAGCCCATAATATGCATTTCAAGAAGGAAGACACTTTCACTGTTGGAAAATAAAGTGATCAACTTGTAAAGCCAAAGCTAGGGGGAAATAACAATGGAAACTTGACATGATAGGAAAATTGCTATTTAAAGGAAATAGGTATGCATAACTTTGCCAGTTCA
Organism: Tringa tobata; assembly: GCA_033628505.1. Taxonomy (NCBI): domain Eukaryota; kingdom Metazoa; phylum Chordata; class Aves; order Charadriiformes; family Scolopacidae; genus Tringa; species Tringa tobata. The sequence goes on from JAHREE010000188.1 coordinate 3,080,404, forward strand.
TCAGCAGCTCTACGGAAGTACAGGTCAAGCAAACTGTTTCAGATTTGAGAATTTAAATAATAATTTTTTAAATTAAGAGTTGTTTTCAGTCAAAATGTTCTGCATTGGAACAGAAACAGAAAATTGTTGATACATTGCAGATTACTATTTTGAAAATCAAAATAATTTTTAAAAATGCCACAAAACCTGTGCTTTTCTTGCCATGGGAAAAAAAAAATAATACGTGGAGCTTCTTAATTTTACTTACTTTATTTTCTTGCTCAGCTTGGGACGGAATGTCCCAAGGGAGTAAGAGGACAGAAGGCATCTTCCCTTTGATTTCAAGGCCGTGACTGAAATACAGGAGATAAGCAAATGCAGAACATGGCTAATTGCAAAGTAAAACCTCTGCCAAAGCAGTCTGCTCTTGTCTGGGAGCTGGAACTGTGATATTGCTTTTGTTACCCAGCTCGTGGCTCAAATATCAACATCTTGTTCTGTACAGTTTTAGGATGGCTTCTAACTCCTTGTAACCATGGATGGTCCCAATGCACTCTCATTTGTTCTAATCTCCATTTTCCAAAAAATGAAGTCTGTTAATTTGCTCTTTCTGGAGACTTTTGTCCATTGCTCCTCCAGATGTTCCCTGTTAGTTTTCAAACTCTAGTTCAAGCTAGTTTCACTGGATGAGCTCAAGAGCTGCCCAAACTGAACATGTGCAGCACAAGACACTGGAATGTTCTTAGAGCACAGAAACTATGGTGCTTAATATCCCAATTAGTGGAGTCTGTGGTGGCAGTGTCAATTTGTTAATGATGTCCCAACATTTTTAGGTTACCCTATTCTAAGAGAGTGCTACTCTTACTGGAATAACACTTATGAAACATCAGGTTACTTTCTAACAGGGAAGTTCTTTCCCTTTGAACACTCCATGGAAAAATGTGAAGAAAATGTGAGGCCACACTGAGTTTGCCAGTATAAGCAAAATTTTGGCAAAGACGTGCATGCATGTAATCTTCACTCTGTAATTGTCTAAACTGAGTTAGAAAAGACTATTCCAAACATCTGCCTACATTCTTCCCACAGATACATTTCCCAAAATAATGTTATGGGAAGTTGATTGTTTATCATTCACATATCCACAGAAATATTAATGGTTAACTCACTGTGGGTATTTCATTTTCTTAGGCTATTTGATGTTATGCTTCATGCAGAATGTTCCTTTCTGCTCAGCCTACGGTGCACAGCAAGAATAAATCCAGCTGGCACCTGACATGTACAAAACTGTCTTATATTTTCTGGGTTCAGAGTCCATTATTTTACAGTATGTTCTGGAAATTTCATGTCTGGGATTAATTTTATTGAGGTATCTAGAAGCTCATGTGTGCTCTGGGGAAGCTGGGCCCTGAATAATCATATTTTCCTCTTACCATTATGTCTCCTGATTTATATCTCTGTCCTGATGCTAGCTCACTTGTCACTAGTATTACCTTGTGGAAGTTTATGAGCGCTCATGGGGACTTCAGCAAGAGTATAGCAGTGAGGAAGTCCTGATGGTGCTGTGATTACTGCTGAGCTTGCTGTAGGAACTGGCTTTTTGTTGACCCACCTGCTTTGGGTGTAATAATAATGCAAATACACAGCAATATTCAGCTCAGAACTTCCAGCTGAGTAAGATCAAGAAATAAACTTCTACCTTGGGGGCCTGGTTTAAGCCCACTGATGTAAACCAAGTCCTGTTTTTCATTGCTAATGTGCCCATCTGTGACAGGCATTATGAGTTGTTAACCTCTGTCTGCTCTGGGATGAAAATAAGCAGTCTGTATGCTTTCCCAGAGATGCAACTGAAGGATGGAAGGGTATGTGGCTTTATTTAATCCATTATTTATATTTCATTTAACCTTTTTTGCTTTTACATTTTATGAAGCTCCATCCACTTTGTTCTGCTGGGAACAGTGCTATGTCAGGTTATTATTAGGATGTTTGCAATTCTGTGAATGTGGATGTGAGTCTCCTGGGGTGCTTCTAAAAATTCTTTAAGTTTGTGAGGTGGTACGTGGTGTTGGAGTTGGCTGTACAGGCATTTCTGCTTGTGCTGTCTAAATAGTTCAGCCAGTAGGTGGAACCAGGAGAAAGCAGATGTGTTGTCTGGCAGTGGGACAATATAAATGCACAACCCATTCCTGGGAGATGCAGCCTTAGGTGTCCACCTAAAGATGTGGTTTTACCTTCAGTGTTTAGGACAGTCAAACTGCAAAATCCAGAGTTATTTCTAAACAGTAATGCTGTCAGGCCTTGGTGCATGAACTCACACTGACATGGATGTTTAGATCAGTCTGCAAATCAGCTGATTTGATCACGCAATAGTGAGGACATTTTAATAAAAATTTCCTCACTGATAATCTGGATCACATCACATCCCTCCATCAATGACATCTGGCATTTGCTCAGAAAGGCAGTATCAGAAACACAGGTTAAAAATATTCCTTCAATGTATTCTACTGTAGGAAATTAAAATTCCACCCAATGACATGTGTCCTGCAAAACACAGCTTTGTGTCCTTCTTTTAGAGCAAATTGTCATCAAGCAGAAAACAGCAGGAGGTGATAAGGTACTATGGTCTGAGCAGACGTCTGCCTGCCAACGTCTCATAACCCTTTCTCCAGCTCTGCCAATAGCCAGAGGAATTGAATTTAGAAGTCACCATCTTTTCAGGACTTTTTCCCATCAATAAAGTGGAGGAGAAGAACGTGGATAACTTCTCCCGCCCTTCACCCAGCTTGTTGTGATGAGAAAAACACCTGAAATAAAAAGGGTTTAAGAGTAAGATCTTGTAGCACTGAAATAGTGAAATAAATAAACATGAATATTTTTTTTAACACCTGTAAAAACTGGAAGCAAAGGAATATATTGCAATACATCTAGGGCTTTGCTGCTTAAAAGCAAAGCTGGAGGTTTCCTCATGCATTATGTAAAAGTGCTGCTGCATACCTGGCCGCCTTGCAATTTGGACTATATGCACACTTTTCAACACTGTAGTTTGGTCTTTCCAATTTTCAAAACTAAAACAAACTTACAATTACGGTATTTTCCAACAAATTGAAAATATATTTTGCCAGTAGGTAGAACATGCTGCTAAAATGCTGCTATCCATTTTGTGTCTTTGAGACTTGGATAGTAAAATTCACGTGTATTAAAAATACTGAGTTTGTGGCCATGGCAAGTAGTGAGTCATTTTTTATTTTCTCCTTCTTTCCTCTTGAACATGAACACAGAAATTAGTTGGAAATTGTTGCTAGTGAAATATTATTCTCTGCAGATGCAAAAAGAAAGTAATTTAGTAATTTTGGAGCTTGCCAAGCATAAATCAGGAACGACTTTAATAGAGAGTTATCAGCCATGGCAGGGTGAGAAAGGCTTCATCTTGATTTAATGAGAATGGGCTTGTACTTCCAAAAGCAGCAAAATTACAGCTCATGAATAACTTGTGGTGGAATATTTTCTCCTTAGCATCCAAGATAACAAATCTGCAGACCCCAAGACTGAAGAGTAATTATACAAAACAAGTTAATTACTACTATCTGGAAAAATTAATTTCCTAGCAGGTGCATTCTTTTATATTTCTGACATTTTAAAGTAAAATTTTCAAACCACTGTGCTTTTGGTTGTTCAGTTTCTCTTCACTCTCATTTTGAATTTCTTATGAAATCATTGTCCTCTTATACATTATATTGACACTAAAGACGTGATTCCTGAAACTTTAACTTACATGAGGGGTTTTGGTCTTTTATTTATTTGTTTGTTTTGGTTTGTTTCTAGTTAGAGGTGGCCATTGATGAAGGCCATTACAGTGTGATTTCGTGTTGATAGCACATGTGGAAAGAGTTGTTTTTCTTGTGGTGTTTATAAAGTATTATTCATGGCTTTCTAATCATCATACCTCTTAGTAAGAAAGTGCTCATATCCCAAAATGTCCTGAGACATTGAAGTAGTAGGGCTGAATGACATTTTGAAAGGGATTTAGATATTCCAGTAATGACAGCTGACCACAGAAAAGGAAAAGCCAAGAATTTTATAAATCTACAGAATTGTTTCTCCCATAGCAAAGTTCTGAGGGATTTAGGAGGGGAGAGGTGGAGGGCCTGGAAGCTGTACAGGTTGTACGCTTGTTCTAGTGTCCAGTGGACAACAGTTTCCACTTGAAGGAAGAAATTTTTTGTGACGGGGGTGGTGAAACACTGGCCCAGGTTGCCCAGAGAGGTGCTAAATGCCCCATTCCCGCAAACATTCAAGGTCAGGTTGGACGGGGTTCTGAGCACCCTGATCTAGTTAAAGATGGCCCTGCTTATTGCAGGGGACAGTTGGTCTAAATTACCTATAAAGGTGCCTTCCAACTCGAGCTATTCTATGATGATTCTATGATTCCAAAGGCTGGGTTTTGGTTGGGTGTTGGTGGAGCCTAGGACACAATGCTGCTTTCATCTTTCCATGCCTTCCCTATTTGCAAAATATGAGAGTCATAGTATTTTGGTGCCTGTCCACAATGATTATTGGAAGATGCTAATGTAGCCCATACTAAGTGTCCTTCCTATGGCTTACTCGGTCATATCAATGGACATTTCATCCAGCATGTCCAAGAACTGCAACTACAGTCATTAGAAGGACACTGGAAAAGCTTCCTTGGTCAGCTCAGGCTTTAGACCTAGAGGAAGGTCTGTTAAATAACATACTCTAAATTCCTCTCTGTCACAAGCCACTGAATGGTTCCCAGCTACCTGGTCCTTTACAAGAATTCAGCCTCAGTCCTTCACATACTAACTAAAAACAGGACTAGCAGGGATTATTGACTCCTCTTTGCTACGTGTGTTGATTCACGTACACTTTCATACCTACACAGGGGAGAAGCAGTTTGCTTGCTCCTGTTGACAATAGAAATAAGGGACTGTGAAGGGATTTACTTACAGGGTTGGGCCATGGCAATGAGCTCTTTAAATAGTGGTGTGACTTTTGTCTGTGTATCTGGATTTGATTATTAAGCACTTTTTTTAATGATCAGCAACAAAGTAAATAGGTTTATTGCACTTGAAGAGGCCTCTCTTCTCAAGTGACAGATTATTGTACCTACTCAAATTATTGTGAGTGGAATGAAAAATACTACTATTAAAAGGCCAGGGCTTTTCATTGATCTGAATGTTCCTCTTTTAACAACTTTGGCAGCATCAAGGAGCCTTAAAGTGGGAGCAAATTATATTGGTATGTTTTAGTTTAAACATGAGTTTAAATGTGATTTTAAGCCAACTTTTAGGCCAACTGTTTGTAAAGGGGGCCTTAATGGAATTGGGAATTATGCCCAGAGCAAACACATTGCCTATTTGGCAGTGATTAGCAGTGTGTTAACAATTTAGTATTCTAAATACAGGGTAACTAATTGCTAAGATACTTAAATACACCTTCAGATATCAAAGTAGCAGAATTAGAAATGTAGTTTAATAAAATTTGATTAAGGAAGCTGTAGAAGATAGTAACCGGATTTTGCAGAGGTATCCTCAGAAGGTCCATGATGAAGTGTTAGGCCTGTGGGTTTCAAATCATCCTCACAACACAGGGATTCACAACTGGGTGCCTGTGGAGGTGGTGGGCTCACAGGCCTGCTTCTGGCCCCCTCAAGGACTTATGGAATCCCGTGTTTTGGTTGCAAGACCCACAAAAAGGTAAACCTGAGGAAGATGAGGCGAAACAGGGCCACATGTGCTTTCACACTGCAACATGATGACCTTCATCTTGTTCACCTGTTGCCTGAGGAATCTTCTGAGTAGTCAAAAGGCCCTACAGCCATCTCTCAGTGAACAGGCATAACAGCTATGGGGTGGCACAATCCCCTGCCAGAACCAAGTGCTATAGGGTGACATAGAATGGACACGTGTGGCACCTTCTTCTCATATATTGGAGGGGTCTTGACATCTGTGCCTGTGTTCCTCCATGGGAAGAGACCTCTGTTTAGAGATGAGAGGTCTGGAAAAGGCTGAGTACCAGCAGGCTGAGGCTATGAGCTTTGGGTTCTAGTCCAAGGTGCAGACCCTTTACCCTCGGCTGGTATCTGAAGGGGTTTACAAGACAGCAGTGACCGTTCCTTTTCCATGGCTCTTTGACATTTATTCTTTGGTTTCCTTGCAGTCTCTTTAGGCCTGAGGGGATTTCTATCGAGGACTAATCACCACAGGGTTTGCAGCCCCCTTTTCCCTGGAACGCTCTCCAAGCTGTGTTTCTTTGTTTGTAGGCCATCGCCCAGACCTCCACCACCATGACCCCCACCGTCCCTACTGTGACAGAGGCCTACACGCGGACTCAGTACTGTAAGTGGCCATGTGAGTGTCCAAAGTCCCCACCTCGGTGTGCGGTGGGCGTCAGCCTGGTCACAGACGGCTGCGACTGCTGCAAGACCTGTGCCAAGCAGCGTGGAGAAAACTGCACTGAGGCCGACACCTGTGATTTCCACCGGGGCTTGTACTGCGACTACAGTGGAGACAGACCTAGGTACGAAATAGGAGTATGTGCACGTAAGTGATGTACATATATTTTTGACTTAGATATACATTGGCAGCTCCCCTCGGTCTGAGCAGTGGCTGAGATTTATCTCGATACCTGACTGTATGCTCATCAGCTCCTCCATTCATCCTCTTCCATTTCCTTATTGCTGTCTTACCTCAAACCAGGACAATTCTCAGGGCATCTGGCTGAATGAGAGATGGCATCTGAATTCTTGCTCTTTGAGTTGGAGGCAGGCAAGAGCAAGGAGCAACCGGCATTTGAAGGTCTTCAGATTTGCAAGCAGCTGATTCTGTATGTCCCATAACAGGAGGAGGTGCTGTAGTGGGTTGGGGATGAAGGAAGGATATGTAGCTGGTTTGAAAGACAAGCAATATGGCCATCTATGTGAAAACCATGACGTTAAGGAGATGCTTTTGGATTATTTCCAATAATGGATCCCTAGGAAGGATAGCACTTGGTATCCTGTCATGAAGGTCAGGGATGAATCATCTCCTAGCAAAGTTTCTTGGTGACAAATTGATGTCTGAGCCTTAATCTTACAATGGTTTCAGTCACATTATCTGCCATGAAGCAGAAGGATTTCTTCCTGCCTGTCATAACAAACTCTCAGCGGGATAACTCATGTGACTGGAATGTTTTTATTCAAGAAGAGGAAGAAGAAATGAGGTAGTGTTTTGTGTGACAACTATATATTAATGTGTTCTGAGATCCAGAACATGGGGGGGATCTGATCTGCTCATAAATATCATAAATGACTGAAAATCATTACTCTAGGAATGATTAAAAGAGAAAGGATCGTGAGTACAATCACACAGATAGCTGATCAGAAAGGATGCTGACTGTTGAGCTAGTTATTAGAACACATTGGTTAAGGCTTTAGATTCTTAAACAGGAAAAAAAAAGGGATGCTCTTCTGGGCTGGAATATAACCATGAATTAAGTACTAATAGAAAATGTAAAGGTGGAAGGAAACCTGGAGAAGAGCTGATTGTGAGATGAATAGATAGGATAACTGATGGACAAGAAAGATAAAAGACTGCAAACAGTGGGCTTCAATAAACTTAGAGTATCAGTGGAAGCTTCAGAAGTGACAGGTCTGAGGAGTGAAGAGGTTCAGGGTAGCTGGAAGTTTCTCACAGAAATAATACTAGGTGTTGCTGTTCCTATAGAAGGTGTTCCAGGTGTTCCCTGTAGAAGAGGGACGGGAAGTGTAGTAAGACATGAACTTGGCTTTGCATTAGCTCAGCCACAAAAAGCAAGCATGCAGAAAGTGCAGTTTAACCAGATTTTTGTAGGATACGGGCAAAATAACAAAAGAAGGTACGTGCAAGGAGACATAAGCTTAAACAGTGATTTTCAGGATTAGAAAAGATCCACGGTTAAGAAATGAGGTTATGAGATCATTCAGATGTATTGTCTGGAGTGTGTGAGGAGCATTCATGGGAGGTATGTTAGAACAGGTTAGACAAACATCTGTCAATCTGTGAATGACATTGCTACAGCTGGCCCTGCACTGGGAGAGGAAAACAAGCTGGATGTTGTCTTAAAGCTTGATTTTTTTGGGTTTTTTTTTTTTTTTGTAGACCTTCCATATATCACAGGCATTCAGTATGTCTGTGGTAACAGCACTGTGGTGTAGGAGGATTGATCCCAGCTTCCCCAGACAGATCTGGAAGGGTTTCCAATCAAATGCACTTTTGTATCCCTATTGCAATGACAATATATCCTCTTTTCTGTGACATTTACAGTTATATGGTAAGGGCCATCGTGGCATGCACAGCTGAGGGACATGAGAAGTAGCTCTTTCCATGGTTAGGAAGTGAAGCTGCGGTCTTCCTCTTGCTTTCAGCATCCAAGTAGAGGCACAGCATCTGCCTGACATCTTCATTCTGGTGCACTGGGTGATATATGGACTACATCACTCCGCTCTGAGCACACCAGCTAGTGCCCTCACCACAGGAACAGAACTCCTGTGCCAGGTGTTGGGGACTAACTGCTGTGAGGAACTTGCTTTGCAGCTGGATGCCAATAGCTAAGCCTAGATAATTCAGTGCACGCAGGACTACAGAAATAATATAATTTGTTGAAAAAAAAGATCCTGAAAGAGCTAGGAGAGGGTGTTGGTAAAAGCACTGGAATGAAACTGAGGGAAATTCAGGCTGTATCTAGACTGCCACGTTGAGGTGTATCCCAGGACACCTGGAGGTCAGACAGGAGCCTGCTGGGCGACACTACAGCTCTCATTTTATTGTTGACTACAGAGATAGCAGGGTGCTGACCAAGCCCAGGGAGGGGGGAGCCAGGCACTGGGCACATGGGGCCAGGAACTGGGACCTGCTCCCAGACTGCCTGATTTAGGTGCAGATTCATGTGGTTCTGCATGTAGGCATTCAACAGCCCCTTTGTCTATGTTTTGGGATATCCTTATGATGAACCACTTGATGTATGAGACCTATGGGAGGCTGAGTTAACACAGCCCTGGGAGGGTTATGCTGGTAGAAAAACACCAGGAAATACATCATTTTCTTGAACTGTCTTAATCCACGTGCACACCTGGAAGTTTAAGTGAATTCTCAGCTCCAGCACTGAGTAGCATCTCTTCAATACAAAGGCTTAAGCAAAATTGGAGCAAAGCATGAACTGGAGATCTGGATCTGTGCTTCAAATTCCAACAAAGTCTCAAAGAAGGGATTAGCATCCGGTGTTTTCATTCAGCCCGTTCTAAAAACGGGAAGCCTTTGCGATTTTTTAATCCAGGATTTCAATTTGTGTTGGCCCTGAAGCAGCCACATCACAGCTCCGTTTCCGACCAGATTTAAAACCCAAGCAAGCTGATCGGTGCGTGTGCACTGCCTCCCTGTGACTAAACGAGAAACTGAAGCTTGAATCTGCCATTAGAAGATTTCCGCCACTGACTCCAAATAACTGTCCATAATTTGAAACAGCAAAGTTGCTGCTTTATGCAACTTGTGCCTCGCTTCCTAAACCAATGTCATTTCTGTTCATGAACAATTCAAAAGCTTGATTTTTAGTGATTTTGTTTAAAAATGTGCATCAGGTACTAACTTTCATGGCTTTATAATGTCTTCCTTCATTTTCTGAGAAAACTGTTCTGTGATAAGCTGGGTGGGATCTAGTTGCCTAAATATAGGCATCCAGTGCCATTTTATGTGCTCCTTTGCCAGCTTGGCCACCCTCCCCCTTCTGCTTCAGAAGGGCACAGACGTCATGCAGAGCTGTGCCTTATTTACAGCTCCATCTAGTCCTCTCATGTTCCTGAAAGCCTCAAATTTCACTCAATATCTTTCAATTGCTTGTATTGCTGCTACTGCAAATAACTTTTACCAACATGCCATGAAATGATTTTTTTTTAAAGTGAGCATTTGTGGATAAAACTTGGTTTATTTTCTAACTTCTTTTTTTCATGAAGAATTAAGATATTAATTTTTTTATATATATATATTTTGTTTTTGCTGTGATTCAGAATGAAAACAGTTTCCTAGATGGTGTGACTTCATTTGGCTCAGCATCACGCTGAACACGTCGCCCCGCAGCACTGGAGCAATATCTCCATGGTGGTTCCCATGTTGCCCAGGGAGCAGCTTGGTAAAGAAGCACATCAGTGCCGTTTCTTGCCAGCAGTATTTTAACGGTGCTCTGTGTGTATCTTTTTTTTTTTGTGTTTCCTTTCAGAGATTGTCGGTGTAGGCTGTGTCCTCAATGGAGTCAGGTATAACAATGGGGACACGTTTCAGCCCAACTGCAAATACAACTGCACGTGCATCAACGGGGCAGTGGGCTGTATTCCCATGTGCACAAACTCACGCCCTCCCCTCGTCTGGTGCCCGAACCCAAAGCTGATTAAGATGGCAGGGAAGTGCTGTGAGCAATGGATTTGTGATGACTCCAAGAAAATCAGGAAGACGTCGCCGCGCCACATCTCCTCTGCAGGTATGGTGGGAGTGAGGTGGGCCTCTCCTTTGTCATTGAGCAACTGAACTCAGAGTCTCTACAACCAACAAGCCTGGCAGACATCTAGTATTTGAGGCACAGAGACTCCTGTACAGCATGTGGTGAAGGACAGGACACGCCAACACCAGTGGTGTGCTTGAACCAGCAGCAGCAATATGAGACTCATCAAACGTGCTTGTGTGACAAAGGCCCCTTTGAAGCACACATCTGCTTGCACTTTCAAGATGTCACAAGTCCTTTTTACTTCACGTATTTTTTTATTTTTTTTTTCAGTCTGGAGCCACTGGAAAAAAGTATGGGCTCAGTTTAATTTTTGCCTGGGTTATATTGCTTTAGAAGTATGATTTTAAAGCCCCTGTATCTTAGTAGTCCTAAGCTTACAAAACATATTGAAAACAATTATTGTGGTGGAAGTTTCACTACCTATTGGGCTAAATTGTCTTTGTGTTAATATAGCTTTTCATCAATTCTGGACTGATTACATTATTGAAATACCTGTTTTATGTATTGCATAAGGTATCTTCTTTCCTCACACTCACATTCCTTGTGGAGATTATATAGCCCACTGCATAGAGGTGATACCATTTGCCTCAAACGTGGTCCTAAATGTTTATGGTGGAATTACCTTGCCATATGTCTTAAATTTATTCTCATATCAAGCTGTGATACAATGTAGTGGCACTGGCCACATTAGCTCCAGTTTACAGACTATCATCTCACAAAAGCAGAGTTCAAAGAGACATAGAAAGCTGCTTGTAAATCAGGATTTTTTTTTTCCTTCATGGTAAGGGGTTTTTTTCCTAGTCCTTGGTCTGTATTTTTATTCTACAAAACAAAACCTTGGCCTCAATTTTGTGGGTTAAAAATACCAGTTTAGCCCTCACTTCTGTCCCTGGTAGCTTTGAACTGTGAGGTGGGTCCAAATTGAAAACATCTACTACTGAAATTGGCCTTATGTCTTCATGCCCTGTGTCCCAAAATGGGCATAACACAGCTTTCCTTGCCTAGCTTTTTTCTTTTATACGTAGAGAAGTGAGGCTAGCATTTATTATATTTAATTTATTAATTAATACAAAAATAAATTTAATAGTGAGCAAGCTCAGTGCAGCAGAGTTTTGTCTGTGGGCTGTACTGTGAGCTGCAGACCAGGGGGGACTTTGGCCAAGGCTGTGAAGGAACCCGAACTGGGGTTGTTGACTGCTTCCAAAACAGAGCCCACCCTTTCTTCAAGTGGCTGCCGAGCTCCCTGAGAGCTATTCAGGCTGCCCTTCCTCCCAGTGAAAGGCTGTGGCTGCTTCCCAAGCCCCTCGGCCATCCAGCAAAGACTGTCAACCGCTTTCTGCTACAGGGAATCAACTGAATGGGCTCAGAAATAAACCTTGACGGTGAGATCAGATCTCATCCCTTTTTTTTTTTTTTGCACTGGCTGGCGCAGGCTTCTGTAATTAAGTGTTTGTATTGTGGCAGCACCTGAGGGTCCCAGACAAGGACCCCCTTGTGTGATGCTGCAAAGGGAAAATAAAGAAATGAGCCCTGGCCCCGAGAGCTGCAACACTGGAGGGTCTGACACAAGTAGGTCAGCAGCAAAGGGGGTGGCTTGAGGAGGTTCACAGGGACGCTGGGGCACTTCACTGTGATTTAATTATTTGGGTTAGTGGTCTGAATGTGTAATGAGCTGGGGAGAGGGTGTTTAATATGGAAAGCTGCCCCGGTTGAATAACGTAGGGTTAATCTGGTGTCTGCAGCATACGAGGGAGAGGATGAAGCCTGGCAGAAGAACTGCATCATTCACACCTCATCCTGGAGTCCCTGCTCAAAGACCTGCGGGCTGGGCATCTCCACCAGGATTTCCAATGACAACGACCAGTGCCGGCTCCTGAAGGAAAGCCGCCTGTGCAACATGCGGCCCTGCGAGGTGGACATAACCAAGCACATTAAGGTGGGCACTGTTTCTCCATGCACTTCTTGAGCTTTGTCTGGACACAGGATCAGCCTCTGTTTGGCAGCATTCAGGCCTCTGAGGGCTGCAATTTCACATGGACTTGCTGTGCTGCAGAGAGGTCAAAAATGTGTCCTGCCTGTTCTTCCACATGCTGATATAAAAACCTTCCCCTGAGAGCTTTATTTCCATCCAAAATGTCCTTGCAAGGAAAGGCAAAGCATGTCCACTGTTCTCGCTGTTGGTTTGGATAGACCTGTGACTCAGCTAGTGGAAAAGTGATGGTGAACTGCCAATCATGGCCGTGAACTGCATTTTGCAAGTATTCTGCTTGCAGTTTCTGTGTTGATATATCTAAATGTGTAGATCTGTCACACCCTCTAGATAAGGCTGTAAAATGCTTCAAACACCTTTAAATATTGAGAAGGTGGTTTGCGTGTCCTGCCTGTGTCAGCAATGAGTATTAACCTGACTCTTTTTCTTTTCTTCTCTGATTTAGCCTGGGAAGAAGTGCTTGGCTGTCTACAGGGCTAATGAACCAATGAACTACACCATCTCAGGATGTGTGAGCAAAAGTCCATATAGACCCAAATATTGTGGTGTCTGCACAGACAACAGGTGCTGCACACCCTACAAGTCCAAGACTATTGAAGTGAGGTTTCAATGTCCAGATGGAACTGAGTTTTCCTGGAAAATCATGTGGATCAATGCTTGTTTTTGCAACCTGAACTGCAAGAATCCCAATGACATCTTTGCCGACTTGGCTCATTACCACGATTACTCTGAAATCGCTAATTGAATTGGCTGAATGCTGGAATTGACCCATTGCTCTGATTTTACAGAGGTTTTAAAATAAAAGGATAATCTTTCATCTACTGCCAATGTACAATTTGTTTTTTTCCTGAGTTAGGATGTTTTGCCACCCTCTTTTTGGAGAGGCCTTGAACAAGCAGGGTTTTCAACTCAGATTTCTATCCATTTATGGAAGCCAGAAATTCCTCTATGCACAGATTCCAGATGTAAATGACAGCCCTCTTGGCACTGCCATTTATTAGGCCAGCATTTTAATTGCCCAAAGGAGAAAATAGTAAAGTAGTATGACAGCAAAAGTGTGGCTGTCAGTAGCTTAGACATGAGCCTCAGATTTCATTACTGTTATTTCTTGAATAATGTGGTCTAAGATGGAAAATGAACATTGGTATATATGTTTTCTTTTCAACATTAGACTTCTTTGATACTGGTGACCCTCAGGACTAGACTCTGGTCTCTGTCACACTGAGATAAGTCCTAGAAATTTTCTCTCTGTCATTCTCAGTCAAATCCTGCCCCTTGGTGAGGTTGATGGGTTCTTCATAGGGTAGAACCTAGAGTTTTTCCTTAAATATTTGTTCAAGGAGTCCCTGTCGCACTGCACTAGGCTGGGCCAAAGATCCTCTGTGTCCTCTTCTCCTTGGACTCACCCTAATCTCTTGTAGTACCTTGCACCAGAGATATTTTCTCAGTTTCTCTTCCAGCTCTGATCTTCAGCAGCCTGAATGCTCTGAATCCCAAATGACCATCCCAGAGCTCATATTTTCAAGATAGATCTTCTTGCTCATGGATTACATACTGCTTCTACGTTAGCTCTGCAGACCTGAAGGCTGAGAGATGAAGGACAAGACCTCATGGACCCATTTCTTCACATCAAAATGGTGTGGTCCGTGCTTGGAGACCAGTACCTCCTCCTCATGTTGTTACCAGCATTCAGGTCCTGCTTCCCACTGCACCTTGCCAGTGACACATACCTTTCTTTTATACGGCTGGGGTGGAGGAAAGGAGACAGGCGTTAATTGAGAAGGCAGGTGTTAGACTTCCCATCAGCTCTGTGGATGAGTGGGTGTGAAAGGGGAGGACAACCTTTGGCATAGCTTCTGGTGCATCAGCTGCAACTGGGCTGCTGCTCACAGTAAACATCAATGTAAATGTTTTCTGCAGAAGTGGTTTCACATGTAAATGCCAGCTAAGAGAATAAAAAAACTCTGCCATTAGATTTCCAGGCAATAAATTTCTTATCACTGAAGCATACTGGAGGCAGTTTTTCTCCAGTGAGTTGTTGGTAGGACCCCTGTGCACCATGGCATGTTCGCTGTTGCTTCACTTGGGAGAGCTGAGCAGTAGAAATGTTTTTCTGCATGGCAATCTGTAGTATCTGCTTGCAAAATCCCTGGTGGCACAGCAGACCTGCTGAGTGACACAAGGACTGAAGATTGGATCCGTACAGGGCTGAAATTCAGATGATGCAACTGTTTTAAATCAGTCACTTATTTTGCTTTAGCTCTAGTTGGCAAGTTGTCTGTCTTCATCTTGATAACCCAGACGAAGCTAGATTAGTTCCCAGGGGACATAAATCTTTCTGGCTATGATAAATTAAAGCTTCTTGTGAACAGGCTGAAAATAATGCAATGCCTATGTAAAAATATCTGGAAGAAATGCTGTATATCTTGAAAAGCTGTTAACTTCAGTAGCATCTTTCTTTGTATAAAAGTTTTTGGCCTGTACGTTTTTCATAGAGCTAGTTCATTCCTTAATTCAAAGCTTTTACTATTGCTTTTCTGAAGCTTCCCTGAAATCTTCACTGGCAGAAAAGAAGGGTGAGCCCTGTCTGCATGTTCCAGTGCAGGTGCAATGCACCTCTCCTGTTTGCTGCTCTGGTGATGAAGAACTTGAGGACACCAGGACTTTGCAAGGTTCAGCTTCATGACTGCCTTTGGTCTGGATGACGTGACAAGAGAGGTCACATCTGACCTATGCACCTCCACCTAAATGACAGCTCAGCACTTGCAGCTATGTTTTAAACTCTGTCACTTGGTAAAAAAAAAGGCCCAAGGGAACATATGAAAAAGAAGTTGAGAAGTTGACCATGTTTTCTAAAAGGGAAAATGGTTTGTATTGCAGTGCTTGGTAGGGAAGCCATCTTAGGATCTCTTTTTCAATAAGATCCCTTAAGTATGACTTGGAATCCTGTGTTCTAGTTCTGGACCATCTTAAAATAACATATATTTGTATGTGTGTATATGCATATATACAAATATGCACATATATTCATGCATATATGTGTATGTACATACACATATAAAATACTATATGCATGCATTTATAAAATTTTATATGTAATATTATATATAAAACCACATCTGAACATGTCCATTAATATATATATGTATATTTACATGTACAAATTCCTGCAGTGCAGTCAGTGGTGCATAAAATAGAGTGTGTATACTATGTGTGTTTATATGTCTAATCAGTTTTTCACTGTCTTACACATATACATGAGGACACAAGAAAACAGGATAAGAAGACATACCCAAAACTGTGGCACTTCATAGGCTTGACTTGCTTTGCAATTAGCTAATGCTGTAACCACTGTAATCAAATGCTGCCATGGCTGAAACACAGAGTTTTCATTGCGAGATAAAAGAAGCCATTGTGAGCTAATGCGTGACCAGTGGCTCCAGAGCGTGTTAGTTTTTAGTGAAGTGGATGCCTGGAAACCACATTTCTCACCCAAAGCACCCAAGAGGTTTCTGTTGCTAGCCTGGTTTCCTAAGGGAAGAAGACGTAGGCAACTGTGCTGTCCATTTGTCTGTCTGTCAGTCAGTGCCGTTGAGGGAAACGTCAAAGTAGGCAGAAGAGTAAAGATCTCAGAAACATTGCGATTCCTGAAATAAAAAATGAAATAAAATAGCAGAACAGGGGAGGAGCCCACCACATTGCTCCTACCAAGCCCATGCACATCTGCCTGGCAGCCAACACATCTGCAGTGTGGCCCAACCACAAGAGCAGCATTAAGGGATTCTGAACAGATGCTCCAGTTGAAAACAAGCAGCCCCGGAGGAGGGAGAGCTGAAGGCATCACAGATGGGGAATAGTGGTCATTACACCGCTGTAAGTCCTTGTGCAACTGCTCGTCTGTCCAGCAGCACTGAAAGGGGAAGAGCAACGCTTGTAACCAGTGGACTTGCAGTTTGTGGTGATTAGAGATCTTTTGTCTTAACGGATGTTTACAAGAAGATTAGCCATAGAACTAAGGCAACAGACTAGCCTTTAGATTTGGTTTCCTGGCTCCCTGTGTACTTGGGCAAATCATGTAGCTTTACAAAAGTACTTTTATGCTTACTGTTTAAATACATTAAGGAGCTAGATCTTCAAAGGCTTTCATGGATCCAGCCTTTCGTTTCATTTTTCCTCAATTCTTCAGAGCCAGAATAACAAAGCCCTACTGTTCATCGCCTCTGTTGAGAGTGAAAACTCCTCCAGCAGGAACTGATGCTGACTGTAGATTTGTACAGTGCCTCGTACAATGGGTCCAGGTCTCTGCTGGGACCTGAAAGTGGTACCGCCATCCAAGAAACCAACAATAATGCCATTGAGGCGATACCAGGCTCTGAGCTGGTGCTAGACCCCTCTGATGCAGCGGTCCAGGAAAAGGCTTGAGAAAGGATGGGAGTGACAATTTTGCAATCCAGACTAAGCTGAGACAGTTTGATACACGTTCTGCTCATGTCAATTATCCTGTCGGTCTTGCAGGCTGGATGAAGGACGGGATTTTGAGGGTCAGCACATGCTGATATGAATGGCAGGTTCCAGCTAGCTCCAGTGGCCATAGCTCCTTGCCTTCTGTAGGGGCTTTACTAGAGTCAGTTCAGTGGCTCAAGCTGCCTTTTTTGGGAGCCCCAGAAAGCACAATAGACATTCACTGCAGGAGGAAAAGAAGCAAGAGTATGACTTATAAAGGTGCCTTTACATTCAGTGTGCATGCAAGTGGAAACAGGGCATAGTGCCGTTGCTTTATTTTTGTTGTGCTCACGAGGATTGTGCCATCTGTATGTCATACTCCAGGAAGACCACAATATTTAGACACACTGTGTCATCTTGGAAATTAAACCCTGAGATTTTTTTTTTTCTCCCAGTTTTTTGAAGGAGTTTTAAGACAAGCAGTTTATTAAACTGATGGAGACAGAGAGCTCTCATTAACCACAGAGACATATCCATACACATACCTTTTCAAACTGTGACGCTAATTTAAACAGTTCTATAGAGTTATTTCTGTAAGCTTCGTATGCTGACATGTATTTGAAAAATTAATGGGAAAAACAGATTGGTTTGGCAGTGTCATTCTAAGTCACACCAACTATGTAACACATATTACTCGTTCATATAGCACCATGTTGAGATTTTACAGGTGGCATGCTGCTGCTATGCTTTAAAGATATTAAATAACTTCTGAAGTGGTAAATGATTAATGAATCTATGACTGACACCTCATTTAGAAGCTTAGGCAAGCAAAAGAAGGTGAAATATATTTGCCACTGACATTTCTTTTCCTTTTCCAATCTTTTTGCCTGGCCAATGTCCAAGTATGTGTTTGAAATGTGTGACAAAGCCCTGAACTGAAGGACACATAAAAATAAAAATAAAGAGCCAGAAATGTGGTAAAAAAGGATGCTATCAGAGCATTTCCTTAAGTGGGAATATTTTGGCAGCTTTGGAAATCCAGGTGTTCCCCAACTCACATGTCCTTCTTTTCTGATCTGTTTCTGGCTCTAGGGTTTGATTTCCAGCCCACCCCCAGCACTCTTACTGGACTTGTGATAGCCCGTCTAGAGTCTTCGAGCAAAGTGGAGCATATTACTCAACCTGCCTAAGAATGTCTTCTTTATCAGCTCACTTGAGAGGCTGCAAGAGTAACCTGTTTGCAGCAGCCATACAGACAGAAATTGTTCAAACAAGCTTATTACAGACATGCAGAAAAATATTTAAGTTAAAGAATCATCATTGCATATCACTGCATTTACAGATCCTCAGAGCTTGCCCCACTAAGGATACTACCATTTAATTCTGGGAAAAAATACTTGTAGAGTTTTCCTGCAAATCAAGTTTGCCTTCCAGCCTGAGGTAGGTTATCTGCCTCAATAGGAATTTAAACACATTGAGTGGCCTCCTGTTCTGCATGGTGATGAGTCTGTGTTTGGCTTGTTTATGTCTACCAGGAAAGCATCCTCTCCCCAGCATTCTCCTTCAGTGTGAGCTTTTTTTTGCTGGGAAGGGAAGTCCTCTGGATTTTTTAGCACGTTCCAGCCAGATGTGCCTCTGGCAATAGCTTTCAGCAAGGGTAGCACATTTCCTTGCTGCCTCCACCAGCACCAGAAGTCCCATCTGGACTCTGCATCTTCTACTTGCATATGTGGGCTTGCACATGAGGGACTTCCTGGCTGCGTTCTCAGCCACTGCATTTGGACTATTCTGGGAAACCCATCATCTCCTAAGTGCAAAGTGCTGTCCAAATGAAGTGCTGATTGTGTGGAAATTGTGTTCAGCTCTGACCCTGTGGGATCTCCTAGCCTGCATGAGCAGCATGGAAGGACTCACCCCAGGATCAAAGTTCAGCATTGGCAGCTGGTGACAGTGAACTGTGATTTGCTTTGATTTGGTCGCTGGTTATCATTAAAATGAAAACATAATGCAATCAGTCAATAAATGAGAATTTCCCAGCTGGGGAGATGCAAGCATGGGCCTGAGGTAAGGCAAAGGGATCAGACAGAGTGCATCCCACCAGTGTGTGAGGGGCTGGGTGGCATCTTTGCTGGTGGCAGGCTCACCAAGCCCCATGCCACTGCTGGGCCCACCACATGGGGAAAAACCACAGCTTGGCAACCACACCTTCACTGACCATCTTGCTGGGTGGGGACCTGCACACACACATAGAATCATAGAATGGTTTGGGTTAGAAGGGACCTTAAAGATCATCTAGTTCCACCCCCCTGCCATGGGCAGAGACACCTCCCACTAGACCAGGTTGCTCAAAGCCCCATCCAACCTGGTCTTGAACACTTCCAGGGATGGGGCATCCACAACTTCCCTGGGTAACCTGTTCATAGTGAAAAATTTCTTCCTTATATCTAATCCAAATCTACTCTCATCCAGTTTGAAGCCATTGCCCCTCATCCTATCACTACATGCCCTTGTAAAAAGTCCCTCTCCGGCTTTCTTGTACGCCCCTTTCACATACTGGAAAGCTGCTATAACATCTCCTTGGAGTCTTCTCCAAACCGAACAACCCCAACTCTCTCAGCCTGTCTTCATAGGAGAGGTGGTCCATCCCTCTGATCATCTTTATGGCCCTCCTCTGGACCTGCTCCAACAGGTCCATGTCCTTATTATGTTGGTAGCCCCAGGGCATGTACACATGCACAGAGCCAAGGGTTGCAAAGTCCAGGTCTTCCGAGTGCTATTGCTCATGTTAGGCTTTGCCTGGAGCTGCCCTAGCCCTCCCCGAGTGCAACTGCCCTGCAAACAGCCCTTCCCTCCCCCAGTCCCCTTTGCGCGCTGACCCTGACCTGAATACCATAATCCACTTCAGCCAAAAAGCAATTGCAGAGAGTAGCAGGTCACACAAGGATATTTTTTTCCAGCTCTGCTGCGGGTCACAGCTCGCTGTGGTGGTGCTGCTTGGGAAGGAAGAGCTGCCTGCTATCCCCTTTCCCAAACCTCCGGCTCTTCTGGGGATGCTCATTCATGTCTGCTTCCAGTGTCTGAAGCACATCCCACAGCCACCAGTGCCAAAAACATGCAAGGTGGGGGGGCTGCCTCTTTAATTACATCCAAATAACAGCTCTCCTCCAGCCCCAGGAGGTGCTGGGTGAGAAAACGATCCCCACGCCGAGTTGCAGGGAACAGTCATTGAACTGTTTGGCAGTTGCAATCAGAAGCCTTCTTTTTTTTTTCCTTTTTTTTTTTTTCCTTTTTTTTTTCCCCCAGCACTGGTCAGCAGCTGTGTTGTTTATAAAATGAATGGAGCCCTTAATGAAGCAATAGATAGAAACAGTGAGAGGCTGTGTCTGGCTGTTACAAAGGGCCGAGGGGGAAGGGCTGATCTCTTAAAATACCCCGACATCCTTTCTCTCAGTTGTTTAAACATTAGGCGTAGCAGTGATCAGCTATCAACATAAAGCCTATATTTGGCTCAGTGGAAACACTAAATCCACGCATCAAAACAGCTGTTCATATACACAAACCGGGAGGGTCAGTTCCAGTGAATGCGAAATAGTGCAAAATAGTGCAAAAAAAGCAGACAGCATGTGAGAAGGGGGAGGACCAAGTTGCCAGCAGCACTTGTGGGACACCATGCAATGTGTTGTGTTGGTAGAAACAACAGACTGTTGTTACCGGCACATTGAGGATTGCAACAGATACCCTGCCCAAGATGCAAAATCAGACAGGAAGAGGATTCCAGCCCTGGAGAGTAAAAATAAGCAGCTTTGCTATAAACTGTTTTCTCTCCAGCTCGGTCCATCACTTGCAACACATGACATTAATCATAAACCCCCAAAACACATCTAGGCTAAAGTTTCCAGCTGTTTAGTCTCTAGAGACTTTTAAAGAGGAAAGCAGCATCCTTCAGCACAAAAGTCCTGCTGCAACGACGTGATATTGGCACATCCTCTCCCACTCCTCCTCTGCAAGGACAGGGAGTGGGAAAGCCATCTTGAAATGCAGCCAGATTTTTGTACAGTAGATGTGGAGGCCCAGGCTGAGGTGGAAAGGACTTGGATTTCAGCAATGACATCCTTTCTACCGGCAGTTTTGAAGAGCACCACTACAGTGAAGATTTGGTATGGAGATACATTAATGCAGTCAGGAAGCCTCTTGGTCCCTGAGAGTCCATTCTCTCCTCTTCCACCCTTTATAATCCCGAAAGCACTGTGAGGGGTGAACTGTTTCTTTTCTGGAAACCTCCTGTTATCTGATCTCAGTCTCCTTTATGCCACAGGAGCTCCTTTCTCTGTGGTGGCCACTCATTTGTTGAGATAAAGGTGAAATCCCAGCTCATCTTTTCTGGTTTAATGACACTGCAGTATCCAGGCTCTGTCTCTAAGAATAATGCAGAACTTGGCATTTGCAAGCTCTAGGGAGGGGTTTATAGAAATTTTATAAAAAATTCTAATAATCTGCAAGCCACTTGCAACTCTTCAGTTACAGCAGAAGTTAAAGATGCCAAGAGACCAGCACTGGGCGAAAAGAGGAGTCATAACTCCTTGTAAAAGGTAAGACACCACTCTGCTGTGCTGACCTCCAGCTTTTCTGTACAGGTACACACTGTTCCTTGCCAAATGAATACTTTTTGTTGCAAAGCTGACATTTGTAGTGGTCCTAGCAACTCCTCACTGCTCAGAAGTGCTCGCAGATGCCTTTGTGCTGCGAGGAGGCTTGGATGCATTCCTCCCCATTAAACAAAAATAAACTGCCTGGGCTTGACAGCCACACCATGGTGTTCTTGTGGAAGGAATGATTAGCCATTCCCAGAAAAGCTCAGCGAAGAACCTAACTTTGCCCTTCTTTTGTAAGATGAGTTGGCACAGGTTCCTCCCGTTTTCACTGGCGCTGGCACAGGCGGTGGTTGACCAAATCAAGCCCTTGGCTGGTGTAAGTCCAATCACAACTGCTGAATCAGCACATCTAGCAGAGCCTTGGCTCAGACATGCCAAATATTTGCTTTTGCCTCTTCCTATCACAGGATTTTTTGAGATACGGGAGAAAGGAGCAGCCCGAAATAGTTCCAGCAAGGCCACACACCCACCTGTCCCTGAAAACCCGAGCGTGTTAGAACAGTCACTGGGCAAGAACACCATATCCTCCCGAAGGTCCCTATGCAGAAAGCAGAGTAGAGCCATTTTGGACACCAGGCTTTTTTATTTCCTACCCATTCTCCACACTGAATAGCATCAGTGCTCCCAGCCCCCCTGTAACACACAAAGGGAGCCTCCAAACCTGTGGAGGGATGCGTCCCCTAGAAGGACAGATACTG
The DNA here is from genome assembly GCA_033628505.1 of Tringa tobata. NCBI lineage: Eukaryota > Metazoa > Chordata > Aves > Charadriiformes > Scolopacidae > Tringa > Tringa tobata. The sequence continues at coordinate 3,102,690 of JAHREE010000188.1, forward strand.
CTCAAGTTACAAAAAGCCCCGACTTTTTAACAGGAAACCACCAAGATAAATAGAAGCTTAAGCTGGGGAAAAAAATCGCATTTCTGCTTTAAGGACGGCAATAAAGCAATGTTTTAATTCTTTCCTAAAGCTTTAGATTCCCATCCTTCTTGTATCTGGGGAGTCCTTTTAAAACTTATTTATGGAGGGTTAAGCTTTTCTTTACTTTTAGATTCTTGCAAGAGGTCCATAAAGAACAGCTTTTAGAAGCAGAGTGGCATCTGCAATTCCAGTCAAGAGGCCCAAATTCCTCCACAGATCAGTGGGGGACATGTCACACAGCAGCAGATTTACAGATCAGATTCAGAACAGACAGGATGCAATGATCATGGCACCAACTCCAGTGAGGAAATCAGTGTACAGACCACAGGTCTATGCATTAGACAGTACTAGATCTCTGGAGAAAAAGAAAACTTAAAATAGCAAATAAATAGCACACCATACCAAGCCTTCAAATTTGTTATGCATTTGTTAGAGGAAAATTATCCTTTAGTACTTTGAATAGCCAGTCATACCTCATACTGAAGTGTGTTGTGTTTTCTCAGTATAAATAGTAGGCTGGAGTGGGAAAAAAAAGAGCTCTGAGCACAAAAGTAGGGAAGGGCAGAGTTATGTGCAAAAGAACAAAAGATTTCATTCATACAAAGGGGTGGCAAGAATACACTCCCACTGAGAAAGACTATTGTATACTCCTGGTAAAACATTAAGACACCAGACATTGCAAAGTTACAAATTTATTTTTTTTTTGAAATAAATACAAATACTTCATTAAGAAACTTTTCTTGATAGACTTTACACAATAGCTTTATTCTTTCTGGAAATTGTCTTTTCTTCACACAAGCTGTTACGGATATTCTACACAAGAGCTGAAGTTAGTCAATATAAAGTAATCTAGATGGTGTTCTTCCGAACAAGCAATCCCAAAGTATTAACATTTGCTATTTAACTGCTCAGCATTTGAGTTTTCTTGTTTGTGTGAGGACTGCAATGCAGCAGGTACGCACTGGAGCTCGGGAAATCCTGTCCCACTACCTGCGGAAGGACAGACTTCAGAACACCCAACTGTGAAAATCTGACTGGCGGAAAGGTATCAAGCCACTGGCATCAATGAAAGTAACCTGTGGTATCAGGAGGCTACATAAAGATGCAAAACCAGCAGATCATTACATTTATGCAGTCATTACATACTGTATTTTACAGATACAGTGTCGCCTCTCCACCACTTTGTGGAATACACTTCGCAGCACCAGTGAGATCTCATCAGAGTTTCAAATCTAGTAATTAGTGGCAGTTGAATGTACAGTATCTAATTACATGCCATCCCACAGTTATTCATCTCTCCTGACAAAGAACAGCTGGATCTGGCTTCGCTTACAGAATTCCAAATTTATCACAATTGTGCTGGACACAAAAACTTGAGCTGCAAAGATAAGAAGCTGTCTGAAGGAAAAATCAAGCTGTTTCTGCTTTGCTGGCATGTACAGCTACCCTACTCGTTATAACTACACCAACTTTTGCAGTATGGTAAACCCTCTGGCCCAAGATCCCAAAGAGGAAACGCTACCTTGCTTATTAAATTTAAATCCTGTCCTCGTTTGGCTAAGCGGGTTTTAGGGTCTAGGAGGGGGGAAGGAAAGGAAGACTGGAACTAAATCTCAAAAAAGTGAAATAAAAAAGCTTAAAGATTTAGTTCGTCTCAAAGTCACATTAAAATCGCCTATTTTAGTAGTATATTATTGTACATAGGAAAACAGGCTTGAATACTAATGAATTAGAAGGCCTATAAATGCACGATACATTAACTTCTCTATCATTTGAAGTCAAGCTATATACAATGAATTCAACTCCAGCTTCAACATGAGGCCATAACACATTTGTTTCATTTCCTTCTTTAAAAGCCATCCATAATAGTGATTTTTTTTCTCCCCCTCTTGGAAAGTTGTCTCAAATTGTGCCAGTTTACTTCAAGAGCATAAGAGATAAAGGGGCATGTAACAGCTTTGATTTTAAAGGAGGATATTAAGCAAGCCTGGTTTGACTCTGAAGTGTTTACAACCACATCAGCTTTTGGCAAGTATCCTTTAGAATTTGGCATCCATTGAAGGAGGGCACGATAGCAGCAACTGTCTGAGTTACAAGAATAATGACAGAGCAAATGAGATGCTTCTTTTCTTTGGTCCCTGCCAGACCCTGGTGAACAGAGTTCATCCTACAGAATAGCTTGAGATTAATACCAGTTATGTTTTTGTGATACACAGGGGGCATCCATTACTTTTTTCACACTGTGACCAGTTTAAACCTCCCACGGCCATCTAACAGGACACTTCCATGCTCTTGGGGCTTGATTGTTCAGCGTTGCTTGCCGAGTTCGGCGTCAGCTCAATGCGCGTGTCTGTGTGGGAGCGGTTCCTGGCACCGTCCCCGGTGTGGGATCGGCTCCTCGTTCCCTCCCCGGTGTGAGACCGGCTCCTCGTGCCTTCCCCGGTGTGAGACCGGCTCCTCTGTCCTTCCAAAGAGGTTACGCTGGAGCCAGAAGCGGTACGGGACCTCATCAGCCTGGTCATGCTAGCAGAGGGGACTGGAAGAAGAGTCTTTCGTTAACACCTTGCTTTGTGGACTCGGAAGGAAGCCCTTGCCTTCCTCTCCAGCCCTCACCACCCTTGGAGAAGCCATCAGGATTGAATATATACTTTTCATGGTAGTTTGAAGTGTAAAAGTACCACTGCTCCAGGCATACAGTTAACGAGCCCAAATTACTGAGGCAAAATTGGTGGCTGGGGCTGAGGGATTCAAGACAGAGCTTTATGGCACGTTGCTCAGGCTGCAACAAGCCAGAGGAAAACTAAGACTCAGACCTCCCATAACTTTCAGATATTGAACCTTTGCTGGCAGCCCAGGCTAGCAATGCATCTACACCACAGCAGTCATCAGAAGCACGTACATGAAAGACAAACAGCTACAAATTAAAGAAGTCTCTGAGCTAATGAGGTTTTAAATGTTCTGTGCAGCATATGAATCACCTCCTCTGATGCAATGAGGGGACACTATTACAAATACCCACCCTTGATAAAAATATCAAGATAAAGCAGGTATTTGTGGGTATAAGCTGTCTACAAAGTTCTCTACTATTTTCTAACATAATTTGGTCTGAAAACCCTTCTCCCAGACACCACAAGTTTGGTTTTTTTCCCTTGCAAATGCATATCCAACAGGGATAAGATCACATGTCGGGGATCATAAAACTGCTTTGATGCCCAACACATTTTTGGTAGCCAGGTGAACCATTCCATAAAACTCATACTTACTGTATCCCATTCCCTGAACAAAGTATTTGAAAGCTTCTGCAAGCTTGGCAGGCTGCAAAAGAAAGAGAGTACTATTGAATGCAGTGCTCAGCAAGTTAGTTACATTACAATGTTATAGATGCTATAGTTGCCATATCTTAATGGGGACATTTTACTGAGTTCTAATGCATGCCTGAGAATTAACATGAGAGAATTCCACCATTCCCCTCCCTAGTCTGCTCCCCTGCCCCGTTATTTTATCAAATGGACAAACACATATCAGATTTCTAGACTACAAGTGATCTAAGCCTGGCCCAAACTTTGCCTGTGCAGTTACTGAGGCAGGTGAGCCAAAGTAAAACAACTGGTCTCACCGAATATACAAGGCAGCAATTCCTAATCAGCAGAGAACAAACCTAGCCAGTCAGAGCTGATAGTTATGTTTATAGGGCAAAAAAGCTAACCAGGAATACACAAGCACAACTGGCTGCGACTGACATTCTTGCAATGAGGCACTCACTAGTTCTCTCTGCCACCAACACAGTGGCCAAATAAGCCTCACAGTCTCAATTATTGCGCATGCCAATATTACATATATTTTTTTGCATAGTTCTATCTGAATCAGTGCAAAGAATGGACTCTGTACAACAGAAGAAATGTAAGTACTCCTGTGTGGCTTCAAAACAGTCTGTTCCCCCCTCCCACTTTGAGCACACCCTGACCGTACAGGGACTTCTCAGCTGCACGTAATTACAAATTCAGTTTTTTTCCTTAGGGACGTGAACACCACATTGTATTGCTTAGAAATCTGTTAGAAAACATCACATTCTACAGCTGATTTACAGGTCAGCTCTTTTAGTGAAGCAACACTCGAGCATAGGTAAATTTTAACTTTCCCAGCCTGCTTTTATTAGCAGCCTTGGAATTTATGCCTAAATATCTTTCAGAACCTCCAGTCCATTCTCAGTCAAGCCAAGTCAGTGTATGCAAGAACACAGCATTGTTATTTCCTGCCTCCCACTTTCCTGATCTATGCTATAAATAGTCCAAATAAATATGTTTTTAAACCATTAGTGCTCAAGCCCTAATCCACGTTAGCTTAGTAGATAGGCATAAAATAATACCTCTGCATTCCCACCTCAGACATTTACTCTGTTAAGGCTTAATTAGAGGAAATAATATCCCCGCCCAATCTTAATTTTGCACTTCATTGGTCTTTAAAGAAAAAAGAAAGCTCAGATGACCGATTGACATCACTATTCGTGAAATCATAACCATCCTTTTGGCTGACATTTGGGAACAGCAAGTACCCTACAGGAAAACACCCATTTATTGCTGTCTGACACGCTGCAGAACAGGATTAGTAGGATTTCCGTCAGCCCAATCCTACCTGGGAAACTTGAGGGAGCCCACCACAGTCAGCCATCTGAAAGGGGGACAAGAACAGCCAGTTAGCATCATGCCAGAGGAACTCATTTATGCTCAGGATATATTAAAATGACCTTTTTAGCTATCTGGCAGAAAAACATTTCCTTTTGTTGTGCGAGTAACATATGTGTAGATGAAGGCATCAAAGCAGGCAGTTAAATGTTTATAAAAAGCTACGACTGCACCCCAGAAAACTCCAAAGTGTCTTGACCCTCAGGCAAATCATCTGCTGGAGCAACAAATAAATGTTTTTTGCTAGGCAGTGATTACCAGTTTCTTAGAAACTGGCCTATTAGTCCTGGTTACAAGTTCAGTTCTGAATTACAATAACGTGACTCGGTACTGACCTGAACGACAAACAGGGGAGAGAGAACAAACACCTAAACCTCAGCGGTGAGAGGGAAAAACCATTTGCTGAGATTGCGGATGGCAAGCATCAGCCTGACTCGCCACGGGAAGCAGGGAAAGCCAAATTAGAAAAGCTATCTTGAGTGCATGCAATATTTTTGGAGCACTTCATTTTTCCTGCCACTCCACCCCTCAAAGCCAACCCAACAAAAACAGTCCTGTTCCAAGGAACACCACAAGCTGAAAACAGTTGAGTTGTGAATTACAGGAAACCCCAAATCCTATCTAGGATTAGTTAGCAGCAAAACAGGCCTGCAGCAGGATCTGGCATCAGCCGTATCCCTGGCCTGAGCAAAGGCTGGCCACTGATAGAGGATTTCAGATAGTGTCAGATTTTTTCTTAGGGTGAGTCTGCCATCTCCATGTGGTAGGTCAGCAGCGTAACTCCTCCACATTAGGAGGAAAAAGCATTTAAAATTAATTGTATATTACCATTTTCACCGATCAGTTCAATACGGAGAGATACTGGAAAAGTTCCCAGCAGAAACATGACCAAACTTGTTTCACCATTTGCATGTTATCACCAGCAACGAGCTGAAGATTGCACTCACAGCCAAAGCCTTTGCACAATGTTTTGTTGTTTGGAAGTGTATTTTATCAAGTTTTTGGAAAACAATACATTTCCAGCAGTAAGATGTCCTGGACTGTGTCCACATAAAAGGGAGGATGACAAAACCATGGCTGATAGATGAGCTGTCTGCTCATCTGACACTACTGTTGAGGGACAGGCGAGCACAGGAACAGAGCGATTTGGTTTGCACTTCCACTCTGCTGCTGGGTTTTTTCAAATCTTTTGAAATACCTCGAGATCAATTTTGCCAGCTCTAGTCAAATTCATTACGGGTATGTGAAATACTGAGCATTTCATTTCTCACCCCTAGTGTTTTAAAATGGAGGAGCTGAGAAATTCTCTATTGTTAACCTCGACAAGAAGCCCCTAGTCTCATTTATCCCACTGAAATACTGAAAGAAACTGCCCTTCCATATCAGAGCTGGATTCTCACTGTGTTACCTGCACTGCTGCACATTGCTCTGGTTCTGCTTTTTTAGTTAATCTACCTGATTTTATATGAGGAGAATGTTTATTAAAAAAACCCAAACAAACAGCTTTTGTTATTACCTTCAAAAGTGTGGTCCTTGTTGGGTCCAGCTTTGCATTGCATTCAACCTGTATTAAAGAACAGCAGCATAAGACATCATAAACAAGATTTTAATTATGAACTGCTGGATGAAAACAGATTAAATATCTCGTTTTCTGTCTTAATTCAGACTAAATTGGGTATCTTTGGCTTCTGTATAAAGACTCTATGTATACATAAATATATCTTTGAACTCAAGTAGGTCAGTTCACATTTCTGACTATATTCTTTTCCACGTACATGGGAATTCAAGATTTTTTTATCTGTTTCTGGTACTCCAGTGGCAACAAGTGTTGTTTATCTTGTGATGTTGGGTCATCTGGTAGCGTCCCAAGTGGTGAGCAGCCATATGGCCACCAGCCAGCGGACTGGGCATGCCCGTTAAGGCACAACATTTGAAGTCACCCAGTCATCTGGGGCACGTTATAATGGTCAAAAAGAAGCTCTTTGCTTCCATAGTGACCCAGGGCAGAGCTCCAACACCACAGAACAAGCTCAAATACCAGCAGCAGATTCCTCTCTAAAGGAAAATATTTGCGGTTCACTGGAACTGCTGTGGCGATTGTTCCTAAGGCAGTAGCTATTAAATAATGGTGGTCAGACAGAGGGGACAAACAGCGAGGAACTAATGGCAGCTCTCCCGCGGTCTGGAAGAGGAGAGCCAGCTGGGCTGGATCGATAGCCAGCGAGGGTGAGCTCTGCTGGCCTCGCACAGCTTCTTGGCTCGCCTGCCCATCAGCGCAGTGGCAAAGCACAGGTCGATATACCCACCACGGCGTCCACCGCCGGGGAGCTGTCGCCAACCACCAGGAGGACGGGGCATCTGCAGGGAAGCACATAAAAGCAGTATTATCTCTGTGATCCAGCCCAGACTTGCCCTAAGCTTCATTTTGTGTTGCTGGAAGGATGAGAGAGTTAAGTGCGGGAAAATGATATGTTTTGTATTCCAGACACCTTAAAGATACATCAAATCCACTGTATTAGCTGCAGATCTACTGACGTGCTCTGATATTTTGCCTGAAAACCCGTCTTTTTCCCCACCTTGTAGCAATCAATCAGCCCTTCCCAGTGCTCTTATTCCTTGTTTTATAAGAAATTGAATGTGGGCATCAGCATCAAAGTCTCCCCCCCACCCTCCCTGCCCCCTGAGCTCCAACTTTTGGACCTGTCATCCCATTTCAACCAGACTGGCAGAAGAGTCTCAAAGTCTCCTGTGTGTAAACATCAGTAGCTGAGCAGAGAAGGACTTGACAACTGTTCTGTTGCACAGGTTGCAGCATAAGTGAAAAGCTATTTGCAGAAGATCTGGCAGATAGTCATTCTCATACCTGCTCCATCTTCCTGAAAGTTTGTTTTTGTTTTTATTTTTAATTGGTTTTGTTCCTGTTCTCTTGGTTGCAAAGGCACAGCTTAAGTGCACTCACATCTATAGTTTCCATTACCTAGGACGTATTTTCAGGTAATGGTAAGTACATCTACTTTTCAAGCAACTACTCCATAAGCCTAAGTTTGTAGATACACAGTGACAGAAACTATTTAGCTTTCCAACCCTGAAGTTTGAAGAGGGGGAAGTCTTTCTAATGGTGGTCCCTGAATTGCAGTAACCTCTTATCTCCTGCATGAAGTTACAAGATCCTTTTCTAGCACATAAGCCCATGTAGGTCCAGTTCTGCAATGCATATGCAGTACACCCACCCACTGATCACACCTCTTAGCTCACATCATGCACAGGTGAACTGGGAAGAAATAATATACTTACTGAAGGGTGACAACATTTATTCCAGGAACAGGACGCTCAATCTCTAGGTCTCGCCGACTAAAAAAAAATAAGTGGAGAGAACAAAGGCTCTTGATACGCTGAAATTTTACAGATAATTCCACATTCTTCCAGTTTAGAGGAAGCACAGACATTCATATATGTTAATTTAATCTGATACATGTTGTAGCCTCCACAACTGATGGAGAACCACTCTTAGACTTAAGTATTAATGTCTTAGTCCAAGTATACATTCTTTCTCCCCACAAATGCGCAAGGTCCTTCTCCCATAAGAAAACCACCTGAGATCCCTAAAGGTACTGTCAAGCAGAACTTTATACTGGGAGAACACAACTAACTCCACCACACAAGTAATACTGGCTCTAAGAGCTGGACAGCCTATTAAAACAGTTTCCAGTTAGAAATCAGGTAAATGTATTTACCTGTTGTAAGAGTTGACAAAGAGATGAAGGTTGGTTTGATTCATATCATTAATAATATGCTGACGGTAAGTATAGATCAGGTCATGGTTGCTCTGAATCTCTTCCTACAGTGGAGAGAGAATCGTTCAGAATAGGGACTATTTTCCGAAAGGAGCTGAAGACATGGCACAGCAGTCGTTCATCAGGCTTATATCCACACAACAGGAGTGCACCTTTAGGAGGGATAACTTCTAGCACCCAGTGGCATCACCCAGAATTAACGTGTGGTTACTGATGGCAGAACCACATTTTTCACTTTAAAACTTCAGTATGTTGTAATGTCAAGATCTTAAGACTGCAAAACATGTAGTTATAGTGCAGACGGCTACAGTCAGACAAGTGTGAGGTTTAAAAACCAAAAAAGACTCAGGGTGAGAAGCTCAATAAATGTTTCTAGGATAAAGCAGATGTTGAAAGCTTACAAACATATGTAATGTGGAACTCAATTTCACAATAGTAAATAACTAAGCTTCAAGGACTTCAATCGCTAACATTTTCAAACAGTTTGGTTCTAAAGTCTTTATAGATTAGTTTCTCGCTCTGCTGGAATGGAGTTTTCCATTGCATTTACTAAAAGTTTCAAGCACAGCAAATTAGCCTCAGAAAACAGCAGAGCACTGTATAGGCTTGCACTGGAGATAACCATTAGTACTAATAACCAACTTTCCCAGAGTTACAACAACATTATGGTATAAAAAAAAAATCTGTGGGGTAATTCTGCTCAGAACATGAGTACATAGGACACTTACACTCATGTTTAAGTGTTGGCTGGCTAAACAAGGAGCTGCCCCTACTAGAGTTGTCATGACTGAGCTGCACTTGACCCATTGGGACACAGCAAGCCCCATGGCAGCATAGCACCTCCAACATACTGGGAACACAAGTATGAATAGTACCTCACAGTTTAACTTTGCACTCTGTTGTTTAAATGAAAGCTTCTCCCCTCCTCCCAGCCCCAGGAGATAAATAGAGATTAGTGAACACATCAGAGGAATCTTTTGAACATCCTTACCTTTCCAAACAAATGTGAAATGACCATGTCTGGTAAAGCATTTGTCCAACCTGAAATCTGAAGAGCAAGATTATCTAAATATTAAAACAGTTGAGCAGTTGAAACTTTTCAATTACCCATAAGTAGACCACTGGATGTTTCTCTGCTGTCCTTGTATGTACAATATCCTAGATTGATATTTTTTTCCCCCAGTCCAACTATAACACCATAAAATGTAGTTGGAGTTGATCTCACAGGGTGTCTTTACTAATACAGCTATACAGGGAACACACTACAGGTTGCATAAGTGTATATGGCATCACTCCCTGCAAGAATGCCAAGCAAACCAGCCAGGTGGGCATCATTTAATCTCACTGCCCAATCTCCTCCCTAACAACCCACACCGACAATACTTTGCAGATGGTACCCAAAGCTCAGGTCCCAGAGAATGTGCTCTCACTTTGGAAGGACAGAATAGTACAGGGAACCCACTGTACTCCTCATGTCAGCAATCCTTAAGAGACTATATCCATAGATATAGAAGAATTTATTTACAGTGAGACATTGGGTGAGATAATCAAAATGGGTTAACCAGTACATCTCAATGTAGAGGAATTACTAAATATACTTCCAGATCAAACTTACCAAAATAAACTGGTATGAAAAATTATTTTTAACAAATGAGAAACTAAGCCTCGAAAGAATGTTACATCCCAGCTCCGTAAAGTTTTTCCTAGTATTATAAGGTTGTCATTACATTTAATATCACCCTAGACACTTACAATGGGTTGACTCTATGTGTGGATACAAAATAACACACTAATTTTTGTACTTCGAGTGTTTATAACAACTGCCATTCATTTAAGTATGACCCTGAATGATACAAAGTGCCTTCTATCAGTTTACCCTGAAAAATGTTTTAACAGGTTAAATCTGAGTGACATGTAACATTTATACTTATTTATATATACTGCTTCCAAGAAGATATTTTTAAACTAGTTCTCAGGGCTTGTCTTCCTACATTGCAATCCTTCTTAGCGCTACAAAAGAATACAGTTAACAGGAAGTTCTTTGTACGTGAACATTTTCACTTAAATGTCTGGTTGTATGGACAATCTGTCCACAGTTACTGTAGCTAATGCCATTTTCTGAGTCTTTTTGGCATCAGGACTCAGCTAGATGATTGAAACCTGGAAGATGTTGTTCTGAACATTTTTCTGTGCTCTAGTTCATATTTTGGACTGTGCTGGTAAACAAAGCTATGGACAAGAAAGAACTGAATGTTACATTCCCTCAAGTAAACTTCAAGCATAAAGTTGTTTCCAAAACTACCCTATGTTCAGGTTAAACCAGATTTTCCCCAGCAGTAACCAGCTCTTAAGAATTGTCCATACCCAGTTGTTCCATTGTACCATAGTTTTCTGTTTCCTCCAAGTACTTATTTTTATCCCTAGCCCTGCAGGAGGTATATTTGCAAAGGGAAGAATAAACCCCAAAGGAATTAGCCTAGGATGTTCAGTGTCTGCATCCATGTCTTACACACAAATTTGCCCACCTCCTCATGCTCGACAGACAGTCATTTTGATTTATTTTTCTAACTTAAAAATGTTCACCTTAGTTGCTGCCCAGTCCATCCAACCTTCAGCACAAGGGTTTACATTAATGAGAACTAATCCTTCCACCATATCTGCGTGGTTTAACTGCAAAAGAAAAGATTTAAGATTCATCACGTATCCTTTTCAACTTGACAGTCAGCATAAAATTGAAATTAGCAAATTATCTCCTGGGGAGGAAGGCAGCAGGTCTAGTTTTATCTTGCAGAAAACAAGTGTATGTATGGAAAAAAAATTTTCATTAAAGCAATTCAACTGAGCAGCTGGAGAACATTAAGATTTAACTTCTTCTCCACCCTCAGTTTAAATAGAGAACTCCCATTAAAAAAACCTTCTGCAAATTAACCGGGTAGAGCCCAGGCCTTAAAATGGAAAATCTAAGTCTTCTGGATGAGCTATCCCGCAGATTCTGGTATTTCACTTAAAAGCCTAACTGCTTACTTAAATGGGCACGGCAGAGCAAGAATTCTCTGCGCACGCTATGGGAGAGACAATGCATCAGGGAAATCAGGGCCGAGGCTTTAGGGAAGCTCCACAAAACTTACAGCAAATCTGGTTAAGATGTAGGCACCGGCTCCAGTTCCCATTCCTATAATGGTCTTCAGCCTGCACAGCAACAAAAGGGAAGAGACAAATGAGTAAGACAGCACCAAAAATAAATAAACCTGCATCAGCAGCCTTCCTCTTTCATGTGCCAGTGCGTATGTACAGAAGGGTGGGTTGCAGCTCGGGCAAACCCTGGACCCTCAGGAATGCCACCAGCCCCAGTAATGAGCTTGACACAGCAGCTGGTTTGTTTTCGGCAGATTTTGCAGGACGCTGGCCCTCATGCATTGCTGGGCAGCAGCAATTCTCACTTATCTCTAAGTAAATACACTGAGCAACCCTACCATTGTTCTGATCCTGGAAAGAAATGCTTAGTCTCTGCCAGAAGAACTTATAAGATACAGTCCTGCAGCCTAACTACAAGGCTGCCTCCTCCCTAGGGCCCCCCTGCCCGTCCCAGTACAGCTATCCAACTGGGACGCTGATTCCTCTCTAACAGGGGACTGGCAGGGAAACCTCTCATGCTATCCAGCCACTGGGGTGATTAAGTTTAAGCTTCATAACCAAACAGGGCAGAGACAAACCAAATATTTGCATTAACCGAAATTGGTGTTGAAGCATCGCCTTCAAGGTCTTAGAAAATACATGGAAGGGAAGACTAGACAAAACCACTCAGAAAAACAGGTTATACAATGCTTTTGGGAAAATTCTTGAGGATAGTTTTCATTCTCATTAGCAATATTAAATCAAGGCTTTGTAAGTACACTCCAGTATAATTGATTTTCAAGGCACTGACATTAAGTTAGCATTTTTTCAGTGCAAGAGCAGAATTGACAAATCTGTGCCTTAGATTAAGTATTTTAAAAAACACATCTCTTAAGAAGGTAGTGAGGTAAACTGGTCTAAGGTCCTGTAATAGCTGGTTACAACAACTGAACAATGTCTAAACTGGGGTGTTGGTTTGAGACTAAAACCCCTGCCAACAGTCCAGCCTGTCTGTTCTCCACGGCTGCCTAACCCTGAATGTCAGGTTTTCTCTGCTCGGTCTGAAAACCCCTTGGAGGTGTCTGCCTGCCCTCTTCATTCTGTACCAGGGGCACCAACTCTGCAGAGAAGGTACCTTTCTTGGCCATGGCTCCTGCTAAAGCTAAGCTTTAAGGGAGGACACACACTTAAACCACTTAAACTTGTTGCAGGCAGACAACAGAGGAGCACTGTCACCAGGTCCTTCGGCATCAGCAACCTGGCTTCTGCACTTGGTAGGAGAAGAGGTTTAAGGAGGTCGGACTGACCCCCTAAGACACTCAAGCCACAGAAACAAAAGAGTAAACGTCTTCAGATGGGACAGTGTTTTTTATTTTTTATTGTTAACCACACAGGAAAACGTGGGTTGTTACAGTGGGAAGAACAGATTGTCTGTGCCCTGCCCCTGTGAGGGCGATGCATAGAAAACACTGGAGGAAGCCCCTAAATTAGGCACATGGGATTTCACTCAAAAGTTGCTTCCTGTTTAAAAATAAACAGGCATTTCAAAAAAGGCCAAAAAAAAATTTCTTTCAGAAACAAAGGCAAAAGTGATCCATCTATAACAGAGGAATTAAAAAAAAAACCAACCACAACTGTAATTCTAACAAACAAAACACCCGATAACCAGAACAAAGCTTCAGGGGCAGCACAGACAAATACCTGCTCTGCCCTGCTCTTTCGGTGCACCACATAGAGACAAGAATGAGGAAAAACAAGTAAATAATTCTACACTCACCCAAACTGTTTCAGGATTCCGGGAAGCATTTCAGCCAGCTGGTCCATGGAGGGATACACATACCTACAACAAATATGTGTTTGCGGAGTTACTACACCACTGGTAGAGTAAGCTGGTCTATTTAGAGACACAGTGGTCACTGTAGATTTAATACCAAATGTGCTCATTATGAGATCATTGACAGTATGAGCTGAATTTAAATCAACAGCAAGCACAAGTAAGCAACTTAGCAGAAATATGAGCATAATCTATATGGTACTTCTTCTGATTTACAGGATGATAGATGTTTGGTCTGGCTGAGAGCAAAACAGACCATAATGAATCCCTTCCAAAAAAAAAGGTAACACTTAAAACTTATGAAAGAATTTGAACTTGGGAGGTGAGTTTCCAACCACATTCACCACATTTGTACTTCGGGTCGACCACAAAAAAGTTTCCCCGTGTTGCAGAATCACAGATTACAATGAGTCCTAGATCTTCAGCAAATTATGTGCATGTGTGTTTTCAGGGACACACAAATTACCATAGGATAAATGAGGATAACTTTCTATAAATATTGATGGAGAAAATGAAGGCATAGGAAGGGCTATGAAGCTGCTGAGGAATTTCAATAAAAACAGCTGTAATTTAATGCTCCTGGTCTTCTGCAGAGCAGAAACAAAATTTTAAGGGAAGGAAATTCTGAGCAAAATCTCAACTGAGCAGCACATGGAAAAAATCCACCCAAAGTAGCTGGAGAACATCTGCCTAGGATGAATCCAAATCTCTGCTTCCCATCAGGACTACACCTAATGATTCTCTAGTTTAGTCTGCAAAATAACACCAAACAAAACAAACAAGCAATGCAAAACTATTTTAAGTTATTTTCTTATATTTTCTTGTTGGGAAAGTGAACCTTGTCATGACAAAGCTAATGTCACCACAACAGCTGTGACTTTTAACTTGAGCATACTGGTCCCCCAGCTGGAGGGATAATACAGCTTCTTGTGCTGGACTCATGACGTTATTAAGCAGTGGTCTTTACTAACATAGGTCACGATGGCTGCCCTATACAGCTGACAACTTAAAAGTGTTAACGCTTGTTCAGGACATGTGGGTTAAGACACTTAAAAGCTCATGATTCAAACAAATACAAAGAGGAGGTGACTGAATTAGCTTTGTAGGCTACTCGTGATAGACAACTGGGCCATTGTAGCTAACTCTAGCTGAGAACCTGGCCCATCATGACCTCTTCAGCACCAGACCAGCTTAAAAATTAAGAAGGGAAATAGACTGGCTCATGCAATAAGGGTACATATAAGCTCCTTAATACCTTACAGAACAACTGTTCCTTGCCTTGGACCCTCCCCTCGGCACGTTAGCTGCTCGCTTCCTCAACCAAGCTGATTCCTGTTCAATGGGCATCTTAAGGAAAACCTGTCTCTTTTGAACTAAATGGAACAAGCATTTTGGCAAAGACAGCACTTATGGCAGACAAGGTATCCAAGAGTTACAGCATCATACATGATACACAGGCAGGAGTGTGCAGCTATCTATGATATTCTGGGGGGGGACATCACTTTGTTACTGCCCAACAACTTGAATTTTCCAGGGGGGTTATCAAGTCTACTTATCAACATCTAACACGCTGCCATTCCATAAAAAACATGGATTTAGGAAGGACATTATATAGTAGTTAATGCCAGTCTTGTTTATAATAAAAAATTAGTTTTGTATTTGTATTCAGGATGTCACTACAAACCAAGGTAATGCGATATTTAAATGGACAGATGTAGACACCTATCCAGGAACTGCTTTACAAGCAGTCTAGTTGTCAGAGATAAAGCACAAAATGACAGCCCCGAAGCCTACTGTGAACTGGCACAACACAACAGAGCTCCCAAAGCCCCAGTACCTTAGAAACAGAGTGTCAGGATTTGAGTTCAAAAGGCAACTACTGTGGTTTCCACAAGTGCTTTTTAATTAAACTGCAGATCAAGGCTCTTTTTGCAGAAAGAGGGGGACTTTGAAAGCCTGGGATGTTTCCCTGACAACTCACCCAGTCTGGAAAGATGGTGCCCCATCCTGCTGACCAGGTGCATCCACATGGCAGACGGCAAAGTGCTGGGTGATCTCCTGCATATCCTCAAAGTTGAAGAGAGGATTGAAGCAAGTTTTATCTTGAGAAGGAAAAGAAAATATGGAATAATTATGCTGACGGGAAATAGTAAGTTTGCAGCTATAATAAAGTAATTTATTAACCTGTCCTGCAGGTTAATGAAAAGTTGGTTCATTCAGGTGAGCTATGTTATAGCCTGGGAAAAGTGGCAGTCCTTTATTTCTAAGGGGGAAAGACCAGTGAAGCCCTGCTACAAAGCAACCTGTGCCAGCTTGCTTTAATTCCTTTAAGCAAAAACCCTGAGCAGCTCCTTCCTCATGGCCAGCTAAGGTTTATCCATGTTATTTTGATACCTGCCAGAAGTACCTGCTTGGTACACCAAAATCTCAACAAATTATTCTTTATGTGAAGTTAAAATACTAATAAAATGCAGTTAGGAGTACTCATCCCAGGTTTTGGCTTAGATGAAATTACCCATTTACTTGTCCAGTCATTTGTCTTTGAATTGTGTCAAAACAGATGGAGGCAAAAAGTATCCAAGGCTGAGATCGTGACTTGTGCTTTTGCCCAAATATTACAGGATAAACGTTACACGATCAGCTGCTGCAGGCAGCTCAAGAAAAAAGAGTCCTTCTGGGATACTCGGTGCTGTAGGCTCCCAACTTTGAGGTGATTTGATTTCTGATTTTTAAACAGTATTACTGTGGGGAACGGGTTAGCATATTTTCCTCCTAGAAGTGGAAAGCAAGAATTCTCTAGCACCACCTTTAAAATGCCTAGAAAACAGTTCAATATTCTGTGTGTGTTTCTGAATGTCCTCACACTACAACATAGAAGCAAAATCATTGCAGAACATAAAACATTTTTAGCTAAAATCAGCTTTAGAGGAATATGCAAGTTTTGGAAAACTTTTCTCCCCTTTCAAAGGGAGAGAAAGTTTATTTACAATAAAGATAGAATTTGTAACTCTAGAAAGAAAAAGATGTTATTCAGAAATGGGATCCAGCTTAAGCTCTGCACTGACCCACCAAAAATCCAAAATAAAGTACCCAGTTCCACAAAAAACAGGCAAGAAAACAGATTTTTTTCTTATGAATAATATCTGCCCCCCAGAAATAGCCAGACTTTAAAGATCTGCAGGTGCTTTTAAATGTAAATGCTGATAACTGATTAAGAAACTAAATAAACTGCGTGAAGCAAACAGTACCGGTGGAAAGAACAAAACAGAGCAGATCTGGATATTAGGTCACTATATTCTTGGACATGACAGATAAGATAAAAGGCACTTATCAAAGTTATTTTCTTAATACTGGCTAAGGACACAATGCCAGCACCCATTTCGTCATCCTAATTTGACATGTAATTCATACAAACCCACAGCAGCCTAAGACTGGTTGTGAGACAAAGCACCAGCAATGTTGTTTTCAGTCCTGCTGGCAATATTCCCTCAGCTATCCTCTGCAGATGTTTTTACCACATTCATACTTGGGCTCTATCAGCTACCAGAGATCTTTTTCTCCTTTAAGTGAAATATTCCAACTATTTACTTCACGAGGATGACAAAAATCTGAGAATTAAACTTGCTGTACGAGAGGAATTAGGAACCTTCTAACAGGTTGCAACAGACATAAACAAGCAAGGACCTGGGAAAGGTTTCCTGTTCATCGCCGTTTCCACAGCCTTTGATTATGGCAGTAGTGTTAAAGAATCAAGCCATATTTGTGCTATTAAATAAAAAGTCTACTTACGATTCAGCCCGATGTCATGGTAGGTGAGGATAGCTGGCCGGTTCCCTCTGGGGGTCCCGCACATTGTGACATGGACCGAGCCATGCACAGTCTCCACATCTTGCTCCTGCAGAGAACAGCAGGAATCTGTTAGGGGCTTGTCCAAGTCCTCCCCTGAAGACTTGCTGCAGCAGACCTCTATCTGACCACCAGCACTCCTGCCCCAGCCCCGGGGGTCTCCTAACCCACCCTGTTCTTCTCCGTGATGGGGATTCCACGCTGATGTTTTACATTCGGCTGTCACCCACTCCAGTCCACAGAAAACTACAGAAGCACTTAAGCTGCTAGCTCTAACCAGATGCTGAGGGAATAATTACACAGTTTTTAACCTCATTAAAAGGCAGCATTTAAAAAAAAAAAAAAAAGGGAAAGCAGTTTGGTGCAATGACACCTAAAATAACAACATTTTACAACTATGACTGTTGACATTTGCAAAAGTGCAAGTTGCCAAGATAAAATACTTTTTTTTTTCCAGGGAAAGGAATTTAACTCAGCAAATAACTACTATTCTCCAACGAAAGCAGTATTAAGCAGCCTGTATTCACCATAAAGACTTATCATAGTGTAGGGCCTTGTTATTATAGTAGCCTTCCCCAATAAACAGGACAGCCACATGTATTAACTTTACGGCTTGCTATGTATAGACCTGAGCATAAACCCAACTCTCTAAAGTTTGCTATAGAGCAGTTGTGATTACCAGAGAAATAATGTTAAGAAGCATACTGCTGTTATTTGACATAACAGGAGTTTGTACTAGATAATGATCTTAAAGCTAAAGACACCTTTATTATCAAATAAAAGACCATCTTTCATTTACTGGTTGTCTATGTAAGTTAGGTGTGACTTGGGTTGCACTAACATCCAGAACATATGGAACAGTTTGCTGTTTCTTTTCCACTTAAACTTCAGATGGGCATAAAAAGTTTCTTATTTTGCCAACATGTATAAAGGGAATTACAAAACAGCAGTTATTTATCACACTTATTTACAGTACTATTACACTCGCATAACAGTCAAGGCAGTATGTAGTTAGTAGCCAGTCTTAGCATTTCACCAGAATATTTTATTTACTGTACAAGACACAGATACCCACATCATTCAATACAGGCTGTGGCTGCCAGGCTTGCTTGACATGCTCCATGCAGTAATGCCCAGAGGCAAAGTTCAAGTTAAATTAAAATCTATCACAAATTACCCTGTAGAAATTGGGTGCGAACAGCCCCTGTGAAAACCTTTACGTAGCAAAATCCAGAAGCTCTTCAGAGATCCGAGGTATTAATTTGATCAAAATCACGGCTTGGTAATTTCATACATGAAATACAGCACGTGTTTTGGGAAAAATAAGGATACTAGGTAACACCATTCCAGATTTCACCTATTTTTCTTGCAATTATACATTTACATCAGTTTTAAATTACAATCATAGCAATGAACCAAGATTCCCCCCCAACTTATAGTCCGGGCAAGCTGAGGATCACTGCTATCTGAACTATTCTCCATCAAAAACTAACAGCCAGCTTTTATGTTTCCTTAGAGATTCATTCCTCTGCATACTCACTGCATTGTTTAGCAGGTAAGCTGTATCTTCCATATCCAGCACCATCTTTAGGCAAAACAGGGTGATAAATCCAGCGAGTCAGACAGAGGACAGTAGCTGGTTTCTACTTTGTTCAAGTAGGAAACTGGGTTATATAGAGAAGCTGCTATTCTGCATAGGCTTATGACTCCCATAATGCCCAGCTAGAAAAACCAAAACAGACTAATTCATGAGGACGTCATTCTTAAATAGGATTTGAGTCAGGTTTGACCACGAAAAGTACTTACTACACAGAGCTCAGACATCAAAGATGAACTAAGTCTCTGCTATACAGCGTACAAAGTGCCAAATTTAGAACCTGGGAATCAGTACAGTCTTTCCTGTTGCTGTTTCCATCAGGATTTGATAAGTTTTTTCAGGTTTTGTTATCTCAAATACTAGAAGACCCCAAACTTATTCTAAATTAAATCAAGTTCTTTCTAAAAGCCAGGACTAAAGTTTCCAATGAGAACACAGAAGACTGAAAAATTAGTGTAAGCTAGAATGATTCTCCCCAACAACAACAAAACAGAGAATTTTAAATACTTGAAATCTAGTATTTTCCAAGTAGATAAGCAACATTTAGCCTAAAGTATTCCTACATCAGTCATACTAATCTTACCATACATTTCATTTTGGGCAGAAAATAAGGTATTGTAGGTATATTCATTATGCTATACTCCAGAAGAGATTAGCAGTAGCAATAGGTAACAATTAATAATAATAGCAATTAATATTTTCCGCATTCTACCTTCCATCTGTACTTAGATAAGTTTCAATATGAAGCATAAAAATCAGTAGTTTGGCAACCTTAAAACTGGTAATGAGAGTATGCAGCATTGTGTAACACACCTCCTGCTGAGTGTGGAATATTGAAATTAATTCCTCCTCAGTTAGAGACTAATAGGCATTTCTTATCATCCGATTTTTATTGCCAGATCCTTTGAGTAACAGCACTGAAAACCTAGAATGTGTTTTCTCAGGAGGGGCCACCCTTCGATATTTGGTATTTTCCTCCTTTGTACATGAAAGAAAAAAATCTGTCCCTGGTAGATAATGCCAGACCCTTGAACCTGCACATCCCACTGACCTCTACTGCTAATTCTTCTTGAACTAGAAGTCCGAGTCTAGTTCAAACTCAGTGTCAACTAAAAATAGTCCAAAGATGACAAGTGACCATACTCTTAATTACTGGCATAAATCACAGTCAGTTTAACAATTGGTTTAATTCCTCGTTATCTTCACAGTAAGACTTCCCTAATTCGAGAGGGTTGTGCTATTTTCCATTAACGTGAATTCTTAACAGCAAATACCCAAAAGATTCTCCTAAAAACCAATCAATTCAAACCAGTTCCTTCGGTGACATCAAACCAACAACTTCACATCCCTATTGATCCTATTAAAGATGAAGAGATTTGTCTACGTGATGTAGGGATGGATGTTTTCAAAATGCAGAGCACTGAAAACAGATGGCAGCACATCCCAATCAACGTCAACATCATAGTAAGAGGCTCTTCACCAACTGATTTGTATTAAAACACTATCTTGGAAAAAAATCCAAGGTACACTAATCCGATAGAAGGATAAAGACAAACACACCATCTGTTCACATCTCTCACTTTAACAGAGGTGCAGTCTTATCTTACTGCCCTAAAAACACACAGGAAAATACTTTTAATACATGCAATTTAAGAGAGGCTATATTAGTTTGAAGGAGCTGATCCATTCACAAGCAGATTTTTTGAGGGTAAAGTGACTTTTTTTGAGATTTTGTCATGAGTTTAGAGCCAGGAGGCAATTTCTAAATTGATAACACAGGATAACTCATTTATTCCTTCTCCTCTTCTCCTTCTAAGGAAGACTTGGATTGAGGAACATGTTTATGAACAGTTGGCTGTTTGCTGTGTTATGGGATACCCAACTAAAATGATTTAGATATCTAAAATGGAAAACCACACACACATTTTGCTAAACACACCTTATTTTATATTTTAAGTTAAATACTTCATTCCATCAAGGTTATTTAAAAGCTTTCAAATGTACTTAATCCTCAGTTACCATCTCATGCTTCTATTTTAATTTATAATATTATGCCTTTTAAATACACCTCCTTCTCTTGCCTCAGAATTGAGGGAAAAGCTTTAAGAGCTTTCAAAGAGGATTTAAATCACTTCTAAATTGCTAGGAGACAGTATATTTTATGTTCATATTACTTAAGAAATTTAAGATACTAATACCAGCATATGCTATTTTTCCCTTCTTTTTTTTCAATATATTGAAGATGATGAAAATCTGAGCTTTTAATGTGGTATTGCAATGTTGGGTTTCAAATCTCCCTTGCCCTGAGGTTATTTAGCATTTTTCCCCTAGGTTTTTCTACTCTTAAATAATTATGTCAATCCATGTTCCTTTAAAACCCCAGTACCCACTATTTCAGGTATTTTTCTTCTTTTTGTTTTTGGGTGGGGGTTTTTTGTGTTTTTTTTTTTTGTTTGGTTAGTTTGGTTTGCGTTTTCTTTGTTTGTTTTGTTAAGAAATTCTATTTTACATTAGCTGTATTAAGAAAAAGGTTCCCCAATTCAGGTTGTGAGTTGGGTACATTAAGAAGTTCTTAGATGTAAATGCAGGGATAAATGCCCAGGGATTCTTCCTGGCCTGATTATCACGGGCTCACACTGCTCTGCAAAAGCACAAAACCACAACCACCCCCATTCCTTTCCTTCAAGACCTAAAAGGACAAGGAAATCCATGTAACGTGCTCCGAAGCCCCAAATCACATCCACTGATGCCAGCAGGAAACCCACCCCATCGTGCCATGAGGACCAGCTGATCTGTCTCCCATTGCAAGGGGCTCCTTCCTTCTCCCCTTGCAGGCAGGAGGAGGAAGAGGAAAAGCAGAAATGGTCCTTGGTGTATATAGATGGCCATGAGCCATGAACTGCAGGGGACAAACTCATTTCTGCCACCTGCAGCTGCCTCACAGCATGGAAAGTTTTGCTTAGTGAGAAAGCAGCCTCCTGAGGGACTGCTCACTTCTGAAACACAAAGCTAAGGGAATTACGTACGGTGACGAGGAGCCAGGTCTCCATCGGCTCCAAAGCTACCAAAGCTAGAGAATAGGCAAATACATCACACTGGAAATACAATTTAAATGTGTCTGGCATTAAGCCAACATAAAGCAGCATGGGACACACTGACCTGCACCAGTTTATCATCACTTGTGCTAAAAGCAGGTTTGGTCAGGAATACCACCCTTCTTGGGAGGCAGGGGACCTTCACCCAAATTTTCAAGTGCCACGGACAGACAGACTGACTAGAGGTAGTTCAGAGCTGTCAGTTCTTCCATCTCTGTCTTGGACATCCCCTGGTAACTCCATGAAAGCTTTCCTCCAGAGAATAACCACACACATGTCCTGCAATGTGTGCTTTCAGAAGGGTGATATTGCACTATACAGTGGCTTACTTAAAATGGAAAAGTATGTTTAACTCAGGTCTGCCTGAAACAGCATGTGAAATAAGAGTCTATCTCTTTCCAAATCTGAATAACTAGATATAATTTATTCTTGGAACCAACACACCTCACAGGCAGTCACTACTTTTTCACTAGTGGCAGAAATACAATTAACTGAACACAGCATAACTTGTCCTCAAAAGGATGGAGCAAGTTGCAAGTAATATACGATGGACACCCACATCCATACACAGGCACTAAATAAGGAGCTCCATCCTGCCAAGTGCTGATCACCTCCTTCCCTGGCCAGGTCCATCCTCCTCCCAAGTGTGTTTCAAGGGATGAGTTGCTCATTAAGAGCACACATGAGCTTCAGTGTCAGTCCCAAGTGAATTGGGTCCTCCAGGGCCAGACATGAACTTCTCTAATGAGCTAAGCAATCAAGGCTCTCTTAACAGCTCCAAACCATGTTTGTCATAAATCAAACACAGGAGAACTTAAAGACATATAGGGAGGGTTACGTGTGGCTTTAAGGACCAGAGCTGAACTTCCTTTGCAGCAGCAGTTTTTAACATAACAGATTGAGACAGTTCTTCCATGTTTTCCCTTCCTGAACTAGAACAACCAAAGATTAAACTCGAAGAAAGAAAGATCATTAAAAAGGCAAGAGCTGGCAGAACAGGGCTAAATGACAAGAACCACTGGTCTGGATTAGTGACAGTTAATCCAAAACATGAAAAAAACAAAAAAAAAACAAACCCAAAAAAACCAAAAAGGCTTAGAGAATTTGATCTTGCAAGTTAAAAAATCTATATATACACATGGTTTACAAACCAAGCAAATTTATTCCAAGAATAGAAATAAAATATGGGTCAGCTCTGGATTCTTAATCAAAATACTGCAGTATTCCTGTTAGCAGACTTAATCTGGGATTCAGATGTATTTAGAACAAGTGATCAATCTGTACCCAAACAGAAAGCTTCTCCCACGCTGTGCACAGTCCTGCAGGAAGCCACATGGTGACAACTTTAACTTACATTTATCAAGATCTAAGGCAGTAGATTTCATCGTTTAAAAGGATATGGGGGAATCCGCAGGATTTATGTAAACTACAGTTTCACTATGGAAGTAAGAGCCATTGAAAGATGGTAAAGATGTTTGAGGTAACTGGCTCCCTTTGCAGGGAAGACGGTTGAGTTCCTGCTGGATTTTTAACCGATTTGCACAGCTTTGGATAAAAATATAGGCAGGTGCAAAAAAAAGTGCAATATGCTAGAAAGTACAAAGTTATTTCCTCCAAGCACCTCCATCTGCACATTCAAGACAATAAAACAATTTAATAGCTTTCCTTATTCCTGCACAAAACTCCTACTGCCCTCCCTACACCCCTTGATAAAAATAAGACACCTGGCGAGCCTCTTTTCCCAACACATATTCCTTGTTCTCAGCAATGGGAATTCACCATTTGACCTAGTAGTGTGCTTTATGAACTCTTATGTTCTGGCTGTAAATAAACATATGTAAACTACCATTGCTCTTGTTATGGACAAAACTGATTGTTTACTGTTTTCTACCACTCCGTGAGCTTCAGGAATCCTTTGGAAACTTTCAATAGCAAAACGGGATGCATTGAGAGGGACATTTCCTCCGAGGAAATGCATGCACAGCACTAATGAAAGCAAGTTAATTGGGGAAAGCGTGTGTCCATGTGGGAGGGGAGTATGTTGCTTTCACTGCCACAGCTGAAGAATCTCATTCTCTCAGCAAGAATAGAGCCGCTTGCGACCCAGCCACCTCTTTTGGATGAAAATTTCTCAGCTTCGATCTGAAAAGACCTCCCGCAGTCCCCTTCCCATCACTATGTCAGAGCCCCATTCAGACCCCTCTCCCACAGAAGCAGTATTTCTGGTGAGCAGTCAGTCATTTCTGAACACATTTTGCTGTTTTCTCAAATGTCAATTCAGTTTCCCCTTTTACCAAAAGAAAAAAAAAAATAATATATATATATAAGAATAGCTTTACTTGCCTGAACATCGAAGTCTGGAAGGAGGCGAGTGATAGCCTGTGAAGAGATTTTAAAGCATTAGAGCAGGTAGCTTTTGCACATACAGAAATCTGTGCTAGGACATGTGTGCTCTAACCCACTGGTTCTGCAGCTGAGAGCTTCTGTCCCCTCATTTAATGAAAGCTCCCTTGCTGAACACCAAAATTCACCCAGAGCTTTTACCCACTAATCTTCACAGAGAACATGAAAGCAATAAAATGCTAGATTATAGACCAGAAAAACAAAGCACAAAAACTGGTGCATTTGCAGTTATTGTTAAATCACTGGGCAACTCAGAGCAGTAAAACACTGAATTTTTCTTCACTCCTTATTGCAGCCATGGGACAGCCAACAGCCCACTTCAGTCCTACCTAGGATGGAAAACTGTTGTTCAAGCATGTCCTGCAACTCAGTTACACGGTTGTTACAGGGATTTGATCACACGATGTTTTAGGTGAGAAGAGTCTTACTCTAGACAAAACTAGGCCTTGTTATGTTTAGGAGGTTGGTTGGACACAGAGACTGGATGCTAGGAAGCATTTCTTTACCGAGAGGGTGGACAAACGCTGAAACAGGCTCCCTAGAAAGGTGGTTGACGTCCCAAGGCTGTCAGTGTTTAAGAGGCATTTGGACAATGACCTTAACATGCCCTGAAGTGGTCAGGTAGTGGACTAGATGAACATTGTAGGTCCCTTCCAACTGAAATATTCTATTCTATTCTATTCCATTCCATTCTATTCTATTCCATTCCATTCCAACCCATGAGGGGTTGGAACTCCTCTATTACTGACAAGCTCCAACACTTGTTACACTGCAGAGGACGACAGAGAAGCCAAAGCTTGAAACAGAAGTATAGAGATAAAAAACAGAGTTTAGGATCCTGGCAGGGAGGTCACACAGTCCCAGAAACCCAGGTAAATTAAGGATGGATGATGTCAGAAGCAATACAGTTGCTGTCTTGGGCAATATCATCTCAGATGGCAGACCTCAAAGCATTGCAGTCCAACCCATAATTATGGGACTCTTGAGGCGTCATCTTTAGTTAATTAGGCAATTTCTTGTATATACAAACAGTTATCTTAAGAGCTGACTGAGCTTGTGGAAGTCATTTTACACAGCCTTAGTTTTAGACAACCTGCTTTTTTTTTTTACTACACTGTTGGTCTCATGACTTTTTAAGCATAGCTAGTTTCATACACCCATATGAAATAAAGCTCCAGCACTGCCCAGGAATGAAGACTCAGCTGTAGAAGAAACATAGGCACAACAAGCCAGGACATGACTATTACCCGTAGTATGTGCTGAGTGTCCTTCAGGGCAATCTTTTCTACTTTCTCAAAATATAGTAAATAACTTCCTTCACTCTATGTTAAGGAAATCAAATTCTCAGCCAGTTCCTCCATACAGACAAAACTTGAGTTAACATCATGAATAAAAGCAGATAAGTTTAATTGTCAAGACACCAACTTTTGATCTGCATGCTGCAAAACCAGAAGTTAGTCAGTGTTTTAAGATATTTCTGAACTCTGAAGCAAAGGTATTTCAGTACCCGTAAAACTACTGCTTAGTATCTGCTTTGCTTTGCTACTACTGAACAATATTGGAATTAAAAATGGGATCTCAGTTTCTGAAAAGTTTGAGTGCTGTATTCAGTGGTATCCAAACAAGCTCTGCTTTCATGCAATGTCCTTGGCAAAGAAGCTGTGTTTAGAAAGTTTCTCTAGCCATTTCACTGCAGTCACAAGTGGAAATCATTTTCTGAAGTGTTTATGCAAAAGAGGGAATAAAAAGAAAGTAGCAGGCAGAGAAATGAATAGTTCTAGTGTAAAAAAAAAAAACCAAACACACAGGAAAAATCCAACACATTTATATACATCATTGTCAAGAATTATAGACATTGGTAACAAAAGAAAAACTTAGTTTTGATTCAAGAAAAAAGGTGAGAGGTCCATATATTACAGTGAATTTTTTGCCATGAATATACCAAAGCACAGAGTATCGGTACCATTGAACAGAGTCAAACAGCCAAAGAACCCAGAAACTGCGGGCAGATTTTTGGAGGAAAAATGGCACAAAAGCAAATGGAGAGAAGTACAACAGGGTTAAGCAAAAAAAAAAAAAAAAGGCTGATGATGTTTCTGTGCTGCAACCCCAGAGGAATGGCTGTGGCTTGTGAACAGCCACCCAGCTGCAGAGCCAACAGCAGTTTGGCTGTGACTCACAGCTCAGTGCAGCCAGAGAGGACCAGATGGGGCAGAGTTGCACCTCTGGACTCAGGTGTGCCCAGAGGAAAAGTAAGGGCTCTCTCTGTGCCTCTTTAAAAGGCAGCTGATGGAACCAAGTTTGTACCTCTATGTTGAGAAGCCTACAGGTATAGATGGATCTACATGAGATCACCCAATTGACTCCATACAAAATCCCTGAAGGCACACAGAGCTGTCATTATTCAGAAAACAAAAAATGTCACCACCAGATTAGCACTAGGGAAAAATAAAACCAAAGACTGAGAACTAAGGTTCAGTTTTGCAATATTTAAAAAAATCACCCTCTTACTCCATCTCTCGCTCCTCTTACTTGTTTTTCCTACATGATATGTTAGAATTAATCAAAGAACACATGTGCAGTTCCAAAAGCAGCCCTGAAATAAAACACATAAACAGTAAAAAGCTCTAAAATAATTACCTCCTCCTTCTCCACCAGAGGTTTCACCTCCGCGAGGTGAGCATCCTGGAACTCTGTTGACATGGTCAGTAGCTGATATCTGCAAAGAAGAAAAAAAGATTTCTTCTCAGCTTCCATCAAAGATTAAATACAGGAACAAATAAAGATCCTGCTCCACCCAACCCCTCACCAATGACTCCAGTTATAGTTTAAAAGACCTTTGCAAGAAGGTTGTGAATCTCCTGTAAAATGCCTTCCTGGTTTATTTATATACACACCCACACACAATATGAGATTAAAGAAATGTTAAGGCTGCAAGATCAAACAAAAGTTTATCAGCTTCAAAATGGAGAATACTGAAGGAAACGGGGCAGGGAGCAGCAGAGCGAGCCATGGTCACTGTCATTTCACAGGTGAAAGGTGGCACAGCCAAATCTGCACAGCCACCTTCTCCTGAAATTAGCTCGAATACCCGTCTCTAAAATGTATTTATTTTTCTTTTTTTTTTTTCTTTTGATGTAGGCTCCCCTTCTATCCCCCAGATCTTTACTGTAAGAAAACTGAACTGGGCATTCATTAGCAGCATTTTACTCTCAGACCAATGTGCTCCGTTCTTTGAGACAGAAGTACCTTCCCTGACCTGGACAAACAAACAATACCAAGTAAAACCAGTAGTTTTTTAAGTGGACACCAACGAAGCCTATACAAAAATGCTGTTTTCAAAACTGCCAAAGTAAGGAACAAGACTGCTGTATCCTGTGCTAGGAAAGGATCAGCATCATGATACTCGGCGCTTGTCTGCGGGAACCTCAACTGGGAACATGGATGCGGCCAAACCTGGACTGCAGATCTCAGGAAATTGTTTTTCACATTTAATTTATGTGGAGCCAGATGGAAGATGAGAAATGTATTTTGCCCATGGAAATCTTTTGGCTAAGAGGCACCCTCGGCCCCAGCACAGTCACACCACCCCGGGTCCGCAGAACCCAGATCCCTGTCCCCATTTCCAAGTTGGACGGACACCTGTTTAATCTTAAAATTAAACTGTTTAAACTAAACTGGTGTTAGAAAAATCTTGACCAAGGGTTGCCTTTAAATTAAAACTTGAAGTAATTGAATGTGGAGATGCCGAAGCACCTGCTGCAACCCCAGGAGAGGTGACTGCTGGGTTAGACAGAGCTGCCAGCTTTGCTGCTGGTGCAGGGCACCTTCTGCATTTAGACCAACAGGCAGCTCAGTTCCATGACCATAGCAGACAAACTGGGAGTTAAAAAGAAGAACAACAATTTTTTTTTTTCATTCCCTCAAAAAAGATAAGGTGCCAGAGACAGAGGGCTGTTCCCTGCTAAGCTCTAATGAATGACCAGAAACAGTTCTCAAAAGAGATACTGAAACTGTTTTAACAGCAAGATGACAAATACGAAAGTTGAAGTATGTTTGTTACATACCCTCTGGCCTGCCAGAGGAAAGCTTGTCATGTGGCTTTTGGGCATCTTTGGAAAAAAACCTGGAAATTTATTAACTACACAGCTATAAAAAAATAAATTATTTACTTTTCAAGAAAAGTTTAGAACTGTCTCAAGTGAAACATACAAGTGTATTTATAAAGCAAGCCAAAAGGCTGAAACATGTTTAGGAATTATTGACTAAGCGTAACTGCAAACATTTTAATTATTAACAATATTCCTGCAGATTAGCATAAAACTACAGAACAAAATCGATTCTTTAAACCATGATTTCCCACCTCCTTACTTAAATCTGATTTAAGCCAATCAACCCTGTCTACATGGTTGACGTGGTGCTCAGGAAGGGCTGTGAAGCCCACGGGAGTATTCAGGAGCCATAAGCAGCAGCATTTTTAATCTGTCTCATGGGTTAACTCAACATGCTTTTCCCTGGGCAAAGATGTTCCCTGTGGGAAAGCTTACAAGACAGCTGGGTGTTGCAGGAAGCTATGGAGTGGCACATACTGATGAAGAAAGTTAATGCTGAAAAAACACTGGTGTCTATGCATGTGAAAAACAGCTTCAGATTTTAGGAACCCTTCTTGCTAGCTGTGCAATTGGGTGGGTTTTTGGTGAAGAATTAGGCTGGCGATGTTAAGCACAGAGAATGCTTCATGAATATTTAACCTCACCACTTGAGGCGTGGGGACAGGAACAAACTGAGCCCGTTGTCAGTAATTTGTAATCCAAGTTTACAACAAGGCACCAGAGATTCTTAAATAGTCAGAAACGTCAAGACAGAGTTAATTCCCTGGCAGTCACTCTGATTCACCTTTTTTTCTCCAAGTTTTCCAATAAGTTTTGCCTGTTACAGATTTTAATCACAAAGAACAAGTGAAAAACAAGTTTGCCAAAATTTCAAGTAACTGCAAGTGACAGTTTAGAAATACTCTTAAATATTTTCGTAATTACAGCCATCTATGTAATCTGCCATTCTACACAGTGAGCAATTGTGCATGGCAGAGAGGGAAAATAAATGCTGCCGAAATATTTGGAGGTCAAAAGTATTTACATGCAATTGCACCTAAATCTTTTTTTGTCTTTTTTTTTTTTTTGCAATTCAGCAAATTCTGTTAAGACAGGAATAGCACCTTAATGTTGCACCTAATTCAGCAACAGGGACTAGAAGTGGAAGAGATTTTTCCATGTTTTGCCTATAGGGGAGGAAAGTAAGGAGCCAGGTCCCCTGCAGTTTTCCAGTAAGAAGCGACTCGAGGAACAAAGCCACAGCTAGTGTTTGTGCAAGAAAGTTGTTTACATGGGGTAGTTTCAGATTTTCAGGGACTCAGAGCATTGACTACAAATGACCATAAAAAAAAACTCTGCCAAAAAGAACAAGATGGATGCCTTTTATAGCCTTAAAAAACAATCCTGTTTTCATAATAGTTCAAAGTTGTCGCTCTATGTTTCCGAAAGAACCAGCACTAGGAAGTGCTGACCAGCAGATTACACGACTGCCATAAAGTCTGCTGAACAAAAGCCCGACATGTACCAAGTTCTCTCTTTTGGAAGGATACCAGATCTTGAGGCCACATAATGTTTTCAGATCAGGCATTTTCCAAGCTCTGGGTTTTCCTTCACCGCATCAGGAATACCTGAAACATTCCTACCAAGAAACAACCTTGTGATGAGGCGGCACAACAACGTGCTGTTTGTCCACGAGAGCTGGCAAACAAAGCCCCGCTATCTGACAGCACTGTAAAAAACAGCTCTTTTCCAAAGAGAAAGATGCTGGGGAAGTGTTTTTGTACCACCCATGTTCAGCACAAATTTTATAATCTCTAAATCGGTGCATTGTGCTCCCCTCCACCCCGTTATGTGACAGGGCAGCTCGAAGCTAATATAGCTGCATAATTCTCCTAAATAGATAACCATACAAGCATTCCTTTATACACATTTCAAAGCACTTGCCTCACAGAAGTCTTCAAAAGACAAAGTTCATTTATATCTGCAAGCACTAGTGTAAAGTTGCCAACTTGGAGAAAAACAACTTTTTTTCACTCCACTTGGCCAATTCAGCCTGCTCAGAGGGTCCAAGTTCTCTTCTCCAGGACAAGCCACCTCCACCCAGTGGACACCCACCGCCCTGCACTCAGATATCAGTTACAATTGCTGCTTGGAGGATTAAGTTTTAAAGCAATCGTACCTCCAACTAAGAAAAAAAAAAAAAAAGAAAGGTTTAAGGCACCTTTGCAGCTGGAAAAGTGCTTTAAAACAGGTCACGTATTTACCTTTGCCAACCAGCAAGAAAGGCATCAAACCAGCCTCTAAGAAGCAAGGAGGCAAGTGGGGAAGGTTGAAGTTATCTATGTAATACTGTGTTCATTAATTTTATTCAAAGAGGTTTTTCTGTACCCATTCCAGCCAAACCCACTGCTTCCAAAACCACCCGAGTGAGTGTCATAAGCAAGGCTTCTAACTCAGGAATCACTTTACAGAGCCTGATTACTTTGCTCTTAAAGGTTTAGAGCATCACCGCTGAAGGGATGGTCATCGCTGAGGACTTTGCAAGGGACACAGGATGGATGGGCAGCCTGGCTTTGCACGGTGTGAAAAGCAGCTAAGAAGTCACACATCAGGCCGTCCATCCTCGAACACCAGCAATGTTGCAATCATAAGAATGGAACATTAGGTAATCCTAATATACGTGACCGAATTGATTCCAAGCACAGAAGCTAAACAAGTTCAAAGAACCCTCATTTCAAACTTTATTCTGCCAAAGACACACAGACAGATGTCTGACTTTGTGTCACAGGGTGCATCATAATGTGTGATGGTCTCACATCCACGAAGGGCTGGGGGAACTGCTACCAGCACTACAGGATTTACCTCTACCTTCATTCCCAACTGTTTTTTATTTACCTACTATCATAAAAAAACCAAAAAACAGGAAAAGACTCCTGCCTGAGCATTTCATAGAGAAGGCAATTTCCTCAAAACAGCTTGTTTAAACACTGGCAGCAGAGATTATTCTGGTTTTGAGTACCAATATACAGAAGGGTAACCTCACCAGAACAGCCTGACGGCATTTCCATCTTTGCAGGCTGAGCAAGCAGGAGGGACAGTAATCATTTTACAAGTGGAATTAAATACTCCTGAACATCTAGCAGCAAAGAGGAGGGAGAAGGCCATGGGCACTGACGGTTGCAGCTCCCAAGCACTGGTGTTGCTCTCTTTGGAGAGAGAAAGACCACACCAGACTTGGGCTCCAGGGCCACACATGGGAGGTGTTTCCAAGCCAGCTACATCACTCTGCACTTCATCCCATGAAAGCCACAAGTACCTTCAGAGTGCAGGCACCAAAGCAGGTAGGAAGGACAGGAGTGGCAATTTGAGGCTTTGAGCATCTGCAGCAGCTCAAAGCACTATTAACAAAGCACAGATGAGGCAATGATGGAGAGAGCCAAGATGTCACCAGAGCTCTGCAGATGTTAATTAGCAAAGATCTCCATCAGTTCCAGGTCAGAAAAATAACCAAGCACCTCAGGCCTCTGGCAGTGAAGTCAGGAAAGTTACTCTGACGCTCAAACACCTTTTGAGCCTGACATATGGTCAGTTAGACCTCTTCCGGTCATTAACAGTAAATATTGTAAACTAGTCTGAGTTACTGGCCCTAAAATAAAAAATGATGGTTAGTGTAAACTGAAGAGCAGCTTGAAAAAAAGCTTGTCTCCACTAAACAGAGACAAGTGGACATCAGCTAAAGCACCCATGTATGGTTATGGTCCACAATGCGCACTCTCATTAAGTGCAGTTTACATTTCAGATATTTTATAATAAACCTGACAATCTGATCTTCCTGTTTGAGAGCCAATTAAAAATTATTCATTGTGCAAACATCCAAAACAGCTCATGCATAAGCATCTGCCCACACCATGCCCTGTTTAAGCTACTCTTTGTTACAGGCACTGGTGTCACGAGGTCCTTTGTGTACTGAGTTACTGATTTTCTCTGACATAGTTCCACACAATAAATCAAGAGAGAAGTTTTAATAGAAGTTCCTCCCCTTTTAAAAGAAGCAGACGACTTTTGACAGTTAATTAGCATCTGACTAAACAGTGTGAACAGCAAGTGTCAAAAGCTGAAGACACTCAACTGCTTGGGACTCTCTTGGTTTCCTTAGACTGTGGTTATAGGTGACTACCTCAATTTGAAACCAAGAATTAATAAGCTGACACAAAGGAATCTTGGAAATGTAACACTTAAATAACTAAAAGTTTCAAATCAGAAAAGGTCAGGAAACAAAGCATTATATTAAAAACTGAAACAACTGTGCTGCTTGGTGGCCTCGGTTCACAGACGTCCTGTGAACTGCCGTCACCCATCCCTCTTCAAGCACAGAATTCTGCCAATAGCCAATTGCATTATTTTTGTTTGTTTCTAACCAATTTGCTTTTATTTCTGTTCAAATCCCTTTGCGAGCTGCTCCACCAGCAAGCTTTAGCGAAGGCTGTAGTTGAAAATAAGAGCTCAGGCTGGCATCCAGAAAAAAAAAAAAAAAAAAGTGGGTTTTTAGGAGTATAATATAGCATGAGTGATTTTCAAAGCCAAAACCCAAGAAAGGCTTAAAGTTTTAGCCACTTTTAAGTTTAGAGTTATGGTACGTGCTAATCAATCTGATTAGGAAAATGAAATGTTTCAGCCAAGAACTTGAGCCCTGTGCCAAGTAAGAGCTGGGTAAAGCCACACAGAGAGGGCTGTGGGGACAGAACCAGCAGCTGATCCCACAGGGCTCCCAAGACCACCACCCAGGAGCGGGTCCGGAGCCTCTCCCGCAGCTACGCTTCCCATGGCTCCAGCACACCCCTGCAGTGAGAAAGAAAAGACCTCCAGGCTTGTCTCCAGTCCTTTTCTCCAGGCTGTTTCTCACTTCTGTGACTGGCACCAGTGCCTCTTCAGCTGCAATCACTCTGGGATCAGACACAGCCTTTAAACTTGATGGTTCCTCTGACCAGGGACTGGTTACTCTTCACTCGTGTGAGACGCTCTGGCAGCTGCACATCGATACTAGCACCAAAACAAAGTGAGCTGGGAGCGACCCTTCTGTCTACTCCGCAGATGTTGAGCAAGAAAACCATTGAAATGAGGCTTGCACAATCCTCTTGCTGTGGGATGCAATGAGGAATGTTCCTTGGAAAGCTCGGGGTCCTCCCATGCTTCACGGGAGTAGAAACCGGCTGCGGAAAGGGTTGGTGTTCCAGCCAAAGGACATGCCTGCTGTCCCCCTCTCCTCTATGCTGGACACCCCTGTTGTTTCCCCCTCACCCCCAGTATTATGAGCAGCTATTCTATTCCTAGCTATCAGGGAAATGGAGAGCTTGCAGTGCCTTAGGGCTTTTTTCCTGTTGTAGCAACCCTTAACACTACCTACACTGTAATATCACAACTCCATGAGGATTAGTGTTTGTAATCCCAATGAAGACCTACGAAATTCAGGTTTCTTTAGCATCTGGCACCTGAAACTGCTTCTGTACTTACCTCTGTGAGAAGTGGTTATCTCCAATAATGTGAAGTTTCTTCAAAGAGGTTAAAAATCCCTTTGACTCCCAGGACTCTCTGGCTATGAAGACTGCTGTTACCTCAACCTCCCTCCTCAGGCAGCCACTGCTCACCACTGACCTGGCTGCAAGCAGTGCTTGCAGAGCACAGGGGTAGGGGAACCTGGGGCTTTCGTAAGAAATCCTACATCCCAGTGGCAGCCCAAGTTTACTTGGAAACACACGATGCCCGTTTTTACTGGTGCCAATATTGTCCTTTAGCTTTAAATGACTCCAGGCTGTGGGTGGCAGCACTGCAGGGTGGGAAGAGTGAAGAGCAATCAGCTGCCTTCCCAGCTGTCTTCTTACCCCACCAAGCTGTCCCGTCTCCTTCCACTGCCCCAGCACCTTCCCAGCATCCTCCCAACATCCTTTTCTGCATCCGTCCACCTCCTCCTCCAACTCACTGCAACCACAAATCTCCTAAGCAAAGATTAAAGGTGATGATGCATTGGTACAGACCCTGACACCTGCCTCTCACCTGGGTGTTTGGCTCTGCTTTGGGGGCAGATTAAATAACGAATGCTGCAAAGATGCATTAAGCATTTCATAACATGGAAGAGACGGCTTCTGCCACAAAGATTGCAGTCTAAACAGACAAGAAACAAGCTATTGTTCCTGCAGCTCACCAGTGTCAGGCCATGCTCCCCACCCCCTCCTGTTCTCAATCTGCCATGCTTTTATAGTTCATAGCCTCTGCCCAGCTGCAACTGCTTCAAAAAGTGGGTGGTTCTGTGCAAGTTAGAGGCAAAACCATATCGAGATTATTCCAGAAGGGTCAGGCTCGCAGTATACTCAGAGATGAGAAATGTTATCTGGCTCTCTAGGTTGCACCTTTGCAAGTACCTAGTGGTTCCTTTTGTGTATGTTTTGCATATTTAAGTGATGTTGCAAAGACAAGTACTTAAGTTACAAAACATCGCAGCTCAAGTTGACAAAGTATCTTAAGCTACATGTATTCATTAGGTAATACTATATGGGTAACAGCTTCTGGGTACATATACAACTCGTTCTGCCACCTATTAAAATTGCTTGCTCATTGCTATTACAAGTTCTCTTTATAACAGTTGCCAAAATGTCTGGGCTGAAGTTTTCCATGACAAGTGTCAGGATTTTTGTTTGGTTTTGAGGAGGAGAGTATAATTCATGGATATCATTTTGTTCCTGTGAGCTCCCAGTCCCCTCTTCTAGGATGAACTTCAGCATTCTAGACCTTAATCTTGACTCAAACTTTGCACAAATTGCCATTGTGTTATGGACACATCTTTCATTCTTCCCAAGAAACTCCCATTATAAAATCACCCAAATTTAAGCATATGCATATGCTGAACTAGTCAGGACTAGATTTGTGTACCAGTCTTCCATTTACTGCAAGCCTCAGCACCTAGAGATACAACGTGATCCTCCTAAGGACTGTGTACGCTCGTGCCTGTATCACAACCGAAGGGACTGGTGAGGGAGAGTCTGAATCAGTGGTATCCAGTTCCAAAATACTTCTTCCTTCTCAAAATAAGGCCTTTCAAAATCCTTCAAAGTGGGCAAAAAGCTATTCCTCATCCTCAGCTGACTTTGTTCAAAACCTTACCCATCCATGCCCCAGGCTGGCATCTATTATGTCAGGCAGAGAGCTTACAGTTATTACTTTCCAGGTTCCATTTACAAGAGGGGTTGGAGTTATATGTGTCCAAGTTTTTAAATAAGATCAGAATTTTATACACAACTTCATAAAATTCAGTATGTTTCACATGGGAAAAAAAAAAAAAAGTGATGTTCTAAATTTGAATCATCTAGAGAAAAGAATGGTATTTGGAATTTGCCATAATATAAAGGGTCATCATAAAACTCTGCAGTGCATCTACCTCATAAAATGGTCACATAACCCACCAGGTCACAACTTTGTCCAAGGACACAAATACACAAATGCATCTTAAGATTTAGCTGGGATATGCTACCTACAATACATACAAAGTATGTTTAGAGCACTCTAGAGCTATAGCAGTAGGAAAATGACATCATTAGTTTGACAAGGTACACATGAGCTTCCTGAGGAAGCAACCCCAAAACCCACAGCAAGAGCAATCCTTCCTTCCTCTAATAGTGCATTTCCCATTTGGACGTCTCAGTGTGTTCACAAATAAAGTTTCCTTTGAAAGCTGTGTTCTTCTTTGCTGATTACTTTTCCATGTCACCTTCTGCTTACCAACAAACACACACGTATATAAATAAAATCTATTACCATTCTTTCATTTTAAACACCAGTTCCTCTATTTACAGTCTTCATCAGGGGCATTACAGATTAAGATCCTTATATCGTTATCACTTAACTTCCTAAAAAATCAGAATTTCTTAAAGAAGTCATGTTGGAAGAGTGGTGAAATGGCAAGGGCACGCACAAAAACAAGAGATGGTCGAAAGCACATGGCAAGATTTGTTTTACAGCCAGGTTTTCATGTAGCACTAGGTCTTAAGGTTTGTTCTTTCCATTAATTTTTACATCATCCGTACACTACTAGCAGACTGGCCTTACACATCCATGGTAGAAAATAAGCTAAAAGAGCTATACTTTTGAAGCTATACTTAGTTCAGACAGGAAGGAGACAGTTAAAGGCTTGGAAAAGTAGTGAATATCCAGTTTTAAAAACAGTGCTTGAAAAGGAAGATCTGCATTGACCAACTTCCAGCTATAAAGAGAAAAAAAAAAAACCTAACTGACAGATGAAAAAGATACATTAAAATTGTGACAATTAACTGAAAGGAAGTAGTGCAAAACCCAAAAGAAACATAGGAAACGTGATCAGCCACACAAAATAAGAGCGGTAGAATTGACATACATCCTGCTTCGTGCAAACAGATACAGCTGTGGAAAACTTCATCAGCACAGGCAGTCCAGCTGTGCATCAGCAAGCAGAGCACCTCCGCAAGGGGAACATCCCATTTGACAACAAACCGCTGGGCATTATCCAAAGACAACACTCCCGTACCAGTTGGGGAACAAAGCAGGCCTGATCCTGCAGCAGCCCTTAGCTAAAAGTAAACCTAAACTCATCTCCCTCATCGCCCAACATAGGAGCTTGCAACATTTGAGTCTCAAACTCGGATAATTGCAGGCTTTACTCTCTGAGCACTTGCTGTGCTGGATTAAATGGTGAATAATGGCACTGATTCTCACGGACTCTCAGTACCGAGTTTAATTATGTCATAATAACACTTTAACGATACATGATCACATATTCAGGAGAAGCTCTGAATGGTTCCTTACTGCTGCTCCAACTCCGCAGCCAAAGGGAATTAACAATGGGGATTACCTCCTGCTGACTGGCCCCGCTGAAGTTACCCAGGGCTCTGGAAGTGACACAGATAGGAAAAAAAAAATCACCACCATTGGAGAGAAACACCAAGTTCAATAGCCATTATATTCATGGCCATTGATTTCCAAGAGGCCTAACCCAGATTTTAGTCATCCGTAGCAACACACACCACAAACCCGGAAATGGGATTGCCTTACTCTCAGCCTTCTGAACGGTTTCAGAATATTTCCCACGATGTCCCAGTACTAAGAAGTAATTTAATTGCAATGTTTGGGACAGAGCTTTTGACAGATGGCAGAGGGGTAACTGTTGCTTCCTTAACCTGCTGGCAGCTGGAGATCCACTCCCCACGCCTCAGTCCAGGAAAGCTCTTCACCACAAAGGCTGCAGGGGAGGCACCACCACATATTAGGTAAACTTAAAAATTTACAGCTAAAAGCTGAAGCTAAAAGGTAGTCTACATACAATACCATCTATTTAGTGAAAAAGTGCCAGGACAAAATGGACTCTTCTGTACTTCTCCCTGAGATTTCTAGGTTCTGTGACACAATGTGTAAATTGGATGTAAACGAACTGTCAGCTGGAAGTCACACTTCCTCTCAAGGACCAGCATTTCATCCCTATTAATATCAAGCAGTTGCACCTCCTGGGTTTCAGAAGGTTTTCCTTTCAAGTGGTCAAACCAGAGCAAATAGAGGAAGTGACTCTTGCTGCACACTGTTGGGACTGAGCTGATTCAGAGGCTGGTTTCCCGGGCTGGACTCTCCCCTGACAGCAAGCAGGCTTTTGTGACCTTAAGCTTCCAGCTGTATGCACGATGTAAACATTGCTGATCCACCACAATTAGAATTTTTACTGTTTTTGAGAGTTTCACAGTTTCTAGTTGTCTTCACTCTGAAGAGCTTCCAGTCAGTTTCACCCCTTCTGCCTCTTTTCTTTCACTTTTTGTCTATTTTGAGATAATAAAAGCAGGAAATGTCTCATTACATATAGGCTCCATGTTTTGTGCAACAGATTCTCAGGCTCTAATGAGGTTAAGTGAAAAACCAGCATTTTCTATGGGAAGTTAGAAGTTTGCCAAAATGCCTTAAGCTGGTCATGAGAAGATGTATGCTGCACTTCAGTCAAACAAATTAATCACTTTGGTTTAAAAATCTGCATGAAAGAATTTTTCTCACAACAGTTCACTGCTAATCCCACCTGAGCTACAAGAACGAATTTCCCAACTGCCTTAAAACTATTTTTAAGGAGCAGGCTCCCATGCCAAAGTATCTCCCAAAATGCACTGTGATCTCCCCACATAACTGTCATAGTGCAAAAATGAATATTCAAAGGGCAGAGTATCTCCCACTGGAGTAAAGAAAATGCCACTGAGCATTCATACAATCTACCCAGATGATCTGTGACAGCTTTAGCATTCCCTTTTATTTGGGCAAGGACAAAAAAGCCATTGTGCAGGGGAGAAAAAGAAAAACTTGAAGAGTCTGTTTTTTGGTGGTGTGGACACTGGTTCCCAAGCACAGGCAGGCGCATGTGGCAGCCCTCCCTCAGCAGTGGGTGACACTTCTTTGGTTATTGCCAAATTCTGTGGACACCTGACACTTTGACATCTCTATCCTGCTGTCACCTTGGGTGAAGTGGCCAATGAATGTAGGGAATCAGTACACAAACCCTTTTTTTCCGAAGGGAAACAAATAAAAACCCCAGCTTGTCAAGGCCTTCTAGATCTCTCTCCCCAAGCCTGGTTCAAGGCCAGCCAGTTTTGCAGAGTGCCCGTTCTCAAGGTGATGAGTTCACCTCTCAGTTCACTGATGGTAGAAATGTTTGTTCGAAGTTGAAATCCATCCCATTTGAGTATCTGCTAAACTGCAGTGCAAGGAACTCAGATTCAGAAGTTGCGGTCTCCAGTTCCCCAAACCGTTATGCCACGGCATCTCTTCAGTTTACACCAAAAAAACATTAGGTACAGGAACCATACACACCCTAAGCAGTCTCTCATTACTACATTAAAACCTGTTTCCACTGCCTCTGTATTGTCCATGTCAAAACACATTCGTGTGCTATTCTTCTTCAAAGGCACAGAGCTTATTAGTACTCTGGGAACTGTACAAACCTTTAAGGAACACTTTATCTTTGCTGCATCTACTCCCAAGTTTTGCCATTTCATCCACAGTCATTAAATTCTTGCTGTGCACTGGACACCGTACAGCTTTAGCTGCCTGCTGTTTACTCAAGTACTTGTGATAAAAACACAGTCATTCTATGCCAAACTACGTTAGACTCTGGTTAAAAGAGCACAAAAATAAAAAAAAAATAAAAAATGTTCCCACAAGTTCGAAATGCACCAGCACTGACTGAAGTTTTGAAGTTATGTCTGTAACAGTCAAGACTAAAAACAGCAAGGCAGGCTTCTCACATGTTTACCTGAAGGATTTGATAGCTCCTGTTTACAGACTATTTTCATTGCTTGCTCTCAACAGTGAGTTTTTCAGCAGCTGTGTATCTTTGGCACATGTGGACACACACACACACAAAACAAAACAAAACAAAAAAAAAAAGTTGTCAAAAAGCCAGAGGAAGCCAACACAGTGTAATACCTTGCAGAGAATCTGGACAGAAAGCTTCAGGTTGTCTTTGACATCTTCCATGCCACTAAAGCTGCATTTTCTAGGTTCAAAATACAGTTCTTATTTAAACAGACAACTGGGGAGAAAAAGACCCAAATAACATAGTTGGGAAATACTTTTATCTGAAGCCTAAAGGGTTCTGCACCCTATTCTGGGGGTGGGGTGCAAAATTGGGCAGTGTGGTCTTTATAAAACATGTGTAAGACAGTGAGCAATGCCAGTTTGAAAATGTTTCATAGGAAAACCATAACACAATGGAAAGCGTTAACCAAAACATCCTCCCTAGCAGAAGTGAAATCACTTATTTCATCAGACCCAGTGTGCAGCTGTGCCTCCACTGCAAACGCTACCATGAAGTGCTCTAAACCTGAGCAGTGCCTGGAAGCACAGACAGCAAACTCTGCTTATCATCCCATATGAAGACAATAACCCTACTGAGACAACTGACTGGTAAAGGTTGGACACCAGTGAAGTCTGTCCTCTGCCCCGAATCCAACGCAGAGCAGTGAGAGCAGAGAGGCACAAGCAACAAGCGCCAGTAGGCAACTTCCATAGGAAAAGTATGTGCCTTGGTTTCGCAGCTGTTTTCCAGCCCAGCCTAGCCCACTGCTGCCAGGGGAGCCCGGACTGGGGCAGAGGAATCCAACAGCTGCAACTGAGAACGCCCTGGGGTACAGCTCGAGGTGCCCCGTCTGCTGCTCCCTCCCACCAGCACACAGCCACCAGCCCACCGAGAACCACCCGCTCCTCTGTCGGCAGCCAGCAAATCCCTGCTTGGAAGGAGGAGGGGGGAGGCAAGAGGGATTTATTGATTAAAAGGGAAAAAAAAAGTAGGGAGGTGATGCAAGGATGCACCCTCAAAGGGGCTGCGAGGCCGGCGGGGTTGGATTGGTGGATACGGAGGCAGATGGACAGATAGGTAGATAGATGGATGGATGGATGGATAGGTAGGTGGATGGACGAACAGGTACTTAGAGGGATGGATGGATAGGTAGGTAAACGGAGGGACCATCCCTTACCTGCTGCGGTACCGCTCTCCCTGCGCCTCTGCCGCTACCACCGCCGCGCTCCGACCGCCGCCCGCCCGCCGCCGCGGGGCGGATTTATAGCCCGCGCCCCGCCCGCCGGGCGGCGCTGCCCGCCGCCACCGCCGCCACCGCCTCCCCGACGGGAGCACGGGGCGGGTCGCCACCCGTTCC